>OY735240.1:33050714-33178214 GCA_963457665.1 Thysanoteuthis rhombus | reverse complement strand
AAATGGCTACGGGCTGGTTATGTTGCAAGAATGGCATATAACCAATGGAAATTACAACTCACAACATGGATCCCCAGATATCACATGCGCAACCGAGGCTGGCAGAATGAAAGATTGAGAGACTAAGTAGATCAATTCCGAAAGTATTGGCTCCACGACGCCCACGTTAGAGAGTTGTGGCTAATCCTGGGGAAGGTCAATGTCCAACGACGGACTTTAAAAGACTGATGATGATATATGTACAGGTATATATAAGCATACATGCATATATACATACATATACATACATATACATACATGTGTATGTGTAAATGCAAGCATAAATAGATATCTGCACCTCGATTAAATGAATCACCTTAGCCCTTGTGTGTATCATAATTAATCATGAAATAAAATGTCTGAAAAAATCTTTAATGGCTAAAAATATCTAAAATAAAAAGACCAGATTTTGGCATGTTTGGTTCAAAATGATCTCACAAACATCAAAAAGGACTTTTGAGGGATAGCAAAAAAAATATTTAGATGGTGCCCAGTCGTGTACTTAAGTTTGTAGCCCTAGAAATATCACCAAGAGCGCCAAAACATAAATATAAATGCTTATATATATATATATATATATATATATATATATATATATATATATATATATATATATATATATATATATATATATATATATATATAATGAAATTGGCAATTGGAAGGAAGATGAAGAGGAAAACTCAAGAGGAAGCAAGTTTTTTTTATCATTCCGTTGGCATTTTCTAATGCATTTGTACAAGTACCAGCCTTCTTTCTGAGAGAAAAATTTTCTGCAGTTCACAGAAAGTGTTGCTGTTTACATGTTTAAGGTCAAGGGAAGGAATGAAGATGTTTCCATGTTGTTTGGTTGTTTAGTAGGAGCTAAAGGAGAGGTGTTTGTTTTTGTGTAAGTGATAGTCAAACCAAACTTGACTCTCTATCTCTCCCTCTCTCTCTCTCTATATATATATATATTAAATGATGCAGACTATGAAAGAACATCTATACCACACATTATAATAATACCCTATTTAAGATTTGAAAAACTACAGGTAGTGTGACACGGCCCCAAAAATAAAGTTATATATTCAAATGATAGCTTTAGGGTAGATGGTGTTTGGTCGAATCTGGAGGCCATATCATTACATTTGCTTTGTTTATGAACCCCAAAAATTATTACGTGGTAAACAGCTGATGATCCCAACAAGAGAAATTGATACATAGTACCATAATATACTATTCTGTGTAGAACATTAAAAAACACACTCAGAAGAAAATTACATAAATTACATGAACATTTATTGGGAAATAATTACAGATTTTTGTTAGAAAATTTGTTAAAGCAGAAAACTTTGTAGACTATATATATATATATATATATATATATATATAATGTGTACTGTAGAGAGTGAGACAGACTCGGGAGTGAAGTCTTTGGTGCTAAGGTTTATTAATCCTTATAAGTAAATAGTCCATACATGTTTCGGGATTCTTCCCATCATCAGTGGTGTGTGCTGTGTGAGTGTGTATTGAAATATATATATATATATATATATATATATATATATATATATATGGGTAGCAATCTCTCATTCATATCTCTCATCTATTTCTCATTTATAAATTTTTCTTCAATTTTTTTATTTCCGCACAAGAGAACGTATTTTTCGGATTCATAAAGTGTGATATTTTTCAAAATGTCATTATACCTAGCACTTTCAGCTAACGAGCCGCCATTTTCAAGGCCTTTGACACTTCCACTATAATGTTAACCACGGTGTATTTGAGCGGTTTCAATTACAAAATACATTCAAATTTCCCTGGCCAAATAAAATTTTACGCAATGCTGGATTCTTCTTTTTAATATCAAAGTCGTCCTAAGTCATATCTGATAAATATGTTTATAAAAAAAAATTAATACAACTACTGTCACGAAAACAACGTTGGGTGATTACCCTGGAGCTGTTTCGGAGCCAAATCTTCATTACCAGACAGGAAGCCCCAGCAGTACCTTTCAACACCACAAGGATTTGTTGGTTCTCAGTCATATTGCTTGAATACCCTATCCATGCAAATGCAGCCTCTGCCCGATCTTGGAGCCTATATCCTCTTTGAAGATTATCTGAGTCGAGGCCGAGATGGCAAAGCAATCTCAGCATCTGACAACAACAGAATGTGTATTAGTCGTGCAGGCGAATCTTTCTTTATTTTTGATAAAAATATGCCACACACACACACACACACATACACATTCATATTTATGCCTGCCTCTTGAAGACCCGACCTTTGGATCACCCACATCATATAAGCTAGTAACCAATTCTCAAAACAGCCATCATTATCACTGACCCAGTTCGCTGACCCACAGCAGCAGGGTGGATGTAAAATGGAATTTCTCATTTTACTGATTTTACATAAATATCTACTGCTCTACCAACATTGAAGTTGTCAGACCCTTCTGCGGAAAATGAAGTCTTTTTCCCTCGAAACATTTTCAGAATAAGTTTATGTTCATAAAAAAAAACTCCATATATACAAACACAACTCCGGCCCAGTCAACTTTTCATAACACAACCCTTTATATCAACTCCTCTTTATATATATATATATATATATATATATATATATATATATATATATATATATATATATATACATATATATATATATATATATGTATATATATATATATATATATATATATATATATATATATATATGGACAGACAGACATGCAGCGGTAAGCAAAGCACTTATAGTAATTGGTTTATTCTAACAGATATCTAGTTATCTGTAAATGTAGTCTCGAGTGTATTTCAGTAGCAATGGACACTAAGTAAGTAAATTACGTGGATATTGGTCAATTATATCCTAAACTTGCACACCGCAGATAAAGTCTGCTTCTGCCAAGATAAAGATTCCCTTTCTTCTTGTTCACTCTGCACATCTTTCCTGCCGAAAACAAAAGGATCGTTCTCTCGTGTCTCTGTGCCCTTACAGCGTCGGTTAGTCCTCACAAGGTCTCAGTGAATTTCAATGATCTTGAATCGAGGCTGATGGGACACGAAAGAGAAGATGACATTTTGGGATGGATGCAGGATTTGTAAAAAGTCATCTCCTCTGCATCGTAGATATATGGCATCACGATATCTCCAAAAGTCCTCAATGAATGTTTGGCCATCGGATAGAGAATAATTGGTTGAATTTTGCAACTGATCCGTGGATATTTTACAGCCACCTTCCCAATCTCGTCGCTATGTATGAAATGATTCTGATTCAGTTTCTTTTAGTGACAATGTCGTTGGAAAAGATATGCACTGTCTAGGTACTTTCTAATTATTCATTATTTCTTTCCCTTACAATGATTTCCCTTCAATTGCATTGCATACATTGCATTTAATCCTATAAAAAAAGAAAGGTAAACGGGTATTGAGAACACACGGACACAAAATGCTGCTTTGCTGTGTGTGTATATGTGTACGTGTGTTCGTTAGAATGATGGTTGCAAATAATATGTTCAAGTATCATTGCGATTTTTGCTGATGCGTGAATTTCGTTTTTCCACTAAACTGAATGCATGAATTTTATTGTATAAACCTTACATAATGATATTTCTTCATCAAAATTTTCAGACAAAGAAAAACAAGAATTATAATCGACAATACCTTGCACTAAACTTTCAAATTACCGTGTTAACATACTGACACAAATACAGCTTGAAGTATCCTTTAACTGCACTACAGACTTTTTAGGTGTCGACCCCGTGTGTGTCAGAATATTGCAACATATATACTGTCACAAAAGCTCCTTTATCAGACCTCCAAAAATGAGTAAGACAAGGTGATGCCAGCTCATCTAAACTCATTAAAGCCTGCCTCAGATGATCTTCCGAAACTTAGACTGGGAAAACAAAGGAATCAGAGTGAACGGCGAATACTTAAGCAACCTCAGATTTGCAGATGACATCGTCCTTTTTGCAGAAAACATTCAAGACCTCCAATTAATGCCTGACGGATTGAACGAAGAAAGCTGGCCTTCACATAAACTTCAGAAATACAAAGATCATGTACAACAAACATGTCGGAAATTAACACACAACGATTAAAATCGAAAACGCAAAGCTGGACAAAGTAGATCAATAAATCTACCTAGGACAATGAATTTCCATGCAATCCTCAAAAGATGAAAGTCGAGCGAAAAATCACCCTAAAAAGAAAGCCTTTGGCTGAGCAATCTCAACCGTCAAATACAAGAAAATCTCATTTCTCTTAAGAACAAGGGCATGCATCCTCCCGATTGTCACCTATGAAGCTGAAACATAGAACCTAACCAAAAGACTGACCCGAAAGAAATAGGAATGTTAATGACTTTTCTTATAGTTATAGGCCTCAATTTTCAACCTTTTTTTAACCAATTCCCAACCCAATTAAGATTTTTGGCATCATCCCCCACTGGAGATTTATACTAACGACATAGTATGAAGAAAAAATTATCTAAAAATCCGTGAATGTAAGATCACAATAGAATACCACTTATTTTTCTCCAAGAGTTTGGTTTTTGTATTTCTTAAACGATACACCGATGTAAGCCAAGTAACACGTGTGCCAAATCGTCAATTATGGGGGAAATACATACAACAAAAATGATTTTTAAAATGTTATCAATGTATCTCATGTGGCCAATTCCATTTAGAAAAATAGGTCTGATGGGGTCGTAACAATTCAAAGAAACACCAATGTTCATCGAGACACACTTTGAAATAGAATTAAAAAATCCCTCATGGGGATATTGAAATTTCCCTTAGGGCTGAAATTCCCTCCCGGTTGATAGCAACTTGTCTAGACAATAGAACTCGATTCTAGCATTTTGCTGCAGAAGAAATTTCCCGAAGGGCTGAATTCCCTCCCGGTTGATAGCAACTGGTCTAGACGATATAACTCGATTCTAGAATTTTGCCGCCGAATTTGACCTATTAAAAACAATCAGAACCTATATTAGATGATATACAATAGCACATCGGGCTGCCTCTATCTGTAAAGGGAGATAATTAGTTGGAAATCGTAATCATAAAGTTACAATTCATATTTGTCTGTCTCTCTCTGTATCTATCCATCCATCTATCTATCTATTTATCTATGGTCTCATCACTCTATTTTAATCTCTTTATATCTTTCTAGATAATAAGCATGCTAGCTAGCTGTCTCAGTATATCTACTGTAAATCTCGCAATAACGAACTAACTGGGAGTAATTGGTAGTTTGAGCCGATAGTTCGTTATACACGATGGCTGGGAGTAAGTTGCATTTAACGAACACGCACACACATGCATATATATATTTTTATATATATATATATATATATATATATATATATATATATATATATATATTTATATTTATATTTATATATATATACACACACACAAACTTCTTATTACCAGCTTTCACCTTCAAACATACCCAAGCACATTATAAATTAAACATCAAGATTAATACCATCCACTAGAGCTACAAAAAGCACTAACAGGGGCAATAAAACGCAATGCTAAGATACCTAGGTCAAAATAGAGATTACTCTCAGACCACTACTAAGCATCCTTGCAGGAATGACCCCTACATGGAATTCAAACCCCTTTGACAAAATGAATATCCCCACACCACCCACTACCACACTCACAACATTCTCACCCAATTCCCAATAAATAGACTAAAAAAAAACATAGACAATCATTCGCCTGAAGAGGCCCAGAGAGAGCAGAAACATGAGTTAGTTTGTGTAGCAAATCCACATTCTAATATATATATATATATATATATATATATATATATATATATATATATATATATATATATATATATATATATATATATATATGGAGGGTGTATAACGTGGTGGAACAGAAAAAACAGTGGGGAGTTTATTCCCTAGAATAGGTGAGGATTGTTGTTTTTATGGTTAAAAAGCAAAGCCAATTCCAGCCTCCGATTTTGACTGGAGTTTAACACCAAGGGTTCAACGGGTTAAGACCACTTGCATCTCTCTATATCTGGGGGAGGGAGAAACAGATATTTCACCTGATTGGAATGTGTCCCAGGTGATTATATTGGAAAATACTCGATACCCCCCACCCTCGCTTCCTGTTCAAAGGCGAAGACAATATAGGAAAGGTAAGTATTCAAGTATATACACACAGAGATCAATACGGAAAAGCACACCTGCGAAGTTGAATCGATCTGTGAATCAATACCCACGAGTTTGTAGTGAAGTGAGTTCAGTTGAGTTTGAAAGACTGCTTCACTTTCATTCATTTCTTTTTTTTTTTTTTTTTGTCACTTGCAGCCAGGCCAGTTAGAGGGCTCCGGAGGGGTGAGAATGTGGGAGAGGCGTTTGAGCATAGTGTAGAGATCGATCTCCCCCCTAGAAGGATATATGAGATCGTCACAGAAAGGCTCTTAACATGATCTTCAACTGCTTTTGACACCTCGTAATACCAGTTAGTAAACCATCTAAGTTCTGACCAGGCTAAATGTTGCTTAATATGAATCACCATCACTCACTTATGCTGTGTTTGGAGTGATCAATTAAGAAAATTGAGGAAGGGGGTTATCAAGGAACAGGTTACTCCTCTCGCCTTTTGTTGGGCTGTAATCACTAAAACAAGGCCTGATTTTTTTTAAATGCAAGTACAAAACTCATGACCAATTTAGCATAAACTTACATTTCATATTGTACCCACTTCAAAAAACCTATTTTGGCAGGGAATTTTTTCCTTAATCATTGAGTGGAGTGTGTGTATAAAATTTTAAGTTTCTACCATGGACAGTTAGGCTTTCTTCAGTTGAATCAGTTAGCTGACCAGGCATTGATATCAATAGCCCCTCGAAACCTCTTATCATGAGAGACTTCTTAAAAAAAAAAGAAGCAAAACAGATTAACTAACGCAAGGGAGGCAACTCAAAAGTACCCCATCACACAAATTGGATGTACAAAAAGAAAACAGACATGACGTGCTCTGTCCAATCAAGCATGCATGGAAGTGATTCAACATTCTAGAACCAAGGACATCTGACAAAGGCTGGACGGTGTGCGGCTGAAACGTTGTGAATGAATTAACGTATAGACAAGGTAAATAGTCAGAGCATGCCATACACATTGATTAATACGCCCCGTCTAACAATCTTCAGACAAGAACACAATACGAAGCAATGCTCAGGAGCTGTCAGTAAGGTTCCAAGGCGAAGTTTGATTGAAGCTACTGTTGTATTAACCAAAGTTGTAGTAAAGACATAACTGGACTCGACTATGTCTGACAAGAATCAATTACTTATTTAAAAGAATGTCTATCTAGGTGAAGCAGTATTGTAGCATGTGTGTTAGGATTAGCAGTTAGACGTGTTCAATTTTTTTTCCAGTGAAGGAAGGTTTGGGTTGGTAGAGCGTGCAAGCACAGATTTCGGTTAGTAGAGCACTCTCCTTTCGGTGGATTGCACGCTACAGTAGCACCTAGACGAAGACAGAATGTTATAAATGCAAAACGAGACTAATTCATTGCTGTGGCATATACGATTATATACGATATATCATCACCAGAAGCAACAGCATCAGAAGAAGAAGAGGAAAAAGAAAAAGAAGCCATCGGTGGTCCATCGCTAGAACAAGGCCTTTAACCATTTCTGGAGAGTCAATGACTAATAAAGCTCAACTGTTGTCACTATTTTCTTAAGAGCCGGTTTTAATTCAGAAGTGTCCTTTCCCTAGACTGGTTGTCTTAACTGGGAAGAGAAGAGATCAATTCGTGCATTTCCCAAGAGCATTAGTGTGGAGTGAACATAGACAACCTCGATGGGGATTTGAACTCGTCTCATCGATTCTGCACCGTTAACAGTTACACCACTCGGACCTGTATATGATTGTCAAATAAGAAACAAGATCTTATCTATAAAAATTTATAGTAATCCATCCCGAATGGATTTTACCACTGATTTTCACTTCTTATTTTTGTAAAGACGATTAATTCGATTTTAAATATCTGGACCAATGTCTCTTTTCTCACGCAAGACCAATTTATACACTACATCATCACCATCATCTCCAGCAGCGGCCTTTCAGCGACCGTCGTTTAACATGATATTCTATAAAGGAGAAGGTTAAGCACTGACTCTGCTCGGATGACATTATTTACACAATTTTTGATAACATTTAACAACTTTTGTTTCTGTGATAGAACTATTTGTTCCCAATTGGGTTTATACGTTCAAAACAAAAATAATGATAGCATCAAAAATGAAACGAAAAATATTGCCTAAAATGCAATATGATTCATTGGCAAAAGAAAAAGTTATGACAATGAAGTGTATACATTAATTATAAACAATGTACAGTCTTCTTTATTTCTTCATTTATTCATTTATTTATTTCTCTCGATCTTTTCTTTCCTTCTTTCTTGTACTTTTTTATTTTTTATCCTGAGAATTGATAAGGAATAATATGACGTAGTATGATGTGGAAAATAAAATAGAAAAATGCCTCTTTCTCCGTCCACTCTCTCTAGTGTATTTTCCTATCTTAACTGATGCTATGAATCCATTTAAAAGATACAACGTTGTCTATCTCTTCAATGACTCTCTTTATTAGACACTTAATTCCTTACAAAAACTGTTGACCTATTTTGATTCCTGCTATCCAAAGGACCACCGTCTTACGTCACAGATTTTTTAAAAAGCAGCTCAAAATATCAACACAATTGGTCCAATTTTTAGTGTTGTGTAAGAAATTAAATTCTGGCTGTCCCACCTACTCCACTCAGACATTTACATGCCTCTAAAATAACTAAGTTAGTCTCCCTCAATAGAAATCCATGTTGTATGCAACGGATATGCCGAGAATAGAGACACAGCAATCAAAATTCAAAACATTTAGCAAAAGAAATTAGACCCCTAGATCTATGCAGAATAAGGAATCCCCAAATTCTCAAAAAAAAAGGCAAAAAAAGAATTCAAACGAAGAATCGCCCGAGGTTGGCCAGGTTTCGACAGAGTAAATTTGTTCTTCGAAAACTTAAGATTCCATTAGTCTTCTAATAAGAACGCCATCATTGCCATATCACGTGACCCTGAGTAAATATAACTTTAGGCGAGAAGCATCCTTTCAAGGAATATATTTCAATTAAGTTTCAAGTAAAACTGACACGAAACAGCTGAGAAAATGGATTTTAAAACATAGAGCTTAAACGCAATCATCACTGGATCATGTGACCTTGAGTGAAAGATTTTCTTGGTAAGATGCATCTTATACCGGGGAACCTTTCCACAAAGTTCCAAGTAAATCTGACTTGAAACAGCCGGTAAACAATAGAGCTTTTCATAGAGGGGTGAGAACGCCTCTAAAAACGGTCAGCAACCATAGTAACCAGCAGAACTGGAACATGGAACCTTATCAAGAAATTGGTTCTCTTCATATAAGGTACCATAAGAAAAAATATACTGAACATCATATTGAAACGTCACAAGACAGTATATTACACTAGAAAAACAGCTTCCGCTGATATCCTGAAAGCTATTAGGAAACTCGAATTAGAAAACTTGGAAGGGAAGGGGCTTGGTATGCTGCGTGAGTATCGAACAACCACTGGACATCATCACTCATAACAGGGATCACTCGATATCATGGGCGAAACTGTGGCAATGATAATAAACATCAACACTCTCTGTTTAATTCTGAATGCCGTGTAAGAATCTACATCCTAACTGGGTTTCCCTGACTCCATTTATACATCGACACGCTTGTAAAATCCGTATTAGCCAAGTTTATAAATATCTGTCAGGATCAATATCCAGACATGCATACACATGCTGAGACAATTAAATGTTTGACACGTGACTAGGTATTTACAAACATTACTTTCTCTTTCACTTTCTCTTTCACTTTCTCTTTCACTTTCTCTCTCACCGCTCCAGTAATCAATCGAACTATGTCCATTAGATTGTTTAACTTATCCCGAAGTGGAGAAATTATGTTATTATAGGTCAGATTGATTCAATTCTAGTGCAGATAGAGTGCATCTAATCCGAAATGCCTGGAATATTTGCTTATGAATAATCAGATATGCATAAAAAATGTCTTTTTTCCTTATCATTGCACCCATTGGGGAATCTGCAGCCTTCTTTGACATCTTCAAAAAAGACTTTGAACAGGTGAGAAAATAATCCAAAATACAATAATTAACGCATGTTGTATGATAGAAACAATGACGATCATGATTTCCACCGAGTCAACGGTCTTATTGAAGTCAAAAAATGTTACAGCAAGCGGCATTTTGTTTTATGTTGCTTTCTCTATTTGTCAATTTACCGAATGGACATAGTCAATGGCTGAGTATATATATATATATATATATATATATATATATATACATAAATATATACATATATATATATATATATATATATCAGGAATACAATATGATATATTGTATTATAATACAATATCCTATGTGCGATGGGTTTATTTCATAAAGCGATCGATACATTCAACATTTAGGTGATTTAGAGTAGAGCTTGAAATATAATGGAGTAAGGATTTGCTATACAAACACGTTTATGTTTCTGCCTTATTTGGGCTTCTTCATGCGAATTGAATACGTACCAACTTATATATAAGTATATATATATGTGTATGTGTGTGTGTGTGTATGTGTGTATGTGTGAGTGTATTTGTAGTTGATATCTATTAGTAAACATTCTCACACATACACAGATATATATATATAATCAATATTGTATTATTAAAAATGTGTGTGTGCATATGTGTGTATGTGTGAGTGCATTTGAAGTTGATATCTATTAGTAAATGGCTAGATGCCTGAACACACCCAAACACACCCATATACTCTCACACTCACACACACACACACACACACACACACACTATATATATATATATATATATATATATATATATATATATATATATATATATATAATCAATATTATATATAATAGTTAAGGTTAACGCCAGATATCATTCTTAACTATTGGAAATGGATCTGCTATTGAACATGTGTTGCTTGTTCTCTCTCTCTCTCTCTCTCTCTCTCTCTCTCTCTCACTCTCTCTCTCTCTCTCTCCCTCTCTAACCTTACTTATATGTGCGCGTGTGTGTGTGTGTGTGTGTGTGCATGTAAAGTGGCGGGACAGAGAAACGATGGAGAGTTCACTCCCTATCACGACTCACAACATGGATCCCCAGAGATCATATGCGAAACTGCAGCCTACAGAATACAAGATGGAGAGATGAACAAGACAAATTCGCCAATGATAGAGAATTGTCGCGGATCCTGGGGGAGGTCTATGTCCAAAGACGGACGATAAAAAAATGATGATGATGATGATGATGATGATTGTTGTGTTACGTAAGGAAAACAAAGTCAACTCTAGCTTGTATATTGTTACGAGAGAAACATAAGTGCGTTAAGGGTGTTTTCCAACATGAAATGATAATCCCGTGAAAGATCGGGCGTATTTATGCATGTATTTCGTTGTCCAGGAAAATAATTAAGAGCAATTCTGTCCTTTTTTTTTCTTTCTTTTTTTTCTTTTTTCTCCCAAATTAGGAAATTCAGACAAAAATCTCCCGAATTCTTGATGAATTTACGACCAGTCGGTTTAACACCTGATGTGCCAACACGGATTTACGACTGCATTATTTCAACACTGCGAAGTGTCGAAGAGAATTTATTGCTTCTTATTTTGGGTGACTTGTGACATTTTGGTCTCCCAAGGCGCAGAGTGAAACCATCTCGGTAGATATGAAGTATTGCACGTGGATAAGTTTAGTCCTTTCTTGTGAAAAATTCACAGATATATTTCAATGCGATGATTTTTTAGAAGAAAAAAAGTTGGTGAAAAGAAACCTTCCACTGGAAATTGGTATATACTGTTAAAATACAGCAAAAGTAACATTTAATCTCTAATAAAGTGTTAATGCTTACCCATAATATATATATATATATATATATATATATAATTGAGTTATCCACGGACAACTGTTTCGTTGTATTACAACTCTTCAGTGTGGCTATAGACTATCCATTATCCCATCCACTACCACGAGGCAGAATTGAAACCTTCACTCCGGACGCGGAGGCCGATATCGTACCTCTGCACTAGGGAACTGGACGATCAGTAGGGCTGAATTTGAGCGAAATATCTATTTAGCTCTAATTCCCCATCCACTAGAGTACTCTATTCTTATGGAAGAGCATTGCATAAGCTTACAGTGAACGACTTAAAGAGCGCTCAACCCTGAATATCTATCTGAAGCGAAGGTTTCGATCGTACATCGTGGTACTGGATGGGATAATGATGACGGATAGTCTATAGCCACACTGAAGAGTTGTTATACAACGAAAAAGCTGTCTGTGGATGGCATAATAATGTATGAATATATTATTATATATATATGCACACACACATATATGTCAGTAGTTGGTTAGTTGTGTGCAGTGAAAAAGAAAGTCAAGACAAAACTCGATATGGTATTTCAATATTTAACACATCTTTTCGGGAGACTAGATTGATATGTCCGTAGATGGGGTTTATTGAAAAACAGTGTTTTTAACCGAAATGGAATCGATTTAATGTTTTTTTCGTTCCTCGTTCTATTTTTTTCTCGGAAAAGGGATGTATTGTGTTAATATACTGGTAGCAAAGGCAAATTCTATCTTAAAGCTTAGTTTTTTTAGTATAAAAAGAGCATTAAGCACTTTTACTGATAATTTGGACCGGGGGAATTATCACTACCAAAATATTCGCACTTCTGTAGAATATAGACATATAAATATATATATATATATATATATATATATATATATATATATAGAGAGAGAGAGAGAGAGAGAGAGAGAGAGAGAGAGAGAGAGAGAGAGAGAATTGTTATCTTTAAATGAAAGTGTCCATTGTCATGGACAGGGGAACGGAAAAGGTCCCACTGGTTATAATTATAGGAGTTGTTTAATGAGGGAATATAGAAAATATATGGGTTTACCCATTGCATTTTATATGGGTGGATAATAGAGATTTGCATTGCAGTCAGCTTGGAAAAGAACCTCCTACACACATTTCATTTTATAGACGTGGATGATAGAGATTTGCATTGCAATGAGCTTGGAGAATAGCCTTCTATACACATTGCATTTTATTAATGTGGATAATAGAGATTTGCATTGCAGTCAGCATGGAGAAGAGCTTTCTATAGACATTGCATTTTATATATGTGGATAATAGAGATTTGCATTGCAGTCAGCTTAGAGAAGAGCTTTCTATAGACATTGCATTTTATATAAGTGGATAATAGAGATTTGCATCGCAGTCAAATTTGAGGAATGCCTTCTGTTGAAGTCAAAATATTTTATCTATTTTTATCAATCACCGCTGCCCACAACAGACAGATTTAATCACTGTTGCTGGGCTCAGGTTATTCATGTGTTACGAAATTTATATTAATGTATCTATCAGGACTTCGCGTAAATCTTAACGTTCATAGAAGGAACTGGGCATTTTGTACACACGATCTAATCTACAGATACGAAAAACATTTTTTTTTCAAATTTCATTTTTTTTGGGGGGGGGGGTCAAAATACATTGTTAAATTGGTCACTTTTTCATGCCCGTTTGTTTTCTGGAACCTTCGACACAGCGCTCATGGTAAGTGATTCATAATTTCATTTGGAATGCAAGTCACTTTTATGTTTTTATTATTTTTCATAGTCAGCATTTTTACAGCGTTATCAGAACATAAAATTCTATTTTACTTTGTCGTCGTGTGTTAATCAACCTCATGATAACAGAGATGAGTTGTGTCACTGCGACAGAAAATAAGTAAATAAATACTCTGGGTGCTCTATTATAATCGGATTGTGTGCAATGATTTAACGGAATGTATTCAGGACTGTGTCAGTGCAAACAATAATGCACACCTTTCAATTAAACGCTGTTTATTTTGGCTTCTGGTCCGTGATTGTCATCGGTAATTCTACTTTTATCAACTGGGGTTGAGTTGCTCTTACAGAGGTTTAGTTATGAGCGAATCAGGCTAAAGGGTATTCGGCGAGGTCATGCCCGACGAATGACCAGTGAAAGGATTAATTGGATCTTCATCCAGATGGGCACCTGCCGCCCTATACGACCTTCGGACCCTGCTTCTATCCGTGCCAACTTGATGGACCCTAGGACACCGACCCTAGGGTTATAATGCAGTGTCAGCTCTGGACAAGCCTACTTTACCTTAAAAATCCATTGCTCAGGCTGGGGGCGGTATTTCAAACACAGACCCCGCCTTCTATGGTCCTACTGCTGTGGAATACCCTCCCCAAAATCATCGTTCACGAAGTCGAGCCATATATATATATATATATATATATATATATATATATATATATATATATATATATATATATATATATATATATACCTAGGAATAGTGCACTCTGGTGGATGGCGAATTATACGTGAGTAAATATATCGCTTAAATTCAACCTTACTGACCATCCAATCCTGCGTAAGGCAGAGTTGAGATGCCAGCCTCTGGGTTTGAAGCGAAGGTCTGGATCCCACCTCGTGGTACTGGGTGGGATAATGGATAGTCTATAGCCACACTGGATAGTTGTAATACAACGAAAAAGCTGTCTGTGGATGACACAATTTTTTGATTATTATATATATATATATATATATATATATATATATATATATATACTTCATAATATATTTTTCTCCATTTGTAAAAATACAAAAAGAAAGAATTAGAAAACAGATTTTATCTGTTGTAGATGTTTAATCACAATGCTCAATATTTGATACAGTAAAAAGAGCTATTAATATATAAAATGAGATTTATGAGGACATTTAGCCGACGAACTTCAACATGTCGTACCTATCGCACTCATCGGCAACCAACAATATGATAGGCTCGAAATGTTAACATTCATCGGATATATATCCTTGTAATTAATTATTATTATTATTATTATTATTATTATTATTATTATTATTATTATTATTATTATTATTTGCATTTTCACACCAGTTGCCTGGCGGTTACCGCAGGAGAATGAGTGACAGCAAGTCTCCTCAACTCCCCCAGCCCTCCTGTCCACACTTTCGTAGTCTGCAGCAGTACTGTGTTTTACAGTTTCTTGCCAGTTGCCCGGTGATAAGTCTCCTCAGGTCTTCAACCCTCCTCAGGTCTTCAATCCTCCTCTCATATCTTCCTCGCCAACACAGCAGCGCTGTGGTTTGTACTGCCTCCACCCCATCTTCTCACAACTATCATTATTATTTCGATAGCTGACCTTTTGTGCGCAGAATAATTTCGTTTGTGTGCGGGTTGCAAAACGTGTGCGCGCATGCGCTTTAGCGCAGCT
Source organism: Thysanoteuthis rhombus (assembly GCA_963457665.1). Classification (NCBI taxonomy): domain Eukaryota; kingdom Metazoa; phylum Mollusca; class Cephalopoda; order Oegopsida; family Thysanoteuthidae; genus Thysanoteuthis; species Thysanoteuthis major. The sequence continues at coordinate 33,162,772 of OY735240.1, read as the reverse complement.
TGGCAGGAACTATCCATCTGCTGACTTTTCAGTGTGCGTCGTAAATCGGGTCCAATCTAACCAAGTTCAGCTGCACCGACGCTTATGCGTATTCAAGCGAAGGAAAAGACCAGTAGAAGGCACGTAATCTGTATTGCTGACGTAAGCGATGACATGACTAACTATTCACGGATGACAGATCTGGCAGCTTCGACGAGAAGCTGACAAAAGGAAAGCAGAGCCATCAATCCATGAAAGAATCACACAAAATCTGGACAAGACGTTGTTGAAGAATATTCAGTAAGCAGGACAAGAAAATGCCGACACAGTGTTTTTCTAACTTAACTGTTTGACAGCACACATACAAATCTGTGATTTCGCTTTTAGAACTTTAAATGTATTGTATTATCGGAGCGAAATCTGGTATAAAATTAACTGTCACAATATAATGAAGTGGATAATTCCATTTTATTGAAATTCATTGTTTGATTATCACACGAGCTACAATACTATCATAACAAAGCGGAGACGAAGTTGTGGATGCCTAGTATATATATATATATATATATATATATATATATATAAGCACTATATATATATATATATATATATATATATATATATATATATATATATATAAGCACTATATATATATATATGTATATATATACACACACAAGAGCAATACTCTTCCAACTCTGGAATAGAGCCATCTGGTGGATGGGGAATTGTGTGTAAGTGAATATATCGCTCAAGTTCAGCCTTACCGACCGTCCAGTTCTGCGTAGGGCGGAGGTGAAAATTGCCAGCCTCTAGGTCTAAAGCAAAGGTTTCGATCCGACCTCGCAGTACTGGATGGGATAATGGATAGTCTATAGCCACACTGAAGAGTTGTAATACAACGAAACAGCTGTGTGGATGACTCAATTATTTAATTATTATATATATATCCTTGTAAGATATGCATTATTATATATATATCCAAGAAAGATATGCATCTCTCCGCACTGAACATTTTCAAATTCATTTGTGTTACTGCACATATATATATATATATATATATATATATATATATATATATATATATATATATATATATATTCTTAAAGATGATATCATATGATGGTTTGTATGAAACAGACACAACGGATCTGATATTTACATAGGTGAACACTCAATAGAAATGACACGAACAGTGAGTCATGTCTGTTGTTATACGTATTGTTTTTTGGGTAACCTACATAAGTAAGCCTTGGTTGAGAAAATAAATGATACGTAGTATAAAAAAATATCTATATGCAATGCACGTACAACCTTATATAAAATGACAAACCATATATATGGTATAAATTATGTAGTAAAGGAAAGTTGTGCTTGATCAACAATGCTGGGGTGCCATGTTGATATAACAGTTTTGTTTTTGACATCTTCCATACGTTTACATGGTAAAGAACTGATGATCCCAACAAGAGACAATTTATACACTGTACCATGATAACAAAGTATTGAGGAAACAGGGAAAAAACACTTTTGAAAATTACATGTATTGTATTGACAAATATTGGGAAATAGTAGACTGTAGCGAATATTTAGTGTTTAAAGCTGTAAAGCTTCCTTGATATGTATATATATATATATATATATATATATATATATATATATATACATATATATATATATATATGTGTGTGTGTGTGTATATATATATGTGTGTGTATATATATATGTGTGTGTGTATATATATGTGTGTGTGTGTGTATATGTGTGTATATATATATGTGTGTGTGTATATATATGTGTGTGTGTGTATATATATATATATATATATATATATATATATATATATATAACTCCTGTAGAGATGATGTTGTAATTACATTACTGTATAAGGAAAAATACGTACCTGGTAATGGACATAGGTGATTGACTAAAATGGTTGGGATCTTACAAAATCTGATGATAAAACTACATGTGGTGGGAGCGAGAGAGACATAATACCTGTACAGCTAGAGTACGTGTTTGTGCATTTAGAAGACTTCACGCAGCAAACTTGGAAGATACTTGCTGCACACGATTGTGCCGCGGAACACAATCTGAGAACCAATGGTTTGAGTAATGGAACGAACTACTGAGGGTATGTAATCTGTATCGTTGATGTAAATAATAACATGATCAAATACTTACAACTGACAGAAGGGGCAGCTTTTATGGGAAACCGACCACAAACAACAACAAAAAAAGACAAAACAAGGAAGCAATACCCAGAGACATACAGTATATCCATGAAAGAAACACACGAAATCTGAACAAGACATTATTGAAGAAGATTCACTTTTACAAGAAAGAAAGAAAAAAAACGCTGACTCGGTGGTTCTCAAACTTTATTACATGACGGCACACCAAGAAATATATTTGACTTATGAGGCACACCAGCTCTTGACATCATTGAAATATGAATATGGATGGCTTGGATTCGCGAACGAAGATTGTTGGGTGGGATTTACACAGCAGTAGAATCGCAAAGGCCTCTTCCGTTAGCAATGGACTTTAAAGATGAAGTGGTTGCGAGAAGAGAAACAGATCTTCGAGTTCGCAGGTTTTACAAGAGTGTCCTTCTCCTGGTAGACGCGAGCAAGCTATTGGGGAGTCTGCCACCCCTTTGTGGGAGTGTTCCAGTAGTATGGTTAACAATGGTAGCTAAACAGTCTGGTAGACACTCCATTTGAATATATATTGTTACATATCAGGCTATAATTAAGTGTATAACCTTGTATCAAGTCGTGCTATTGTAAGCGTCGATATGACTGTCTGCTCACAGCTGATAGGCGTGGCAATTTTCAGAAGAAACTGACGCCCCAAGTACCCAGAGGCATAGAGTAAATCAATGAAAAAAAACTAGAAAAATCTGAACTAGACGCTGTTGAAGGAGATTTACAAACAAATACGGGAACACGGAAACTTATTGGAAAAGCGACCAAATACATTTAAATTTACTGAACATTAACAACAGTATGATTTACGACATCGGTTTATATACGATGTACTGCTGAGAAGTTTCATTTTGACCATGAAGAAAAAAAACAAATTATCCCAACTCTAATATCTTCAACATGTGTGCTGCCTATTTTTTCCAAACTCACAACCACGTATTTCGAGCTTTGAGCGTTCCCAGCACGGGTATTATGTCCGTCCCAATTACACCGGACTGTTGCCAATCTTGTGGTTCCATCTCAAGATTTAATGAGATCTCAGCCTTTTATGAAAGGGAAAGGGAGAATGAGTGCTTATATAACTATGCTGATGAAAACAAATTGACATTACATAGCATGATTCCTTTGGAATGCCTTGGTTTGAGTATTCTTGCGCTCCTGGCCATACCGTTTTGTCTAAAGACTTTTAAAAGAATTGGCATCGGTTCTCTACGCTTCTAAAAAATAGCTTTTTGAATTTTGGAAAGAAAAGAAGCTTTTTTTTTTTTTTTTACTTTAGGGGGCTTTATTTTGACGGGTTTATAAATAATATCAAGATACCACGGAATTTTTTTCAAGATTTTTTAAAACTCTTTTTTAGATGGTTTCCGGTAGGAATAAGTGTTTTATTTGTTTTTTTGTTTTTTTACTCTAATTTAGATATTTTCCAATAGAAAATGCCAATGATGTCATAAATAGAATTTATTCTGACCATATTCATTCTTTGGATGATTTTTTTTCCACATGATTTCAGATATTGACGCTACGGTTGTTCAGTTATTGACTGTGATGGCGGATCTTTATTACTGCTGAGTTCGTTGACTTTTCAGTGACTGCCAACCTTTTCTGATCAAATCAGAGCCAACAAGATGGCGCCTAATTTTTTACCTCAATAATCATTTAGATTAAACGCTTATCAGAATTGACGGCTAGCTAATAAGTAACCCTAGATTTGCTGACATTGTCCTTTTTGCAAGATAACTCTCACGAACTCCAAGTTATGCCAAACGAAAGAAGAGAGCGAGAAAGTTGGACTACACATGAACTCCTGTGAAACAATTTCATGTACAACAAACAGGCTGAGTACAAAGACACAAACATTTAAATCGAAAATGCAGACTTGAAACAAGTAGACAACATCTACTTAGGACAAAAAATCTCAATGAAACCTTCGAAAGAAGAAGAAATCAAGCGGAGAATCACTGTAAGATGGCTAGGTTTCCGTAGAACAAGCTCGAGCTCCAAGAACAAGAAAATCCCATTAGTTGGTATTCAACCAATGCATCCTCCCGATAGTCACTTATGGAGCTGAAACGTGCAACCTAACCAAAAGATCGATCCTCAAACTGAGAACTATGCAACGTGCACAAAAGAGAATCATGCTCAGCATCACACGGAGAGATCACAAAATAGCGCAGTATATTAGAGAAAATTGGGAGTCAGGGATATCATAGAATTAATTAGAAAACAAAAATGGCAACGGGCTGGGCATGGACATCTTGACTCACAATTCAGATCCCCAGAGATCATATGCTAAACAGTTGTCGGCAAAATATAAGATGACGTGACGAAATAAAGTTCAGAAAGTATTGGCTCGGAGACGCCCATGATAGAGAGGTCTGGTGAATCTTGGGGAAGGACTATGTCCAACAACGGACGCTAACAGGTTAATGATGATCATGAGGAAAATTTTGGTCTGCGACTCACTCAGCAAAGATGTTACAGGGGCTTCCCTGACCTTGTTGAGAGGGGAGATTTTTCAAAAGCTAGGGATCCGAGGGGAATTCGTTCAGATTAAAGAGGTCCTTAGCAATGAGAAGATTGAGAACAATCGATTTATATTAATATTAAAGCCTTCTGTCTGTACGTTCGTTTATTTGTACCACTATCTTCATTGTAGATCAGAGGACATGAGTTTAGCTTGAGACTTGAGTGCCCGGAGGGGCATTGCCCCTTAAGCCCCCCCACCCAATCATTTACTGCAGTGGTTCCCAATCTTGGAGCCACAGACGTCTAAAGGTCCATAAAGATATTACCGATGTCCGTGGGTAGGCCTTTCAAAAGCCTAGGGTCCAAATGGGAATCCATTTAAATAAACTGGGACCTTAGTAATGAAAAGATTAGAAACCACTGACAGTCATATTTGAGGGAAAAGTAAGGAAACATGGTGATAGGGGATTATGGGCCTTGACATACCACGCTTACGTAGAATAGTAGCGGACATAGAACAAAAAAATGTTAAAAACAGTGACGTAGGTCGAGATTTGGGGGCCCAAGGGGGTTTGGTTCCTAAAGCAGCCCTCCAACATTTGATGTGATTTGTTATTGCATAATGTTAGTTGAGATACTGTTAGTGAATCACTATTCGTAAAGCTTTTGGAAATCCACTGGGACCCCGGGGGCAATTTAAAATCTTAATTAAAAAAAAAACCTCCCCCCCCCAGCTACGCCACTGGGCGAGGAATCAACGCACGTGTTATTGACAAAATAGAGCAACTAAAAGTACAATCTTGAATAATCGAGTGAACGTAAATTGGTTTGTAATAGGTGTATGTGAAGTACAAGGTCAGTAATTTGAGAGTGATATTGAATGTCAGAAATACGTGTGTGCACGCCTATGATAAAATAGTTGTGTGTGTTGTTGTTCTTTTCCCACCTCTGTCCCATGAGAAGATGATTGAAGCAAGGGGTCAAGAGTAGCTGACCTCTCCCCCAAGATAGCCGGCTTGTGAAGGGACAATTTAGTGATTGGTACCGACTGGGGTGATAAGAGACCAGAGAAAGTGTGTGAACTTGGTAAGGTGAGTGGGTGTATGTTATGTGACGCATAGATAGATCAATGAAACAATATGTGGAAGCAATGTGGATACATCTATCTATCTATCTATTTATATATATATATATATATATATATATATATATAGAGAGAGAGAGAGAGAGAGAGAGAGAGAGAGGGGTGACAGGTTTCAGAGTAACAAGTATGTGAACTTAGTGGTATGTGTGTGTGTGTGTTATAAGTGATATATAGATAGATTGATGAACCAAGATATATTTGGAAGCAAGTGTGTGTGTGTGTGAAGACCAATTCATGAATGTACACACACATATCTATATATATACATATATATATATATATATATATATATATATATATACAGAGAGAGAGAGTGGGGGGGCAGAAAAAGAAAGAGAGAAAGAGAGACGGGACAGGTTTCAGAGTGATAAGTATGTGAACGTAGTAGTATGTGTACGTTATAAGTGACATATAGATTGATCGATAAACCTAGATATATGTGGTAGCAAATGTGTGTGTAAAGATCAACTCGTGAATGTAGACAGAGAGAGGGGGGAATAGTACGCAAAGACAGGTCCCTGAGTAATAACTTGGGGCGAATAGTAGTTAGGCCTCTGAACCTGTGAACCAGCAGAAGTGTTTGATTATCTCAGAAAAGGAGTTAGCTTTATTTAAATTTTGCATATCGTGTGCGTGAAATCTAATATGGATGACGTAGCATTTTAAAAATCGTTCAGCGCTGTTCATTATCTGATTTCGCCATTAAAGGAGTGAGACGACAAAATAAAACATGGATTATTTTCAAAATCAGAATCCTCGTTTTCTAATATGGAACCAGTTTACATCTCTCCATGGATGCAGTGTTTTCCTTCTTGCAGATTCGTCATCGTGTTCCCTAGCAACCGGATCTGAAAACACCACGGGATTTCCGGAAGATTAGTTTATGATATTCACACACCAAGAAACCATGCAACTAACATTTGGGGACATGGCGACCGGCCCCCTGCAAGAAAGGATTCGAGTGAGAAATCCCCCGCTATTGTCCCCACGGTTATCTTACGCAGATGAAATATGGCAAGCCGTTATCCAGCAAAATCTCAAATAAGGATTGCTGATGAATTGTAATCTCCCTGGATTAATAAATCCGTTGTAGTTCCCTGTATGAAAAGCCAGTGTCTGTACTTATTAGTCTCTGGCGTCTCATGCCTTCGATAACGTACTGTTCATAATCAGGATACGATAAATTCATTGTGTGTCTATTCATTTTTTTTCTTTATGGGTCACTAGAGAAATCTTAGAAGTGTAAATATTCAGCAAGAATAGAAAAGAAGGGCAAAGTGATCGGGGAGGTTAGATGATTCCTCTGTGCTGCTGATATTTATCGATCGGGGGCCCAAAGAACACGACATGACAAAGCAGTTGCAAAACACTGGAATGATTTCGTTATAAGCTTGTGAGTAAAGCCTGGATACTCTTTAATACCTCTCTTAGCGCTACCCCGTTTAGTGCTGATTTGTTCTCATCAGCAGTCACAGCAGCTGCAGCACCAGCAGCCTTTAAACGATAACATTGGAGATAAATCTTTCCCAAGAGTCTCCAGGAGCTGATATCTTCTGAACTTGTCCAGTTCGTCACGTCATTATTTTTTACCGGCCACAGTTTTGCATATAATATCAGGGCATCCATGTTGTGAATCGTGGTGTCGAGCTGCTGTCTTATATTGTTGCAACATGACCAGCCCATTGCCATTTGAGTTTATTATCCCTCCCAGTCTCTCTCTCTTTATATATATATATATATATATATATATATATATATATCCTTTACTGTTGTTACTATTCTCACCACATCGTTATCCATTTATTGTTGACTATTCTATCCTACTTCAAAATGACTTTATGACTGCAAGACTGAAGCACTGATAGAAAAATCACAGTTAGAAGGCCAGACATTGTCAGTACTAATAAAGAAGACTTTCAGGTTATATTGATTGATATTCCATGTCCAGCCGATAGAAATATTAAACGTAAAGAAAAGGAAAAGGTAGAAAAATACCAAGACTGGAAGGTAGAACTGCAAGAATTATGGGAAAATTGATTAAGATCGTACTGATCGTTACTGGAGCATTGGGAACAGTGACTACAAATCTCAAAAAAGTATCTCCTGAAACTGAACACCAAAGACATTAGCATCGACCAAATGCAGTACTTTTTAAAATATCAGAAAGAATCATGAAACAGGTTGAACCCCAATGTTCTACTCGATCTCGAATGGGGGATGGGACACTGGGGGCGAGATTGGTGGAGCTCGGGATAAAAGGAAGGATTGAGACTGTACAGACCACGGCACTGCTAAGGAACCGCACGGATACTGAGGAAAGTGTTAGAAATATAAGGTCTTCGACACTTGATGTTAGCAGTGGCTTAATAGAGGAGGAAGGAAAATGGAAGCAGAGATGTGAACCACAGCACTGGTGTGATAGGCGAGAGAGAGATGAGATCTTGGCTGAGGACCTGATGAGACTTACTGTCACTCAGCCTTCAGCGATAACTGCCGGGAAACTGGTGTGAAACTGTAAACCACAGTATTGCTGTAATCTTTGAGAATGTGGAGAGGAGGACTGAAGACCTGGGGAGACTTGTTGTCACTCAACCTCCAGCGGTAACCACCAGGCAACTGGTGTGAAATTGCAAAGAGATCATGCGAGGAGAGAAAACAACACTCCCCTCCCCAAGAGACAAAGACAGAAAGAAAGTCGGAGAAGTGACCGAGCAGGTCAACTGCCTCTTACAGCACATAGAAACAAACACCCTCCTAGAACTTAACAACCTAATTTACGCAGGGGCGAAAATGGTAGCACAAAGCTTTACAACACAAGATAGGAACCCGAGCAATAATAGGGAAGGGAAACCCAACTGGGAGAGAAGGTTACAAAGGCAGATCTCCCTACTACAGAGAGATGAAGTACTGCTTAGAAATACACCACACACAGACAGACCACGAGTAAGACTTTATAACAAATACAAGGTAACGCAAAAAGGCATCGCAACTGTAGTCGAAGAGTTACACCAGAAAAGACTAGCCAAAGAGGCAAGACTAAAAAGATACAGACTAAGAACGGCCCAATACACACAAAACCGCACATTCCAAAACAATGAGAAAAAGTTTTACCAAGATTTAAATGGGGAAAGAAGGCAGGACATGAAACCTGATGCCACAGAGGCCAAGAACTATTGGAATAGCATATGGGGGCACCCAAAAAGACACAACGTAACACCGCAATGGTTAGGAAACATGAGAAAAGAACTAGAAGATATAGACAAGGGGGAACCAATAATACTGAATGAAAACACATTGAAACATACTCTTAGGAAAGTAGCCAACTGGAAAGCACCGGGGCCCGACGGGATCCATGGGTATTGGTTCAAAAAATTCACCACGTTACACGGCAGACTCACTCACCTACTCCAAAATTGTCTAAATGAAGGCAAAGCACCAGAATGGATGACTAAAGGCAGAACCACCCTCATCCTAAAAGACCCGGGAAAGGGGAACATAGCAAGCAACTATAGACCAATCGCGTGCCTACCACTTATGTGGAAAATCCTGACCGGGCAAATAGCAGAGAGAATATACATGTCAATGGATAGAAGGGGACTACTACCAGAAGAACAGAAAGGGTGTAGGATAGGAACCAAAGGGGCAAACGATTTACTCTACATAGACCAGATGATCTTAAAAGAAGTAAGGAAAAGGAGAAAGAATATCGCAATGGGATGGATAGATTACAAAAAAGCATACGATATGATTCCACATAGCTGGATACTCGAATGCCTTAGAATGTTCAAAATTAGCGAACCGGTGGTTAAATTCATTGGTAATTCGATGGAAGACTGGAAAGTAGATTTGACAGCCGGAGGGGACAAACTAGCCGAGGTAGGGATAAAAAGGGGAATCTTCCAAGGAGACTCATTGTCCCCTCTATTATTTGTTCTAACAATGATACCGCTTAACAGAATCCTGAAAAACAGCAAAGGATACCACTTCTCTAAAACAAAAGGAAAGGTCAACCACTTAATGTACATGGACGATATTAAATTGTTTGCAAAAAACAGGGGAGAGCTTGAGACTCTGTTCAACGAAGTAAGGGAATATAGTGAGGACATAGGAATGGAGTTTGGGATAGAAAAATGTGCAATCATGGTGATGCACAAAGGAAGGCTTTCAATGACTGAGGGAATTGAACTTCCGGACAACAACAAGATTAGGGCATTGACTGCACAAGACCGATACAAGTACCTAGGTGTCCTTGAATGTGACACGATAAAACGGGAAGAGATGAAGGAGAAAATTAAGAGAGAATACCTCAGAAGGATAAGGAAAATATTAGAAACCAAATTAAATAGCAGAAATCTAATAAAAGGAATGAACACCTGGGCTGTGTCAGTAGTTAGGTATACAGGACCATTTCTAGGATGGACAAAGGAAGAGCTCCAATCAATGGATAGGCGAACAAGGAAACTTATGACGATGCATAAAGCATTACACCCTAGGGATGATACAGATAGACTATACGTTAAGAGAAAAGAAGGTGGTAGGGGGCTCATCAGCATAGAAGATTGTGTCCAGAGAGCTAAAGTAGTCCTAGATAGATATGTGCAAACAAATAGTGAAGAAATCATAAAGAGCGCGAGGGATAGTGCAACAAACAATAAAGTAGAAAACAATGGAACAGTACAGCAAACTAGAAAAGAAAAGTGGGAAGGGAAAAAATTGTACGGCGAGTTTAAAAGACAGATAAAAGATATAGTAGACGAGAAATCATGGACATGGTTACGAAAGGGAAACCTTAAGAGAGAAACAGAATCGCTCATCATGGCAGCCCAAAACAAAAGCATAAGGACAAACTACATAAAAGCAAAAATCGACAGAACACAGACAAACAGCAAATGCCGCATGTGCGGTGAAAGGCAAGAAGGCCGGACTTAGTAATAGTAGACAAAAAAAGAAAGGCCTGCCAAATAGTAGACGTTGCTGTACCTGCAGACCATAGAGTAAAAAAGAAGGAGGGTGAAAAAAGGGAAAAATACCAGGACCTAGCAAGGGAGTTAAGGAAAATGTGGAACATGAAAACAAGGGTAGTACCGGTCATAGTGGGCGCACTAGGAACTGTCCCCAAAACGCTGAGGGAGAGACTGGAGGAGATCGGGATTAGGAGAAGGATAGAGACCGTACAGACCACAGCGCTACTTGGAACTGCACGGATACTGAGGAAGGTGCTCGAGATATAAGGACTGCAACAAATAGTAGCTCTGTCATGATATGCGAAAGAGGGAGGAGACGTTAGCTGAAGACCTGAGGAGACTTATTGTCACTCAGCCTTCAGCGATAACCACTGGGCAACCGGTGTGAAACTGTAAATCGTAGAATTACTGCGACCTATGAGTAGTAGGAGAGGAGGGCTGGAGGCTTGGGGAGACTTGCTGTCACTCAAACTCCAGCGGTTACCACCAGGCAACTGGTGTGAGATTCCAAATAATAATAATAATAATAATAATAATAATAATAATAATAATAATAATAATAATAATAATAATAATAATAATTGTGCTGCACTGGAGCAAGCCTCACCCTGCTGTAATCCAGCAAGTGCTCAGATGTAAGAGCTCTCAGGATGATCAGTCGGAGCCCTGGGGGTGATCAAGAAAGGCAATGAAAAACATCCCTGGTCACCCTTTTCTCTAGGAAATCTAGTCTACGGGCACTGTCCGTACTTTGAGAAGAGCAATACCATCTGCTATATACTAAACAGACACACACACACGCAAGATAAGACTGCAACGCACACACTCAAAATAAGACAGCAAGACACACATGCAATACAAGACTGCAACACATATATGTAAATCAAGACTGGGGAAGGGAAAAATTGTATATCACTTTAACCTTCTTTTACCCCGAGTTATTGGTAACGACTTAGTAATAGATTGTAAAGGACATATACGAAGATGATAATGATAATTGTAATGTACTGGGGAAGGCAGCATCAAGCTGTCATCCTGGAATTGTTCTAAGAAAGACGTGGTAGGAATAAGAGATAGAGAATGCCTAATGATTGATGTCACAGACCTGCAGACAAAAAAAAATTGCACGCAGAGACGTTGAAAGAATGTCCCATTTGGAACAGTTCACATTTTGAGAAAAGTACTCTCTGTCTGAGTTAAGGCTTGACTGTTAGCTTACTGACTGATAAACTAGTTTCCAGACTGTGAAAAAAGAATTGACTTCAACATACAATTATGAACGCTAACAGGCAAGATATTATATTGAGAGACTTTGACGAAAACAAACGTATCTCCCTGTAGATATGACTGCACCAGCAGATTATAAAATTGCTGTCAAGGAATTCAAGAAACTCTTAAAATATAAAGACATTGAAATAGAAATAAGTAGAATATGATGACCAAAATAATACTGATTGTTGTTGGAAGCTTTGGGCTACTAAAATAAAGGACGACTGAACTTGCTGATAATACACCTGGAAAGCCCATCTTATATGGAATACAGAAAATAGCTCTCATCTCCTCTGAACATATCGTCAGGAAATTCTTGTCAATGCGAATGTATGTACTGCACCAAACATACATATATATATATATATATATATATATATATATATATATATATATGACCCTAGGAGATGGTATACCATTTTTTTTTTTCACAAAGCAAATCTCCTGAGGGTGGAATTGTGTTCAACAGCAAACTTATAAACTCTAAAAGCACACACACACACGCGCGCGCGCACGCGCGCAGAGCACACACTACTGAAAATAGGAATACCCCCCGAAACATGTCTAGACCATCAATGAAAACATTTACTTATAAATAAACCTAACTTCCATACACTTTTACTCCTTAGACTGTCTCACTCCCTATAGTTCAATTTATATATACATATATATATATATATATATATATATATATATATATATATATATATATATATATATATATATATGTATATGTATATATGTATATGTATATATATATATATATATATATATATATATATATATATATATATATATGTATATATGTATATATATATATAAATGTATATATATATATATATATATATATATATATATATATATATATATATAAAGTATGTTTTGGAAATCGTTATATCGTCTACCCCTCTCTTTTTTCTTTCTCTTTAAAGTCTGGACTATGAACACTAAGAAGGTTACCAGCCTTAGGTCTCTGGTTCAGATTCGGCAGGTGAATTACATTAACTGAAATCAAAGAAACAAAAACATCCATGGACCACAGAATAAATACGAAAGAGAGTGAAAAGCTAGGGAAATAATAGAACCTGGCAAGGGAAGTGAAGAAGGTGTGGAACATGAAAGACAGGGTAGTACCAGTAATAGTAGGTGCACTCGGAACCGTATCGAAGACACTGAAAACGAGATTGGAGGAATGGGGGATAAGAGAAATGATCAAGATTATACAGACCACTGTACTAGAGGGGATTTCACGAATACTAAGGTGAGTACTGAAAATATGAGATCTACGACCCTAGCTGTTAGCAATGGCCTGACTGACAAGAAAAACGCATGGTGGACACAGTACAAACCACAGCACTGCTGTAATAGATGGGAACGATACGAAAGGAGGGCTGGTGACCCAAGGAGACTTACTGTCACTCGGCCTTGAGCGATAACCATCGGGTAACTGGTGTGAAATCGTAATCCAGACTGCTACTGAGAACTGTAAGAGTGCGAAGAGGAGGGCTGGAGACTTGGGGAGACTTGCTGTCACTTTGTCTCCAGCCGAGACCATCAGGTAACTGGTATGATAATAATGATAATAATAATAATAATAATAATGATGATAATAATAATAATAATAATAATAATAATAATAATAATAATAATAATAATAATAGTTTGTATCGCTTTCGAGTTACCGTAGTACCCCTGTTATACCTCTACGAGGCACAGTATTCTTTGTCTTGGGTAATAGCAGTACCCCTAGCATAAGAATCATCATTCAGTTAAAACCTTAACCTATTCCAATTTCCGAAGAAAGTTAAATTATTTCAATATATAGATAAGTAGAAGGATATTATCTTTCTTTCTGATGAAAAAATAAATTGTTTCAAGAAATCAGAAAATCACGTTAGTATTATCTGTCTATATAATGAAGAGAGTAACTTTTTCAGATTGTTTCTCTGCCCATAAAAAACGACACTCCCTATCATAGGTAACTAACTTGCCGATAGAGATATCTTCGACTCATCATTTAAAACAATGGACCCTACCACTGAGAGATAACAAGTTGGCCAATAAAAAATTATCTTTAGGTAATAATAAAATCAATTTCACTTAATTTTAAATACTGCGTTCTAATGTAAATTTTGTATGTAATTGAATTCAAACAAAAGATTATTCACCACTCTTAATGAATAGATAAAGGAAAAAACACGTTGGGTGATTTCCTTCCCAAATCTTAGGTTTGTGTGAGTGTATATATATATATATATATATATATATATATATATATATATATATATATATATATATATATATATATATATATATATGTATTGAAACTCTATTTGAAATGACCTCCTGTTATTACACCGTCTATGCATCATTCGGTTTAGAAAACGTAGATAAGATGAACAATTAAAGAAAATGTGGTCGTTGCAGGAATATATATATATATATATATATATATATATATATATATATATATATATATATATATATATATATCATCTCATAAAAATTCAATAAATCCATGATTTTTTCTCGGGTAATAACTAGTAGTCGAATAAAAGGATATTGCAAATTCTTTTCGATGGAACGAAGAATATTTCCAGAAATAAAAAAAAACATTGGATCACTAAAATCAATATTAAAACATTTTGAGTCGATTTTGACTTTTGTAAATTCTTTACGAAAATTTGCTCTTTTTATGAATTTCGTAATAAATTTCCCCGAGTAAAATATAGCCGAGTATTTTTTTTTTTTGTATGCATTCGAGGATGTCTTTTTGAAAAGCTTATGAAAATTGGGAAATATTATGAGCTTCTGGCCAAAGGTCAGTTCTCATGCAAGTTGAGAGACTTTTAAAAGTATTGCATTCGAAATGAAAGATCTACGACCAATTCTTCCTCCCTGTAGTCGGGTATGGAGCCGAAACGAAGAACCAAGCCAAAAGATTGGCCCATGAACTGAGAACGATGCAGCGTGCACTCGAGTGAATCATGCTCAGCATCACTTTGAAAGATCAAAGGATAGTACAGTGAAAGAAAAATACTATACAAAAAAAACCCACATCATTCAGAATCCTTGGTGACGTTTTTGTACTAACGTAACTTGTCAATCGCAATTTTTGTGTATTAATGAATGTAAAGGCAATATTAGTAACATGAACAACTAACAGAGCTAAAATCAAACTTCTAGATTAATATATCCTATGTGTAACCTTGATGTTATTGCATTTATATTTTTCATGAGGTTAAAGTTAAAATTCCGTAAGAAATCAGTAGAAATCGAAGTGAAAACCTTGGAGAACTATTGCAAATCATATTCATTTTTACGTTGAACAAATATGAAATTTTAACGTTGAAATAATTGTTATACATGTAACATATTTATCAATCTTGGAATAACATGAGAATTATATAGTTTCGCAAAGCTCAAATATAATATAGCTTAGATTAAACATGGAACCTAAGCAAGAGACAGATCCGTAAATTGAGAACCATGCAACGTACACATGAAAGAATTATGCAGGGCCTCACATGGAGTGACCACAAGACAGCTCAGTACATCCAGGAAAAAACAAGAGTCAGGGACTTCATAGAATACATTAAAAATCTCAAATGGCAGTGGGCTGTCCATGTTGCAAGAATAGCAGACAACCGATAGACATCGGGACTCACAACATGAATCCCCTAAGATCACATGCGCAACTGAGGCCGGCAGAATATTAGATGGAGAGACGAGCTAGACAAATTCAGAAGGTACTGGCTCCGCGACGCCTATGATAGAGAAGTGTGGCAAATACTGGGGAAGGTCTATGTCCAACAACGGACGTTGGAAGACTAATGATGATGATAATGATCTCGATACTAATAACAAATTTGTTTTGTAAAATCTTTCTATATTTGATAAATTATATGGAATATTATGTTACGATATTATTAGTTACTGAACATCGAATATTTTTTTTTAATTATTTTTCGATGAGTCAAGCATCTCTATCAGAAGCTTTTCAGTTTGTCGGTTGGCCAGTCGATCGATCTGTCTTTCGACCCCACTTACGTTAAACAACGGAAATAAGAAGGAATGAAAGAAGGTATAGTGTCATTAAAAGGTTTAAGATCTATTTCGATCATTTTTTTAAACCAACACCAACTGTTAATGATGTCTGAATAGAATATCCAAATAGATAGATATAGAAAAATCTAGATGTTATTATTAAACCTGTCAAAATAAGGCCCCAAAGAGGTAGAAAAAAAGCCTTCCTTTCAGAAGTCAAAAGAACTGTTTTTAGAAGTCGTCTAACAGACTACTGATTCCAATTTTCAAGACTATAGACAAAAAAATACGACCAGGAGCTCTGTAACGCACAATCTAGTACAATTTCAAATTAGGACATAACGCTGCTCAAGTTGTCAATGTCATACAATAATTGGAATATTAAACTGTTTAACAAATGAAAAAAGGAATTACTCAATCATTATCTTGGTTTGATTCCTGCAGCGCTCCCATTCTCTTTGATTGTTTATTCTATATACATTGTCTTGGTCAAATGATACACTCACAGCATAATAATGGGAGAGCATTTCAAAAAAAGTTTTCAATAATATATAACGCAATTCATAATAATTTCTGTCAGATCATATATCCATTTCTTAATAATATAATTGTCTGCGTTGAAATAAACAAATATAGAGAGACCGTGAATAAGTGAAATGCAACTTTGGAGTTGAACCAGTTCTTTGGGCTTTTGCATTACCGGCGACAGTTTAGCTCAGTGGTAAGAGCAACACTACGTTGAAGCAGCTACCCTCTCGGTTGCAGGTTCGATTTTTTCCTTTGATTGATTAGACTATTTATGCTGTCTAGGTCAAATGATACATCCACTGCATAACAATGGGAGATCATTTTAGATAGAGGTTCAATATAGTATAACACAATTTATGATCATAACTGTATCATGTAAACAAGAGATGTTTCAATGTTTATGTGTATTTTTTCTGAGATGTCTTTAAAACACTTTAGTACGGTCAAATCACGTTGGACACACTGGTTCTCGTGAGATCACCGAAGTTGAGCAAAGTCAAGCCTGGTTTCTACCTCAATGAGTGACCTTCCGGAAATAATAGGTGCTGTGAAGCGAGTCATTTTAAAGACTTTGAAAATGGTACTCAATGGTCCTCTGCTAAAAAGTTGGACTGAGGATAATTGGTTGTTGAACCAGGGATATGCCCCGCATCAGTTTAATCCGGGTCCTGCACCTGGTGTGGTCCCAAAACTTGGCAACCCATAATGACGCTACTGTTTATATGAATGTAAATTGATTATTCGATGCAATCGATTGATCGTATGTTCAGCCGTACGGATACCTTTCATGGACCCAGACAGACTGAAGAGAAATTCGCTCACTATACTAAAAACAATTTCTCAAGAATGCTGACCTGGTTTAATGATGTTAAATCGCGATATAAAGCGGACACTTAATTTGATATTAGGTGCGAGGTAAATCTCATTAAGAAATTAAGCGTTAAAACTCCAGAAGTCAGTCATAAAACAGCCATATTATTTGGAATTTTATTTGGGTTATACGAGGGCACTCCGTTGCCAGACATGATTAACAGGATTTTGAGCCGAAAGTTTTTTTTTCTCTGTATATTCTTTGATCTACTAGGCCTCTTCCTGTCTAACGTATCTAGGGCACAAGCCAGGGCAAAGTGTATGGAGATCGACAGAATCTCCCTTTTGGCTCCACTGGAGTAGTCCGCAGGCAAGAGGAGCGAGATGCGTGCTATCAGCTTGAGCGAAGGAGTTGCCGGAAGGAATTCTACGTTGGCGTCCAGTTACCCACCTGGCTTCAAGTCAGAGTTGTCCGTATATGAGACTGGTTACCGACAAAGACTCGAGGGGCCCTGTCATCACATATATTTACACGTATCTGGGGATGGGGAGAAGAGATGGATTCATTCATTTCCCAAGGGCAATAGATGGAAGTGAACACATTAGTGTCACGACATACAAATCAAACATCCTATATGTACGATACATTTCCATTATTTGGACATCCCCAAGGATCTAAGAATGCTGTTATAACGTTTTTGCCGTTATAATCTTTGGATTACATGCACATGTATTAATAATAAGAAACCCATCAGTGCTTATAAAAAAAGGATCTCTTTTCAGTACTCTTTCAAAGCCTTATGTTCCGTATACGAGTTACAGGTCTGCAAATAAAATGAATGAACCTTTAAACAAGAGTGCCGAGAATATAAAAACAAACGTTCCGTTCGAAAGCGAGTGTCATTTAACAGCGTTATTTGAACAAGGGTCGTTGAAACAAAAGTTGATTATATATGCTTGTAAAAACTGTGAATCAGAGTTAAAAGTTCAGTCGAACAGATAACTTTCACAGACCCTGACAAACCAAACAATAACCCACTCTCCATTCTAAACCGACCTAGGAAACACCTGAGATATTCAAGTACTGACCTTGTTTAATGATGTCAAGTCGGACATTTGATTTGATGGAGGCAAAAGTAGGCCGACAATCTTATTAATAAAGGATTAAAGCCACGAAATGAATTGATACAAGCCTGACTGCGCTTGGGTCGAACTACCTCGCTTCATTAAAATCTGAGAGGTAAATAAAACATTTTCAATCATTTATTAGTTAGGTATTCGATGCTCACAAAGAAATAAAACATCTTCCAATTTTGAAACAAACGAAATATTACCAGGAACACGGTTATCTGTTTTTTGTGTACGCTATGGTTTTATGTGTATGATTCATCTCTTTATGCTGAAGTGAACTTGTTACGATACGGAAACAAAGTTAACTCTAGAGTTTGACAAAATTGGAGTCATTTGTAATACAACCATATTATTTGTGTAGTTCCGTATTAACTATTTAACAGAAGTAACATATACCACGAGCCCTGTAAGTTCAAGCGCTCGACGCTAAATTCTTGCAAGCTATCAGTACTAATTCAATGATTCAGTTAATATTATACTATTCTCTAATTAAGTTTTGATAATGACTGGTGTTGCTATATAAAGGGCTGGTGGGACTTTTTAATCGAATAATCGATTTTATTCTCAGATATTTTATACTTGAGAAAATGTTAAAATATTTTTGGCGTGGGTATAAGTGATGTAGACTAGAATATTTGGTCAAAGATAAGTTACAGAGTAACCCTTTTCAGACGCCAAAAGGACTACACAAACATTGCAAGTAGATTTATGGTCAAGATAAATCGTTGTCGATTGGAACCCCCGTGGATAGATAGCCAGTCACTGCCACCTAATTAAAAAGACATTGGGAGAAAGAAACAGGAAAGGGACGGTGTAGAAGGGGTTTAACGGCAAAAGTAAGATAGGTGGAAAGATCAGTTATGTGAGAAATGAAAGAAAACAGGGGGAAATAGAAAAGGAAAGGTTGGATGATTATTTAGTTCCAGTATCAGGTAAAGGAAGAGAGCAAGTTAATTTAGTAAAAAAGATAGCGACAGAAAAGTGACCCTTGCCTCTAAAAAGGAGACCAGAATGATCAATCCGTCAGATTCAAACCAGAACAGATAGAGTAGGCAGGCAGGTAGTACCAGGGCCACACTGGCCCTGGCTGCTGACATTGAACTCTCTCTCTCTCTCTCTCTCTCTCTCTCTCTCTCTCTCTCTCTCTCTCTCTCTCTCTCTGAGTGAGGATTTTGTTTAGTCTTCAGTCAAAGACTATATATTTTAGTTGGTCGAAGAAGAAAAATGAAGGTTCGATTTTGAATCCCAATATGCATCTTTTCGTTCCATCCCATGTTGCAGATACGATGCCGCCAGAACGGTGCATCGTCGAAAAAGGTCCCCATACCAGTACGCCACAGGGTGATCAAGACTACCGATTTTAGTCCAGTGACCCCATCCAAATTGGAATGGTTATTTCAATTTAGTAATCAATAGTTGTGTGGTATGTATGTGATACATATACAATGAGAATACGAAGGTATTCGAAACTGAAGCCTTAGTAGTAGCACAAAGATCATTAATAATGTCAGATATAATTGCCGTATCTTCTGGCTGTATAGCCAACTAAAAGTTAATTACGTTGCAAATGAAAAAAAAAACGTAAGTGCTTTAAAATGAATGTGTATTTTCTAAAATTATGTCTCCTTAATAACATATGTTAGAGTCTGCTCTCAAGTTTAGGAGAGGAAAACACTGATACCGAACCAGAGATTGGAGTCCCGCTAAGATGGTTGAATGCCGACTTCGACTCCCTTCGGGCAGCTCCTGCAGCTGAGCTGGTGCCACACGCATCCCTCTACTTTTATTTTGACAACATCAGCGTGAGCTAGAGGGAGATTACATCAACTGACAATGCTGGGATCTTCGCACGCTTCACCCAGGCTCGTGTCTTGGTGAGATCACTCCAGTGCCGTTCTATCGTCTGGGAGGGAGTGGCTAATTATAACAACTTAAACAAAGGCTTTGATCTCTCTTTCCAACTATTAATCAAGATGGCAGCTTTCCACAGTTTTCCCCGTATCAAAACTGAATTAACTCTCTCACTTACTGAGGCCATTATAAGTAAAGATTGAAAGACTTTTAAATCAAAATCCTCTTACATTAAACAACTGAATGTCTCAAATGGTCAGTCTCTACATATTTGACTGATGAGATTATCTAAAGTGTTTAGTCGACCGAAAGCAACTACTGACTATTAGTGTTGTAACGTACTCGATGAGTGTGCGCACCTGGAGTATGGGGGTCAAGTTACAGTAAGTCTCGTCAATACACCAGAAAGTCTCGTCATCATTCCAGATCAAGGATTCACCCGTTGGGTGGGAATTCAAAAAGCTTAGTGGGGATTATAGTCCATTTGTGAGTGTAGATGGGCCTTGGGCGTGTGTTTAAATTGTCACGTCTCTGACTGACCTATTTTTCATTGTTATTATCATAATCAGCAGCAGCAGCAAGGTGACCATTTTAAGAAATCAAGCAAAGAATCACACTGGGATGGCAAACCTTTGGCAGAGCTAGCCCAACCTTCAAAAATAAGAAGATCCCATTAATCCTAAAGAGAAGGGTGTATAACCAATGCATCCTCCCAATAGTCACTTATGGAGCTGAAACATGGAACCAAACCAAGAGACAGACCCGCAAATTGAGAACCATGCAACGTACACATGAAAGAATAATGCTGGGCCTCACATGAAAAGACCACAAGACAGCACAGTACATCCGAGAAAAGACAAGAGTTAGGTGACATCATAGAATCCATTAAAAATATCAAATGGCGGTGGGCAGGTCATGTTGCAAGAATGGCAGACAAACGATGGACATCGCGACTCACGACATGGATCTCCCGAAACCAAATACGCAACCGAGGCCGGCAGAATATTAGATGGAGAGACGAGCTAGACAAGTTCAGGAAGTACTGGCTCCGTGACGCTCATGATAGGGAAGTGCGGCAAATCCTGGGGAAGGTCTATGTCCAACGACGGACGCTGAAAGACTGATGATGATGATGATGATGATGATGATGATGAATGGATTCTATGATATCACAGATTCCTGTTTTTTCTCTCTGATATACTGTGCTGTCTTGTAATCTCTCAATGTGATGTCGAGCATGATTTTCTCATGTGCACTTTGCATGGTTCTCATTTTGAGGTCCCATTCTTTGGTTAGTTTCTGCTCAATTGTTTATCATTGGGGGTGGGGACATTGGTTGTCGACCCTTCTTCGCAAGACTGATGGGATTTTCATTTAAATCTCTTATTGCTCTTTTAATCTTCAATTCAAACATATCGGGTTTAAGAGTTTCAAACTTTTTTCAATTTAACAATCAACAAACTATTTTAACTTATTTACAGGTGTATTTTTTTTTGCAAAAAAAACCCCTCCATTTTCATTCACTATAGACCTAAACACAAGCCATTTTGATATGTTTCACTTGAAGTTCACAGCATCAATAACACACTTTTTCATCACCCTTTTCAGGAGAATTGTCTGACCGGCCTTGCTTTGGGTGACCAAGAGTAGAGGTAAAATACCCAAGAATGAGGTGCTCTGAGCTAAGTCTGGTACAAGGCTATCGTTATGGGGCACCCAGTGAAGGTAGAGAATACGACACAATAGTAATGCTCTGCATAATCAGTTTAGTAATGGATAACAAGCTTGCGATACTGACCATGTCTCCCATAACGAGTTTGATCTTCACTTCTCTGATCTTGTGTCAGGCTATTCGGTATGTACACTATAAATGCTGGGGCAGAATGTACTTGGTATTGGTACTTACTAAGTTCAGCTTAGTCTTACATAACACTACAGTGGATAGTAACACATTAAGGATCGAATTCATTATGGTACCAATCCTCAGCATCACAAGATTGGTAATCATTATTACATTTATTTTGAAAGAATGCTCCAGGATTCCGTGAGAAAAACCTTAGAATTTCACGAAATCACTAGTTTCATAATCTTAGTATAACTGCTTGGGTGCCATATTGATATAACTGTTTTGTTTTTAAAACCCCTGAAACCGTTACAAGGTAAACCACCGATGATCCCAACAAGAGACAGTTTATACATTGTTCAATGATAACAAAGTATAAGTGTAACAGGAAGAAAAACACTGAAGAAAATCGCATGAATTGTATTGACAGATATTGGGAAAAGAGTGACTGAAATGACACAAAAATCTTTTGACGAAGTTTTTTGATGTTTAAGGTTAAAACTGTAACGCTTTCTAGACTATATATATATGTGTGTGTAAAGTTTGTAGAATATATATATATATATATATATATATATATATATATATATATATATATATATATATATTGAACAACTGTAGCCACCAAAGCGTGCAAAGGGCTCAATCTCTTTTATATATGTGAGTGTCTGTTTTTGTTCCAACTGGCCATACCATTTTGTCTACGGTATCCCTCTAGACGCCTTTCTAAAAACGTTATTTGGAATTTTAGAAAAAAGTTTTTTTTTTACCTTTCAGGAGTTTCATTTTAACGAGTTTAATAATAGCATCTAGATTCTCCAGAGAGTTTCTAGATGTTTCTTTTTCACGATGGAAAACGCCAATGATGTCATGAATAGAATTTATTCTGATCATATTTATTCTTGGATAGAATATTTTTGCATGATTCTAAGTTTTGACGCTACGGTTATCCAATTATTGACTGTCATGACGAGTGAATAGTAATATTGAAAAATGCTAGGGGGACCTCAACACAAGATGCTCAATCTACTTATTATGTAGATATTGAACACTTGAGACACATTATATGAATTCAACACAACTGCCTTTTGGGTTGATGTTTCCTCTTAGACTTCCAAAAAGCAGTACCTGAAAAGTATATATATATATATATATATATATATATATATATATATATGAATCGTGTTATATTATGTATAAAATCTTATTTAAATGATCTCCTGTCGTTACACGCTTAATGTATCACTCAAAGTAGACGATGTAAATAGAATAAACAATTGAAATGAATGAAGAAATCGAATAAACAAAGGATATGGGAGTGCTGCAGGAATCGCACCTGTGACCGACAAAGTAGCCACTTCAACGTAGCGTTGCTCTTGCCATTGCGCTAAATAGCCACCGGTAATGCAAAGGCACAAATAATTGTTTTCACCCCAAATTCTCATCTCGTCTATTCTTGGTCTATTTCTCCCTTTACATCACGACAGTTATATATATATATATATATATATATATATATATATATATATATATATATATATATATATATATATATATATATATATATATATATATATATATATATATATATATATATATATATATATATATATATATATATATATAGTCAAGAAAACTTTACAGCTTTGATCACTATACATAAAGGAAAATTTCCAAGAATTTATATCATTTCAATCATTTATTTCCCAATTTCTGTGATTGTAATTTATGTAATTTTATTCGGTGTTTTTTGTTTGAAACATAATTTGATATTATGGTACTATGCATTATTTGCTTTTGTTTTTTTTTCGAGTAACTTTTTCGGGGATCTAACAATAAAACTGTTACATCACGCCCTCCCCCCCATCAGTGTTATTCAAACACAACCTTTCCCTTAGCAATGATTTTACTACATAGTTTTTATCATAATACATATAGTTTATTATTTTGTATAGAGTATCATCATAATGTGTTGTATATGGATGTTATTCTGTAGTACACGTAATCTGATTTTTTTTAAACTCAGGGCTTTTATATATAATAATCTTACAGTAACATGAATACGTGTGTATGTGTAGGTGCGTGTGCGCGCGATGTGCATGAGTTCAGACAGATATTTTTTAAAGGCGAGCAAATCCATGTTTTGTAACGTTATCTTCTTGCTATTTCCTTGTTTTATTTTCATCTTCCCTAAAAATTTTCAGCCCATTTCGTCCATTCGATTTTGTTGTTTTTTTTTCCCCAGTTCCAAACTTTAATGAGCTGCTCAGTATAATTCATCGTTGGTTTTAAAAATACCAACCCATATTACCGGGCGTTTTCAATATATAAAGGGCAATATCGATGCAGGATAAACTTGGCTACAAATAATTGCACGGATAATAATAGCCGTCGAGCAAATCTTCTTTTATGAAAGTTTCCAATTGCAAAAAAAGATCGCGAAATAACTTTGAACGATCGATTAGGAAGAGAGGAACGATGTGTGATGGGAAATTATCAATTATGATCTAATTCTAAAGAGTTAATGGAGAACAGATGAAGGGAAATTTGGGTTCTACTTTAAAAGTTCTTGCTGGAAACCGATAACTGAAACTGCCAACATTAATATAGTCACCCTCAACATGTTTCTTGAGTTTTTAGCGAGTCTGCCTTGCTGGCTATGTATGTATGCTTTTCTTCCCTTTACTACTGTGAGACGTTTGACATAAGATAATTTTGACGCAGCGTCCATACGTACACATGTGGCTAGTTCAAAAATAGTTCTAGTCCCCGTAAGTAGCGACGCAAAGGCACCGGCTCAAGTACCTGCACTTTCCTCTTAGTGCAATGGAGAGGTACAGCCCTGAAGATTACTGGTCCCTCGAGACCCCGAACATAATTTCCGAATTTATGAGCACTTTTTAAATTTTTTTTTTTAAATTCCACTTCTGAACGGATGGGGCTCCTAATCTACAATATAAGTTCATGCTAAATTAGTCTCTTGTGTTAGATCGCAGATTTTTTGTTTTTGTTTTGTTTTGTTTTTCATTTTCATGATCCGGACTTTTTTAGTGATTATCGCCCTCAAAGATGGCAAAAGAAGTAACATTTTTTCCCCATTGATCACCCAAATATGGTATGCTGCCACAAGACGTTGGACATGTGACAGTTTCTATTGAGTGACTAACCAGACCAATTGACTTTTTTTTCTTTTCTTTTAAGAGAAAACAAAAGCAAAGGAAAAGAACAAAAAAACTCGTTCATTTTTTGTCACTTGCAGCCAGGCCAGTAAAAGGGTTCACAGATTGCATTATCGAGATCGGTGTCCTCCATGAGAAGATTAGCAAAATCGTCCGAGGATGATCTCTTCACAATCTCCGGCATACCAAGATGGTCATCCATCAAGGTACTGGCCAGGCTTGATGTTGCTTAAATACGATGACAGGATCGAGGTGTCTCCGATTCTGCCGCCACATATTTCTTGAAGGGATTGTTTTAAAAGTCTAACATAAGTACATGAAGAAGTCTGGAACTTAATGATTTTACTCAAAGAATAAGTTGAACAGTGACAAAAAAACGTCTGGACTAAAAAAACAAAAAGCAAGCGTGAATGCTGCCGGTCACAAACTAAGGGATCAATTTAGCGTCAACTTGCATTGTAAATTGAACCCAACTTACTAAAAAAACTTTTTTAGACATAATGAGGACCAAATGCTTTAAAACCTCTAATTTAATTGGTGCAACTGGAACACGTTATATACACATAAATACATAACCAGCCAGCAGGACTGACTTAAAAACTGAAGAAACTAATGTTGCTAGTTTTGGTGTCAGATTGATGGACTTTTTGATATCATTAACCCATCAACTATGGGTGGTGGCAAGTGTGATAGTTTTCTATTGCAAGATAGAAGCTCTTGACCATCGCAGTATAATGGTTGCAAGTTATCTATTGTAAATGATCCATTGTAAACTAAAAGCTCCGACTCACAGATAGAACTGAGTTGCCTTAACTCACAATGAAATGAAAATCTAATCAAGTTGGCCACAGAATTGCAATGGCTAAAATATCCGCCATCCGCAGTTAATTGGTGAGAAATGTCAATCCGATCATATGAGCATTTCTGAATTCCAATTAACCATTCTCCATTCTGGCTCGGGGCCAGTTATGATTTGAAAAGAAATAATATTAGAAAGAAGGAGAGAAATAAATGGTTGATTATTTCCTTCATTGCCATCAAGAAAACCGATTCAGCTTCAATAATCACTTCGGGCGAATTGGCTGCCTTATTTTGCAGATTTTACAGCTTTTTATTTTAACTTCATTATCTCGTCTGTCTTGATCATTATTGGTCTTTCTTTTCTTTCCTTTTTTTTTTAAATATAGATTAGTTTTTTTTCTTAACTTTTTTAGTCCGTGTCTTCAAGATATGCCTGAATGCTTGTTAACCCGTTGAGAGCGAATGATGGGAATTTCAGTTCTGTGGCCAACTTCCAGGTAGATTCCCACTTTCGATGCGTAAAATGGAGATAACTCCTGTCTGCTTTAAAAAAATGAATTCGCCCTCACCGTCGATAATTGAACAACCCTTGCGTTAAAATTTGATGTCATGTGAAAGAAAATCCATCGGAGAATCAATGTGGTCAGAATGAATTGAGATCATTTGCGTTTTCCACTGGTGAAAAGATGTATCAAGAATCATCTAGATTAAAAGAATTTAGGAATTATAAATAAACCTGTCAGAATAACCCCTACAAAAAATTCAAAACCCCTTTTTTTTTCAAAATAAGTCGATTTAAGCATTTTTAGAGGGGCTCTAGTGGAGTACTGATGCCAATTTTCAACTCTATGAGCACAAACAACGGTATGGCCAGGAGCGATGGAACACAAACAAGCACACGAACCCACAAACACACACGCATATACAAAAGGAAGAATCCTTTACCATCTTTGTTGGCTACGGTTGTTCTTCGAAGGATTATATAATATTTAAGAAAATAAAATAATTAAGGCTAGCGTAATTTTCGAATCACAAAATACGTTTTTCTAGTCATAATAAAAATGAATGTTCGAATTTTCGACTGTATAGCCCAATTGGTGTGGTTTGCATGCGTTTTAGAAATAAAATGAGCCAGCAGACAGTCTAATTTAAAACTTGAAGAAACCTACGTTTACAGTTCCTGAGATAGTTTTCGTTGACAGTTTCAAATTAGGTTTAGCCAACCTGTCGGGTACAAACTAATTGTCCAATTAAGCATTATACTTACATTGTAAATCAAACCGTTTGCAAAAGCTTTTCCGGTGCATGGCTTCTAAAATACCCAAATGTTTAATAATCAAAGGATACACAGGGATTACAGCTAAATAAGTTATCTTATTAGTAACTGGTTGGTGATACTCCTTACTACTACTCTATATCAACATTGTAATCTTAGTGATATTATCGCAAATTATTTTTTGTTCGATGGATCGTTTTATGATGTTTCGTATACTCGATATAAAAAAAATCAATCACGAAACGTATTTCAAACAGATCAGGGCTTGTTACTCAATATTACCGTTGTGTGACCACTAACCAGCATGGGATGTTTGGGGTGATCAATTGAAAATTGGATAAGGGTGATCTTTAGGTTCATTAAAATGTCTGAATTTTCAACAACAACAACAACAACAACAACAAAAAACTAGCTGGCACGCAGACGTATTTAAACTATAAAAATACTTTAGCATGAACTTACATTGGAAATCGAACCCCCATTTTGAGGGTGGGAGTGAAAAAAGGTTGCTCCTTTCAAGACAAAATAAATAGTAAATTGTGAGGCCTTGAAGTCAATTTATTCGGCACGTACGCGCAGCATATACATATATAGCTAGCTTGCCAGATCCACTTAATTACTGAAGAAACCTATGTTGATTTTTTTTGTGGACAATTTTGGTTGTCAGTTTCTGAAAAAAGAGTTATAGTGAATTCGTGCTGAACGAGGTAGCGCTAAACGGGGTATTACTATAACATTAACAAGACGGAGAAGAATAAACGTTTTGTAATGTCCGACATAGCTATCAAGAAAAGCCATTCTGTTTCTCTTATCACTTCAGGCAAATTGGTCGCCACTCTCTGTAGAATGTAATCTGCTTTTCATTTTAGATTATTTTCTCGTTTATCTTGACTGTAATTCCCCGCTTAAAGCTATTTCGTTTAGTTTTACCTCGTTTAGCGCTGATTTGCTATAACTCTTTATTTCAAATATTTTCCGAATCAATTTGGTTGAGTTCAACCTCCAGAAGAGAAAAAAAATAATAAACTGAGTCATACACCGGAAAAAAAGTTTTTTTAGACCAGCTTGAAAAAACTGATTTGTTCTAAAAAAATGTTAACCTAAATTTATTAGTTTGTTTCAAAGGTTATCTATAATCAAATCTGATGAATATTACTTTTAGATAAACAAATAAGTTCACGGGTAACAATTAAAATATCCTTTAAATATGGACAGTCTCTGAAATTATTGCATTCTGTACACTGGCAAAAGTGTTATGTAGACCAACCTAAAAAAATACTCTAATTTGTAAGAAGTAAATTTTACTTCATCCCAAAGTAATATTTATCATATCATTAAGAATTTGTTGGACGTAAATTTTAGTTTATCTTAAAGTAATATCCATCATATATTAAGAATTTGTTGGACGTAAATTTTAGTTTATCTTAAAGTAATATCCATCATATATTAAGAATTTGTTGGACGTAAATTTTAGTTTATCTTAAAGTAATATCCATCATATCATTAAGAATTTGTTAGACGTAAATTTTAGTGTATCTCAAAGTAATATTTATCATAACATTAAGAATTTGATAGACGTAAATTTTAGTTCGTCTTAAAGTAATATTTATCATATCATTAAGAATTTGTTGGACGTAAATTCACCTCAATGTAATATCTATCATATCATCAAGAATTTGTTAGACGTAAATGTTAGTGTATCTCAAAGTAATATCTATCATATTTGATCATAGATATGCCCCAAAACAAAATAATAAATTCAAGTTAACAATTTTTCTAACTGTGTAATTCTATTAAGTTGGTCTAAAGAAGCCCACTAAGGCAAACCGGGTGTGAATTCAAGTTTCACTGTTAGGGAGCATTTCATTCAGTTCAGTTTCCAGGACTATTTTCCCCAACTTTTTTAGCTCTTCTATGCCACCAGACGTAGTATGGTCACTGTTAAAGTCTTTGAATCTCCAGAGAGTGTTCGAACCATTGTTTGTGAGTCGTTGGCCAAAGGTGCGTGTTTGGAAAAGGCTAAACATTACTGTCATAATTGTCACGTAGAATCATTTCCCGTCCATCGTACGAAAATATGACTTCGAAATATTTCGTTTACTTCACTTCAGTGTTGCCGATTTAGATATTTTATTACTAGATTCAGATAATTCTAAAGGGCGGTAGTCAAGTGAGATAATTAATAGAAGCTATAAAGACAGATCGATGGTCTGAAATATTTTTACTTATCCTTATCAGATTTCTCAAGATCCACTCATCCAAACAACTTCGAACTCGCTACTGCATTGCCTTATATGCTGATTAATATATCTGGTGAATGGCAACATCATAACACAACGAGTTGTAGGGTGATTGCAGTGCATATCTTCCTCGAGAACTACTTATCCAAAATAATTCAAAGTCAATACTGCATAACCTTGTGTACTGACTAATATATCTAGCGAGTATAAACTTCGTACAGGTGTAGTGAAATTGCAGTACACACACAGGCACACAAACACACACAAACACAAAAACAAAGAAGTCTTTGATTGTAGTTAGATAATACAAAAAGAGACATTTCAAGTATGGAAATAGATCTTCCTCAAGATTTGCCAGACCACTCTATCGTGGCCGTCGCAGAGCCAGAACTTCCCTAATTTGCCTAGTTCGTTACGTTGTTTTATTTTCAGCGGACACAATTTCGCATCTCTCTGGGGATCCACGTTGTGAGTCGTAATATTCAGTTGGAATTCTTGCAACGAGACCAGCCCGTTGCCATTCGATCTTTTCTTAATGGTCTCTACAATATCCCTGTTCCTTATTTGTAATCTTATACAACGTGATGTCTAGCGATCTCTTCATGTGGTGTTAAGCACATTCCTCCCATGTGCCCCTTGCACGAACAATCTAATAAAAAAAGAAAAAACGCTTCGGATGTGGTAATCTGATGATTTACTTCAGCGAATGACCTCAAACTAAAAACGATCACCGTTCATGTTTCCACTAAGAGTAAATTCTGTTAAAGAATTGAAAATTAACCAAGCATAATGAAAAGTATTGATTTATTGTAAAGATTATTAACACGCTAAAAATTTTGCTTTGAAAGCATTTTTCTACGTTTGGAGAAATTATGCTCTTAGTATTGGAGTCAAGGTGAAACTATTAAGATTGACGTTAATCAGATGAAGGTATTACGTAAGAATAATAAAAGATATACTAAGCAAAAAATAACCAAGACTCGCCATTGCAGTCAATAATTGAACAACCGTAGTGTCAAAATTTGAAGGCGTGTAAAAAAAAATATCCATTGGAGAATAAAAGTGGTCAGAATAAATTTATGGCATCAATGACGTTTTCCGTTGGAAAACATCTAAAAAAAGAATTTTTAAAAATCTAAAAATATCCAGATTCTGGATAATTTAGGTTGTACGAATAAAAATGTCAAACTAAGGCTCCGAAGAAGCCAAAATAAAAAAAGCGTGTTTTAGGAGGGATCTAACGGACTACTGATGCCAATTTTCAAATCTGTAGACAAAACGGTATTGCCAGGCGCGCTGAAACAGAAAATTATACAAATGCAAGCATATATATATATATATATATATATATATATATATATATATATATATATATATACATATATATATATATAAAGGATAGAACCCTCTGCCTCTGCCATCTTTGATTTCTGGGATTGTTCAAGAGGCAAAATAGTCAAATCATTTTTTTCGGAAATTAAAATACATCAAGGTTGTATGCAATGACCGATCGAGTAACGATACGGGAAATGGATTCGATTAAGCCGAGTTTAAACTATAGCAGAGATGGCTTGCATTCACTTCACTCTAAGACCCTTGGGGAAAGCATGAATCCAATTTCCTCCAATTTCTACGCAATATAACACAGGATGAAGTGAGTGAAGCCCTTCCGTGTGCTTGTCGCTTCCATTGTCTATTTCACATCTTAGAAAAGAGCCAAGTGAATATTTATGTAGTATGTAGAGTCTAAACAACGATAGCTGAAGCCAAAGCAAGTGTAAGGGCTACCAAAAAAAAAAAAAACGCTACAAATATTATAGTCAAGGTCAAACTTGAATGGCTGGAGATTTTGTTAGTTTCACAAATACATAACAATTGAGTTAATGGAATAAACAAAATAATCAGAAAAATCGAGGTTAAGTCTCTTTTGGAGAGTGTACTAATTAGTATTTTCACTGCGTAAGGAGAAAGTGCTCTGCTAAAAATGGCGGTAACTGTGAATCGTGTCAGTTATATCTTGGTTCATCTAATAAAGAATATTCCGATGGGAAATCCTTTCTCGCTCAGATATTCGCGAGATTGAGACATGGAGAGAAGAACGCGAGTGAAAGAGTAGAGAAACCAAGAGATGAATGGGGAAGGTTCAGTCAGTCGCTCAATAGAAACCATCAAGTGATCAACGTCCTTTGGGTGTCGTGTTGGGGGTGATCAATTAAAAAATATCGAAGGGGGAGAAAAAGGGTCATCGTCGAATCAGTTAATTCTCACGCCTTTTGTTGGGTAGCAATCGCTAAAATATCTTCATTTTTTTCCGAAAATTACTACGAATGCTTCCAGACATAAACTAAGGGATCAATTTAACATGAACTCACATAGCAAACTGCCCCCCCCCCCCTCTTTTAAACTATTTAAGGGGGAGGGTAGAAGAAAACAGAAAAAAAACTTTTTTTTATATAATAAAGAGTAGATGTAGGAATTTTCAGTCCTCTAGTTCCATTTGCGTGGTCTGCACATCTGATATACATGCATAAATAGCTATCCATCCAGCCACAGCCATTTGGAAACTGGAGAGACCTGTGTTTACAGAGAAGGAAAGAGACGAAGGAGGAGAAGAAAAGCGGAAAGAAAGCTGAATGGAAAGAAGAAGAAGGAGAAAACGAAAATAAAAGAAAGGGTTAAATCTCCCTCTCTTTCTTTCTCTCTCTCTCTCTCTCTCTCTCTCTCTCTCTCTCTCTCTCTCTCTTTCTCTTTCTCTTGTCCCTGTCGTCTACCATGAGGGTAACGTAGAATGGTTTATAAGATTTTTTCCCGAACAATGTCGCCAACTCAAAAAATATTTTTGTTTCAGGTTGACTGCCAAAAAGTGTCAATTGGCATCAGTACTCCATAAGACACCTTCTAATGTTTTGCCGTGTTTTATTTTTGTTTTTTTTGGGGGGGGGAGGACTTTTAAAAAAATTTTCTTTCGCTTCAATCTGACGAGTTTATCAATGACATCTAGATTCCCCTGAATTTAGATATCTCTAGATGTTTTTTTTACTCAATTTTAGATATTTCCTATGTCAAGAATCGAATTTATTTCGTCAATGGATTTGAAATTTTGTCGCTACGGTTGTTCAATTATTGACTGTGATTGCGAATTATCTTTGTCTCTGTTCTGTCTCTCTTTAATTCAATTTTATCAAATATTATCACAGTACACGCACACACACACACACCGCTTAAATTCAGCCTTACTGACCGTCCAGTTCCGTAGCTCAGAGGTAGGATATCGGCCTCCAGGTCTGAAGCGAAGGTTTCAATCCTACCGTGGTACTGGATGGGACAATGGAAAATCTATAGCCACACTGAAGAGATGTAATACAACGAAACTGCTGTCTGTGGATGACACAATTATATATATATATATATATATATATATATATATATATATATACAAATTTGAGAGTGACTCCTAGGATCAAAAATTGGTAATCGCCAGACAGACAAGCGAACCAACTTGAAAGCTGACGATATCTGACTATCAAATCGGAACCCGGATGTCCAACGAGACAATTTTCGATATTATTGGTTGGAAGACCTGTGAGAGATAAGGCAGGAAATAATACAATCGTCAATGCCAAGACCAAAGGTAAAATCCATCCAAGTGAGAAATACACGCACAATTCTCCTATCAACTATAATGGTTCTAAAATCAGATCGAATCAAGTGTTTGATGGATTATTAGATATAATATATATTATACACATCAATCCGGCATTCGATTCCTGGTATGAGCAGAGAGTGAGAAAAACTCTTCATTACGACCAATTTCCCTTTGTACTCAGCATCTAATTGAGTACTCTCTAAGCCTTTTTTTTTTTCGATATCATCTCAGTTGATAGCAATGATATGTAGATCTTACCGGCTCATTACGTCTTCGTGCCTGATTCTGATATTATTACCGATTCTGTTGTTAATCTTTAGCACAAACTGAAGAACATAAGCATATCCCGGTATGAAAAAGATGTTAAACATCGGAACGCGTCAGAAAGGATAAGTTTTCCAATATTGTCATTAAATCACATCTTGTCGGAAAATATTCATTCCTTTATTACTCTCACACAAACACACACACTTACACACACACACACACACACATATATATATACATATATATATTAAGGCTCCTCTATTCAGGGTTGAGCACTCTTTAAGTGAGGTAAGTCGTTCATTGTAAGCTTATGCAATGCTCTTCCATAGGAATAGAGCACTCTGGTGGACAGGGAATTTAAACTAAATAAATATATTGCTTAAATTCAGCCTTACTGACCATCCAGTTCCCTATCGCAGAGGTAGAATGTTGGTCTCCGGGTCTGAAGCGATGGTTTCAATCCTGCCTCGTGGTACTGGATGGGATAACAGATAGTCTAGATTTGTAATACAACGAAACAGCCGTCTGTGGATGACACAATATTATATATATATATATATATATATATATATATATATATATATATATATATATAATGTTGTGCTCAATATTTTCGAAAGAATTGAGTATGATAATATACTTATGGAATCCTCACTACAAATTTTTCTTCACGATTCTTATCGATTATCTTGTGAGTTACCGTAAAAATCAATAGGAGATCTTATATAAACCCAGTTTTGTACATTATTTTTACACCAGTGTTCTGGTTTTGAATTTTAGTAGTTTTTTGTACTACGATGATCAGAATTCAATCTACAACGTACCAGTAGTTCACAAAACTATTCAATGCTAAGTTTATTATTCCCAAGACCAGAGGGTACATATTTATCTAATATGTATAGAATTATCAAATACAAAATTTATCTATATCTCTATAAGTAAGAAATCATACTGAATGTTTTATTTTATGTGATTTACGGTAACGTTAATATTATAGCTTTTAAATCTATAAAGCAAAGATCACGTATTGAATTCCATGACAACTCGCTTGATAATTGCAAAAAAGGCCGAAACAAATTTATTGTGAGGATTCTATTAGTATTACACCCATACACACATACACACACACAGGAATAGATAACCCTGATGGATGGGGAATTTATGCGTAAACTCTTACTTGAAATGATATCCTGTATACACGGTTACGTTGTCTGTTTAGCTTTAACTTCGCAAGAGCAATTCTATGTTAAAGTGGCTACTCTGTTGGTTGTAGGTTCGATTCCTACAGCAGGTGCATCTTCTTCAAATGTTTATTCTATTGATATTGTCTAGGCTGAGTGATGCATTAACCGTGTAACTGCAGGAGATCATCTCAAATCAGAATTTTCTATAAAAGACAATTTATAATCATTCTGTCAAATAGTGAATATCCATTTCTCTCTCTCTCTCTCTCTCTATATATATATATATATATATATATATATGTGTGAGAGTGTGGATTGAAATGTCCGTAGTCTGACACAGCAATTAACTGTATTTTGAAGATTTTTACTCTATAATGTTATATCTATGCGATTAATATTTGCTACTGGTTCAAGTGCTTTGACAAGGAAGGAGATTGTTTTGAGCTGATTGTGTTATGTAAGATAAATGTTTTTTCTTCATCAGGCTGTGAACATATTGATCTACCTCTACGTATTTAGACGGGCACAAATGTTGGTGAAAAGTCTAACAAACTAAGAAGAACCAAAAACAAAAGTCATCTTTTTTTCTCATCCGAACGCTCAACATATTTTGTATTACTCTATATTGAATAGTTGTTAAATGTTCAACTTGAAGATAAGGAAATAAGCCAAGAATTTCTGTGAATAAAATTAATCAATGAGACCAAATCAATTTGTTTTCGATAAATGATTGTGATTTTTTTCTTATAGACAATGGGAAGTATTTTGTGGAGAAATAGTAAACAGTTTTTAACTTGTTCACCAATAGATATATATCTTTTCTTTCCTTGGTCTGGTTTCTTATCATTGGCAAATGGCCAGCTTATTTGCTTCCATGATACAAAGAACAAACAGCATTTATGTCCAACTTTAAAGGAAATTGGTCTGTGTGTTTATATTACATTTATTTTGTCCCGGTAAAAAGAAAAAAGTGAAAAATAAAATCAAAAGAAGAGACAAAGGCCATTTTACTGATTCTTTTCAATAAAGTAATTATGCAAGCCACAAAGAATGTTGTTGTTGTTATTCACCTTTTGTTACAGTTTATTCATTTTTTTATTCATTGCTTTAGAAAACAGGATGAGAAAAAAAGAGACAAAAAAAAACGAATCAAAAAGACAAAAAATATATCTGTATTTCTATTGATTTTCTTAATAAAGAATCAGGAGTGACCTCCCAGTTCACAGATATCAATGTGGAGTATCAGTTCTTTTATATTCAGTGCAATGACCGAAAACTTTTCAGACATAAAAAATGAGACAATTAAAACACTGATTTTCCGGTTTTTTGGCCGAAAGCCAGAAAAAAAAAAACTGAATGTTTTATTCCTGAGGGACCACCAAGACCGCACTAGTAACCAATCGAGGGTAACAGTCTACAATAGGCGTGTGCCCGGAATTAGTTTAGAGGAAGGTCGTAAAACTCTCTCGAGATAACGCTATACTGCGTTTGTTGGATAATCAATCATAATACACCATGAAAATTATCTTATGGATTTTGTTAGACTGGTGTATTAATTATTACGTAAAAATATGCTCAACCTCACGTGGAGAGACCAAAAGACAGCACAATACATCCGTGAGAAGGCAGAAGACATCAAAAACCCAAATGGCAATGGACTGGCCATGTCGTAAGTATTGCAGACAACTAATGGACATAGTGACTCACGATATGAATCCCCAGAGATCATATGCGCAACCGAGGCCGGAAGAGTATCAGATGGAGAGACGAACTAGACAAACCCAGAAAGTACTGGCTCCGCAATTCCCACGATAGAGAAAGGTGGCGAATCCTGGCGAAAGTCTATGTCCAACGACGGACGTTAACAGACTGATAACAATGATGATGATGATGATGATGATGATGATGATGATGATGATGATGATGATGATGATGATGATGATTATAGAATATAGAATCACCACTCAGAGCAAATGCCCATGCCCAATTTGATTTCTACCTGTCAATAATTTGGGCGTTACCCTATAAAGGGATGTGCCTGACCTGCATCCTCCAAGTATTGCCTGCCACATTATAACGACTGAAGGAAACGGCACACATACTTTCTCCAGTCGAACCAGTTAGCTAACCAAGCATTGATATTAATAGCATCTGCGAGACTCTCATCATGAGAGACTTTCAAGTAAAAAGCATAACAATTATTTAATGCAAGGGAGACGACTCGGAAATATCCCAATTACACAACGCAGGAATAAAACGAAGTCCAACTGAGCACGCACTCTGACTTGCGATTTCACATTCTAAAATCAACAACCCCACGAAGTACCCGAAGTACACGAAGCGCACAATGAAGTACACGACCTGAACGCTGTAAATAAAGGAACACACAGACGAGGAAAATATTCCGATCGTATGGTAGATAATAATTATTTCATTATGGCTGGGAATCTTTTACTCATCTGCTATACTCAATTTATATTATACTACCATTTATTCTGGTCTTCATAAAGAAAATTTAACTTCCAGGAAAAGTGCAAAAGATACCTGAAACAGTTTCATACTAAGAAAGATAAAAAAAAATTCTTAGAGAATGGAATTATAATGTTGTTTGAAAGATGGCAGTACAGAAAAAAAACCCAGTAATTATGATTCTTTTTCATTAAATTAAGTATTATAAATCATTATTATCTTTCTGGGATGTTGATTCGAATCCTACTTGAGATTCTTTATTTTCCGATCAAAACGCCATTAGTTCACCGCCGGCGGGTAATCGGCCCGAGTAGAAAGTTGCGATAAAAAGCGACAAATAAAATTGAGAAGATAAAAAAGTAGTCAGTAGAAAGTAATTATGATCTTTTATAGAAAAAAAAAACCGTATATATATAAAAAAAAAAATGTCTGTTTCTTCTCACTCTATAAACCAAACAAACTTTTTTCCCCTCACAAATAGTTTATAAGTTTGACGTCTTATTCGATTCATGTATTGAATCGGTAAACTCGTTTCCGATAATCTTCTACAAAACTACATCTTTACTCGAGGTAAATTAACCCTGGAAGTAAATTACTTGTTTGTAAGAAGTAAATTCTGGCACAGACCATCAAAAAAACTACACATTAAAATGCTCTCTCTCTCTCTCAACTACTCTCCCTGAAATTGATGATCTTGTCTGAAAAAAACAACCTTGGCCATCATACCAAGCGCTTACTAATTTATAGATAATTAAAAAAAATAACACTATTAACGCTGTTCATTGATTTTTTACTTATTTAACTCTCATCACGCTGAGTGCTTTCTGGTTACATTAATTAATAAACATTTATTACTATTTTTAATTGATTGTTTTTTAACGGTGTTTACTCACAGAAAATATCACGGAAAGAGTAAAATCTTGATATTGAACTTCTCAAAAAGGTAAATCACACAAAGAAAGTTCTATAACAAACAATATGTATGCAATAATCTGTATAGGGACGGCCATAGGTATGGGTGTCCTTAAGGGACTAGGAAGCGCTAAGCGGTGACTAGTCCTGAGCTCTCACTGTTCTTAGAATTCCCTTGATCCTTAGCCTCTATAAGGCTCCAACTTTCAATACTCCTCACCCTAGATGAAAAGGGCTGATCCAGGCGGGGTGGCAATCCTCCTTTTGCAACCCAGACATTTTTTGCTTATGAAGATGCAACGAGTTAAATGTGATCATTACTATTCGTAGCATCCATAAATTGAAATGTATTTCACTCACAGACTTTGGTTGAGCGTTTACCAGAATTAATTTTTAAAAAACGATCAAAAATCATCAAAAAAGGAAAAAAAAACTTGCAACAGGAGTCATTTCTAAGAATAGACACTTTATCTGATATAATAAAAAGAAAATACCAGCACGAGATTTGGACATTGTTCCTAGATGGCGCCTAATGGTGTGTTAATTTTCAAGGTTTAGGCCCCAAAATGTGACAATGAACACACGCATGCGTGCGCAAGCACACACAGAGATATACATCATCATCATCATCATCAGTCTTTTATTGTCCGTCGTTGGATTTAAATCTTCCCCCAGGATCTGCAACATTTCTCTATCATGGGCGTCGCAGAGCCAGTATTTCCCAGATCTGTCTGGTTCATTTCTCAATTTTGTGTTCTGTCGGCCTCGGTCTCGCATCTGATCTCTGGGGATCTATGTTGTGAGTTGTGATGTCCATCAGTTGTCTTTCATTCCTGCAACATGACCTACCCATTGCCATTTAAGATTTCTATGTCTTGGACCCCCTTTTTCTTATTGATATACTGTGATATCTTGTGATCTCTCCATGTGAGATTAAGCATAATTTTTTCATGCGTGCGTTGCATGGTTCTTAGTATGCAGGTTTGTCTCTTGTTTAGGTTCCATGTTTCAGCTTCATAGGTGACTATCGGGAGGATGCATTGGTTGTATACTCTTCTTTTCAGGATTATTGGGATCGTCTTGCTTTTGGAGGTTGAACTAGCTCTTCCGAAGGCTTGCCATCTTAGGGTATAGATAGAGACTCTCAAAGAGGGAAGAATATGTAGTCCACTTGGCTGTTTGGCCGGGCCAATTGTAGGCCAACGGTGATTCAATAAGTCGAGCCAACATGAAAGGCAACTGTGATTTGGGAGAAAGACATGTAAAAAAAAAAAAAAGGAGAAATGGTTCCTTTATCAATAAACAATGATAGATAAAAAGACAGAGATGAAACTGAATGCCTCACGTGTGAGACAAAGACGTAATATTCAATTAGACGCAACATTTCAGAACGAGACTGATTCAGTATCGATTACTCTCTGGTATCTTGTAAAGCTCAGTAAATATTATTTAACTGATATCATTTTATTGTTCATCTCCCACTATTGAGTTTTGGCTTTATGTCTGAACGTAACAACGGTAGACAATGACCAGACCAAGAACTAGTGACGCCATGCCCAAATAACAGTGATATGGTGACGTACGCAAAAAAACCTGATGATGAATATACTCTTACTTCTAAAGCCAAACTGAGGTCGACTTGTTTTGCTAAAGTTTGCAAATCACCTTAAATGAACTATTGATAAAGGATTTGAAATGTGACTCATAGTTTTGGAATAATATTGTATGGAAAAATTAATTCTGTTTTGATAACCTTTTAGATTCTAATGACTAAAGGGAGTT
The DNA here is from genome assembly GCA_963457665.1 of Thysanoteuthis rhombus. Taxonomy (NCBI): domain Eukaryota; kingdom Metazoa; phylum Mollusca; class Cephalopoda; order Oegopsida; family Thysanoteuthidae; genus Thysanoteuthis; species Thysanoteuthis major. Next base: position 33,122,771 of record OY735240.1, on the reverse strand, counting down.
TGACCCTAGCACAACAAAGCTTGTTCTTTGAATTTATTCTTATTATCAGATGAAGTAGTGCAACCCATTCTGTTAATTTCGACTACTTTTAACTGCATCTTGATTATCATGGTATTTATATCACAGCCCACCTCGGGCCATCACTCTACGGCAATGAGCAGACAGTGTTTGTAGAAAAATGAAGTAAGTAAACCCCTGATGAGATTCGAACTTTGAAGCCTCTTGTCGATTCTTGTGCTACTAGCACAACGACAAGAAACAACTAACATGGCAAAACTTCCATAGTAAAGAGTACGTTTAAAAGGTAAGATTTGATCTTCTGCTTACCATGAAGTTCTTGTAGCTTAGCAGTAAAGCAGCCTTCTGATTACTCTTACTGGGTGCTTATTTTTTCATTTCTGATCTGTGGTATTCACTCCCAGCCGATAATGTAGGTCTGAGTTGAGTTGTGGTTAAAACGACAAATAATTGACATTACTGACTTTATTGGATTAGTGCTGTGCCAAATTAAAGTTAGTAAATTAAACTAATAGACCAAACAATCCGAGTTTGCTTTTCCCTGGCAATGTAATAAAGACCTGTTCGTTCAGTCAAGAATTTAATTTCAGCCTAAATTTTTTAGGTTAAGAATTATTATTATCATGCAAAATGTTTTCGTTGTCCACATCTTGGTCCGTTTTCTGGATACGACGTTTTAGCCGTTATCTCCTTTATTCACCCCTCTCCAAAAGATTTTCACGGTTGAACCCCCCCAAAATGTGACCAGGAGCACCCAAAGACACACATGGATAGGCAAATAGAAAGACTCTCTAAGAAAGAAGTATCCGTAGCCCAATTTTGCTCGAGGGTCGGTCCATTGGTGGAGCTACGGTGATTCAATGATGGCCAACAAAAGATAAGTAGATAGATTTGACAGACTGAGACGGGAAGAAGAAAAAAACACGAATAAAACAATGAAAAATCGAACACAGCTGTTGGGAGAGGTCGAATTGTGATTGGATACTGGGAGAACGGCTGCTTCTGCGTCAGTCTAGAGATGAATACAGGGTGGCGGGAAATAAACTGAACAGTTTGTTTTCTCTGTGCCTGACGTTTTCCTGGCGGAGGTTGCTCTGATTGCTTAGTAAACCAAAGCTGCGTCGGCTGGAGCTATTCTTCCAGGGTGTCTCCTATTTTCCACGTAAAGCCCCAACCTTGTGTCACATTTTGCTCTGGTGGGAGACTAAATAAATAGCACACACACACACACACGAGCGCGCGCATATATATATATATATGCATATATATATATATATATATATATATATATATATATATATATATATATATATATATAAAGTCTATAGCCACACTGAAGAGATGTAATACATCGAAACAGCTGTCCGTGGATGACACAATAATTAATGCTCCTCTGTTCAGGGTTGAGCACTCTTTAATTGAGGTAACCTATCCATTGTGAGCTTATGCAATGCTCTTTTATAGGAATAGAGCACTCTGGTGGATGGGGGATTTATGTGTAAAATAAGAATATCGCTTAAATTCAGCCTTACTGACTGTCCTGTTCCGTAGCTCAGAGGTAGGATCTGAAGCGAAGGTTTCAATCCTGCCTAGCAGTACTGGATGGGTTAATGAAAAGTCTATAGCCACACTGAGGAGATGTAATACATCGAAACAGCTGTCTGTGGATGACACAATGATGTGTGTATATATATATATATATATATATATATATATATATATATATATATATATATAGTCTAAAGCTTGGAAAACTAAATATTAAAGAAATATTTTGTCAATTATTTCCTCAATATCTGTCAATGCAATTTATGTAAATTTTCTTCAGTCTTTTTTTCCCTGTTTTACATATACTTTGTTATTATGGTACCATGTGTAAATTGTCTCTTGTTGGGGTCATCAGTTGTTTACTGTGTAACTGTTTTAGGGATTTAGAAAACAAAAAAGAAAGAAAAACAGAAGATCAATTGAAAGAAAGAAAGAAAGAAAGAAAGAAAGAAAGAAAGAAAGAAAGAAAGAAAGAATGAAAAGGAAGCAGACGGAAAATGGAAAGAGAGAGAGAAAAAAAAAGAAAAGCTTGAAAAATAAAAGATGGAAACAACGAAAGAGAAAGACATAAAGAACATGGGAAGAGAGGAAGAAAAACGAAAGGAAAAGAACAGAGAGAAAAATAAAGAAAAAAAAGAAATTTGAAGAAAGAGAAATTGAAGGAGGTGGAAGAAAAACTGAAAGAAAGAGAGAAGAGAGAGAGAGAAAAGATGCAGAGAGAAAATGGAAAGAGTGAAAGAAAAACAAGAAAAAATGATATAAAGGAAAATTAAAGAAAGAGAGAAAGAAAAAGGGCAAGAGCTTTCAATTGCTTTCGTAAAAGAAGCAGGCGACATCCCAATAATAGAAAATCCAATAATATGACTTTTCCCGTTGACCTATATTTTTCACTTTCGTTACATTTATTCTATCTTTCTAATTTGTCACTGCAAATAAAAGGATATAAAGCTTTTTTTTACTGTATTGTATCTCATATCAGCGTCGTTCATCGGCTTTGACGTAATTCGTATCGTTAAGAATTCAGGTTTTTTGTTATTATAATTTGAAATGTCCCAATTTACGCTCAATGGTACGAGAGAATAACAGAATGAGAATTACAAACAGGAATGAGTTGAGTGACATATTTTTTTCTATTGCAATAAGATTGAAAGAAGATCACTCTTTACTGAAGATCCGTGTGGGATCTGCAGACCTCAGAACTGCCGGGCGCCGAATCTCTGGGGCGTATCACATCTGAGAAACCATGAAGAACTTTTAAAAAGTAATGTAAAAAAAAAATAGAAAAGATACAGGGAGAACTACTGCTATTAGGGGTAAGTGTTTATGTAAACTGACTTTATGTCTTCAATAAACTTTAAGGCTTGATTACTTACAAGAGAAGAGAATATAGTTGTGAGAGTGATATGGCTTTAAGATAGGATGAAACCAGTAGCTAGATGGAAGAGAAAGAAGTTAGATATGCTATCTTCAATCAAACACTCAAGCAAATACAACGGTGCTCTGGATCGAATCTAATCGTAGTTCTTGGTTAATGGAACGGAGATAACTGGAGCTCTTAGAATCCATAAGGTGTGGTTATTTCGAAGATCAAAGAATAATCATGGAGTGATCATGGCAGCCAATTTCGTGAGGCGATAATACACCCATATTTAAAGTCATCAAGGGGCGAACTAGGGGTCCATTCCCTGACGCAGAAAAAACGTACAACAGAAAGACTATTTGAATAACGGAAAACATGGAGGTTTAGACCCATGTGCGCTTCCTGAAGCGGGGATAATTTAGGGCATAGAAGATGAGAAAAAGAGGGGAAGAGGAAAGATGATGAACGGAAGTTAGTGATTTATAGACAGGAGCCAAAAGAGAACGATGTCATGAAATATGTGGCCAGCTTTCAAGTTTTACAGTCAAAGCTACATATCTATTCCAGTTTATTTTACTTATGAACCCTTCAACTCAATCCAGTTGTGACAGTATAGCAGCTCAATAATCGGTGAGCAAGCCTCAGCCTTCAATGAATATCAAGTATAATTCACGACACAATTAAGAAAATTAATTTATGCTGTATAGAAACAGTTCTCTTTATATTAAAAAGACGGAGTCAACTGATTTGCATAAATCTAATCCCTAGAATCCATAATAAATTTTCATGGAAATATCTCTTTACATTCAAATATTTCAGCGTGATTTGAGCTGGTTCAGTCTGTTTTAGAGTATCCGCATTCCAAATTTCAGGGATTAGTTTTCTAAGTACGAACAGTTACAGCCGTTAGCCAGTGCAAGCGCTCTTTTTAATGGTTCAGTGTTTGCAACGTTCTTGTGCCTCAGTCTAAACGTTTTCAGTACCAAATTCCAGCTCAATCTGATAATCTATGAGACAATTTCGTTGGAAGGAACTACGATTGGTGCAGAACCCCTCGTCAAATGGGTTCTGAATAGGTCTTCGCTTCGTTCCGATAATCAAATGAAAAATACATTTTTGAAACTTGTTTTGTCAGAATGGGAACGCTCTTGACTCGAACAGCGTAGTCGTTGACATGGCCCCTAAAGATCATCGTTGTATAATTGCTTTTTATGGAGAAATGTTTTTTTTCACGATGACTCAAAGCTCCGTTCAAAATTAATCGAGCAATCGATGAAGCATTCTGCCTCAATTTCAAGAAGCAATGTTTCATCGAACTCCTCTTCTCTCTCTCTCTCTCTCTCTCTCTCTCTCTCTCTCTCTCTCTCTCTCTCTCTCTCTCTCTCTCTCTCTGCACTTCCAATTCGGTATCTTACAATACATATCAACAGAAATATGAAATAGGCCGCGGAGAGGAGAGAGAGAGTAAACGTATTCTGCCTATTCGTAATTTGTAAGTGCACTGTTTAAGATGTAAGGCAGAGTGCTCTAATATCGACGCCGTCTTTTTTTAAGTAAGAAACGGTTCCTGTCAAAGATAAGAAAAACCATTAAAAAAATTCTTTAAAAATCGAGCCTAATTGGAAGCATTCATATAAGCTAAAGATGGTAAGATAGTATTTATCCATCTATTTATTGATCCATCTATCTATCAACCCTAACATATTGCGTGAACCTTAAAAGTTTGTTGGGTTTTTTTAATCAGCAGATGGTTCTTTTGTGACAAGCACTCTTACGTGTTCGTATATTTACGTGAAAAAGTACTTTAAAATCCTGATCTATGTACGCGAGTTCGTTTGATTTTAATACAAGCTGATCGCTCTCACGAATGAAATTTTTTTAAGAAGTCCTGCACGTAAATGAGATGAGCACCTAAAGAATAGTTTCTTCTTTGCAGTACGCATGTGCATGCAAACACGTTTTGCAACCAGCGGACAGAGAAAATGATGCGCGCAAAAAAAAGTTAATTACCCAAAGAAGCAATTATTCATTAGAAACCGTCAACCAAAACTGTCAACAACGCTGTAACAAAAGTTTTTTTTTCTGGTTTTTCTGGCTATCAATTTACGTTTGGAGCCTGTACGCACGATGATTAAAACATCTATTCCTCATTATGCTCAGGAAAAACCTTTTTTTGTTGTTTTTTTCTTCAACTCCATCCTTCAAACAGTTCTTAGTTGAGTTTTAATTTACTAAGTAAGTTCATGCTAAATTGCTTCGGGATACGTTCACACCTGTTTTTTTGTTGTTTTGAAAAATCGAACTCTTTTACGACCACAGTCCAACAAAAGACGGAAGAAGTCATTCAATCTTCTTCCAATTTTTTAGTTGATCACCCCCGATGCAGCATGCAGCCAAAAGAAATGGGTCACGTCACGGTCTCTATTGAGTGACTAACCATGATACTTATCATTATAAGTATTATGATAATAGTGATAATAATAGTAATAACAACGACATCAACAATAATAGCAATAAACCTGACTGGATAAATAGTGGAGAGAATATATATATATATGTATATATATATATATATATATATATATATATATATATATGTGTGTGTGTGTGTGTGTGTGTGTGTGTGTGTGTATATATATATATATATATATATATATATATATATATATATATATATAGTAGAATATGGATTTGCTTCACAAACTAGCTCATGTTTCTACCTTCTTCGGTCCCCATCAGGCAAACAAACTCTACTCTAAAACAACTTAACTTCAAGAGTAAAATGTTGTATGTATCGAGCACTCTATGAAATAAATCCATTACATTCTAGAAGTGGCTTTATATCATTGATATATTATCTTATCATGTTATACTGCTAGCCTGATTTGTATCACATATAAAGTATATATATATATATATATATATATATATATAGAGAGAGAGAGAGAGAGAGAGAAGGGGGGGTATTACCAGAAGAACAGGAAAGATGCTGGAGAGGAATTAAAGGGCAGATGACTCGCTCTACATCGACCAGATGATCTTAAAAGAAGGAAAAGGAAGAACCTTGCAATTGAATGGATAGACTATATAAAACCATACGACATGATTCCACACAGCTGGATACTCGAATGCCTCAGAATGTTCAGGATCAGTGAACCAGTGGTTAGATTCGTCGCCAACTCTATGAAAAACTAGAAAATAGACTTGACAGCCACAGAAGGAAATTTGGCGGAGGTAAGTATTAAAAAGGGGTGTCTTCCAGGAAGACTCGCTGTCTTCACTACTATTTGTTCTAACTATAATACCGCTCAATAGAATCTTGAGAAATAGCAAAAGATACCAATTCTCTAAAACAAAGGAAAAAGTCGACCATCTAATTTACATGGACAATAGTAAAAAATTTGCAAAGAACAGGGGAGAACTCAAGACGCTGTTCAAGAAAGTAAAAAAAAATACAGTGATGAGTTTGGAATAGCAGCGGCAGAAGGAATCGAACTCCCGAACAGTTGGAAGAGCATTGAGCAGACAAGACCTATACAAATAGCTGGGAGTTCTCGAATGTGACACGATAAATGAGGAAGAAAATAAAAGAAATGAAGGAGAAAATAAAAAGAGAATATCTTATGAGGATAAGGAAAATATTAGAGACTAAACTAAACAGCTGGAAACTTATAAAAGGAAATAACACACATCGGTAGTAAGATAGTAAGATACAAAGGACTGTCCCTTGGGTGGACAATGAAAGAACTCTAGTCAATGGACCTGCGATCATGAAATCTTATGACGATGCACAAGGCCTAATAACCCAGAGATGACACAGAAAGACTGTACATGAAGAGAAGAGAAGGTGGCAGAGGGATCATCAGCAGAGACGACTGTGTCCAGAGGGCTAAAGCAGGTCCACCATATCCAAGCTAAGAGACTCGACCTAGTAATCGTAGACAAGAAGAGGAGAACCTAATAAATAATAGACGTGGCTGTACTTGCAGACCATTAAGTAAAGACGAAACAGAGAAAATACCAGGATCTGGCAAGAGAATTAAAGGTGAGGAACATGAAAATCAGAGTAGTACCAGTAACAATAGGCGCACTCGGAACCATACCAAAGATACCAAAGTTGAGATAGAAGGAACTCTGGATTAAAGGAAGGGTTGAGATTGTGCAGACCACTGCATTGCTAGGAACTGCATGAATACCGAGGAAAGTACTAGAAATATGAGATCTACAACACCAGCTGTTAGCAGTGGCCTAACAGAGAGAAGAGATGAGAGATTGGAGAAAATGCACACACACACACCACAGCGCTGCTGGGATAGGTGAGAGAGGGCTGAAGACCTGAGGAGACTTACAGTATCTCGGCCTTCAGCGATAACCACCAGGCAACCGGTGTGAAACTGTGAACCACTGCCTTGGACTGTAAGAGAGTGGATACGAGGGCTGGAGACCTAGGTAGACTTTCTGTCACTTAGCCTCCAGCGATAACCACCGGGCAACTGGTGTGATACTATAAATCACAGCACTGTTGTGGACAGTAAGAGTGCGAAGAGGAGGGCTGCAAGCCTGAGGAGACGAGCTGCCACTCAGCCTCCGGTGGTGACCACCAGGCAACTGGTGAGGAATTGCAAAATAATGATAGTAAGTTTATACTTAGTGAAAATCATCTCTCAACAAACCGTTCCTGCTAACAAGTCATTCCTTTTTCTTTTTTTTTCAAATGCTACGTTTGAACACGTAATTCTCTGTTCCGGTTTGTATAGCACGACGGCAGCCATATTTATCGGGCAGTTTTCATGTTGTAAACTTTACGAAGATTTTTTCTCGAATTTCTGTTGATAGCTTACTTGAGTTTTCATATAAAAAATATATATCAGTCCGCCATGTCTAATTCAAATGAAGCGAATGACGTGAAGCCAAAAAAAAGCAGCGCGTTTTTTTTTTCTCAATATTGAATGGCTTGACAAAATAGAAACCGTTCCACTAAAAGCTCGAGACGGCCATGGACGTTCGGCTTCACGTAAGTGATTATTTACGATACGAAAATTGGAGACATCTGTACTGTCCTGATGTAAAAGTTGCTAAAAAAAACTCTGCTGGTGGAGAAGGTGGGATGGTATTCCGAAACTCAACCTTTTGAATCGTCTTTTGGTGAATAAATCACAGATGAAGAAAAGCCCAGACAACAAAACCCGTCATTAACCATTACAGAAACGCTACACATGTTATGCAAGAGTGAAGATGAGCAGTTGTCTATCTAGGGTGGGGCAGGCAGGGTACATGCCCTGAGTACCGTCGAGGAGTCTGCATCAAAGTCAGCCAAGCCATTCTCAGATAGTGAAAATGAAAAAAAAGTTTTTTCCTTCAATACAGCCATTGATGTGATAATTTCATGTTTCGTCTCTTTGAGCGTACGGCACTCCCCACACAGGATTCCCCGTGTGTCCACCCTACCTCCCTTTTTTAAGGCTATGGCATATTTACAGAATGTGAGAGCCAAACAATACATGAAAACAGAAATCAAAAGAAGCCAAACACTTGATACTTATGCTGTAGATGGTATCGTTGTGTTGCACACTGTCATTGATTACAATGAAGAGATGACAAATAATCGGAAAAAAGGTGAAATGAAAAAGAGAGAAAGAATATGACATGAAAAGAATGATTGCGGGTAGCTGAAAAGCACAGGGTGACTGTGGTTTGTTATATATAGCAAAAACTATCTTTAAAATCGCTAAAATCAGGTAGATCTTTCAGTTTACAGGTAATTCAAATACTTGCCATAGGCTCTATTATCCAACAGATGAGCAGGACTTATCTTGAAACCATTCCAAGGTTACATATGCATTCAGTGCACACATATTTTTGTCACAAAAAATTCTCAGGTAGAACATAGGATATTTGTGCACGATGATCAATAACATTGGAACGTTGATCAAAAGTAACTTTATTCAATTGGACCAGATTTTCATTTCTTTGAGCGGGATATATCATATTTTGGACTGTTTTTTTAGATAACATCAAACAAAAGTGTAATTAAAATTGACAGCATAGGTTTCTTCAGTTTTCGAGTTGGTCTGTCAGTCTTGCATGTATGTATATCTCACTCGTGCAGGCCGTACCAATGGACCTAGAGGGCGGAAAATTTATTTACTCCTTATTATGTCTAAAAACATTTTGCTTTTTTTTTTAATTCTTTGCTCAAATAAGATTTTAGCAGGGGTCCAATCTAAAATGTCTTTGTTAAATTGACCCTTATTTTTTGTCCGGTAAGAGGCCATACTTGTTTTTGGTTTTTGTTTTTATAGTAAATTCGGAATTTTCTAGTGATCACTGCCTAACAAACAAACGACAGAAGTAATGTATACATTTTTTTCGAATTTTCCAAATTTTCCCGTTGATCATCCCCAACATGACGGGCTACCAAAAGCCTTTGATCACGTGACGGTTCCTATTTAATGACTACATAGACCTGTCATTTCATAATCTGATTTATTTTTTTAATGTTCAATTTTCTGAGCTAGTTATATTGAAACATATCATCACTGTTTATTCAACAACACTAGCAAGGATACCCAGGAAAAGTCAGGGCAAGTATGACACCGCTTGGGAAATATATTCTTAAGAAATGAAAAAAAAAAAGATTGTTTATACTATATAAACATGAAAGAGTAACTGAAGTGATATCTAGATTCACAAAATAAAAAAAATAATATCTTCTTTTAGTAATGGATCCTAGTATGAAAATCTTTTTTGCTTTTCTTTTTAAATGTCAAATTTTCTAAGCTACGTATATTGAAACGTATCATCACAGTTTTTTCAACAACACTAGCAAGGATACCGGGCAAAGTCAGTTCGGGTATGACAAAACAAGAGAAATATATTCTAGACAAATGGAAAAAAAAGATTGTTTATACTATTCACACACGAAAGAGTTGCTGAAACTGAAGAGTTATTCTGATTCGTAAAATAGAACAAATATCTTCCCTTAGTAATGGATGCAAGTATGAAAAGGCTGTTTTTTTTTTAATGTTGAATTTTCTAAGCTAGGTATGTTGAAACGTCTCATCAAAGATTGTTTATACTATTTACACATAAAAAAATAGCTGTAACTGAAAAGATATTCTGATTCACAAAATAAAAGAAATAATATCTTCCCTTAGAAATGGATGCTAGTATGAAAAGTTTGCTTTTTTTTTTTTTTTTTTTTTTTTTTTTTTTTTTTTTAGAAATGTTGTCTAAAAACGTTTTTCGGGGTTGTGCATCCTTTTGCAGATGGAAACGGAAAAATCAAGATTTTTAACTCAAGTTCTATTTTGCCCAAAAGAAAAACTATTTTAATCCCAAATCGACCTCTGTTGACCTCTCGTGACATTGGAGGTCAGTGCTACATATCGTATCACGTTTTTCTGTCCAAATTAACCCCAAGTACCAAGTGTACTTGTTTGGCTACAATGCATATCATAAGGGCCACAAACTGATTCTACCTCCAATGATCTCTATTGACCCTGGTAGTCGAATTTTATCATATATACCCGACCATTTGTGGTATCAAAAATATTTTTGTACTTGATAGCGAACTCAATATTTCACTTTTCCTTTGCACAGAAAATTGCTTCAATTGGCTAGAAATGTAATGCTGTGTTCTTCAATGATCTCTAGGGACATTCAATGGCCTTTGAAGTGAACTTCATATTTCCTACGTTACAACTTGATGTATTGTGAGTTTTCATGACAAAGATTCGGTCGATTTGCCTTATCATGTTATCATGAAACTGGCATGGACATGTAGATAGATACAAACGAACAGAAGCTTTCAATATCAGTAAATATATTTACTCTGCGTTCAGCAATTAGATGCTTTATGTCAGCGTATATTGTACAGTAATCTTTAATACATCCCTGGCAATTGTAATTTAAGGAAATAAGTTGACAAAATCTTAGCACAGGGTTTCTCAACCTTTTGTCCCTTTCAACCATTTTTATTATTCTTTCAAGAAATCATTCCCTAAAAATTCTTTATGAAACTAAAATTACTTTTTACTTATGTTGATTATTTGAATTTGACCTTATGATTCAAATTTGACTGGAACATTTTCAATATCTAAATCGATGTTTGTGAGTACTTGTCTTATGTCTCCTCAGTTCTACACCATCAGTTCTACATTTTCCTTTGTTATATTCCATCAGCAAGTGATGTCGTGTAGAACAGATTGAGAGGGTAGTGCTCAGGACGACGGGAAGGCTCACAGGAGCCGTCTTGGTATCTTGTGATCTGCACACGCCGGGAATCTGGTCTCTCCAAGACGGTGATCATTACTTTATTATAGGGGATCTACTCCCACACGTTTGGCAAATCCAACTATGCTTTTCGGTGGCACCGCCTACATCCACCAACGTTTCTTGATGTCACCGTCCACATCCACCCACGCTTTTTGGTGTCACTGCCCACATCCACCTACGCTTTTTGTCAATATACTCGTCAGGATGTTTGGGGTTTTTTTGTCAGCACCTGTCATCGAGATATCCCAAGGATGCTTTACTGCATTTGCAGATCCTGTTTATCTTCATCGGTGGGCACTGGATATAAGATTAACCCTTTGACCTTTGTTTCCGCTATTCAACATAAGCCAATCTCAGCCAAATAAGAAGCTGGACAGCTAAACATTATGTCGGCCATTACAAACTAAATGTTTGAGTCAAGCTGTTTAGTTACATTTGACGGCCACAATCCGATAATTCCATCTCGTTCGACTTTGTATTGGCATTCATCGTTGCATTTCAGTTCGACAGGTCCCACTTGGATTTTTTCACTGACAGATCCTGTATCAGTTGATATATTTTAGGAGATAATCTATCGCTTCCATCAGATTTACTTTTGCCCCCCTTCAAGGCAATATTTCTGCCGTTCAGAATGACTGTTCTGGCATTTACTCATTCCACAAAAATAATCGACTTGAACAAAATTCAAGATCCAACGTCATCCTTGACTGTAATCCCTAAAAAGAGACCCATTCGAATAGATTCGTGCATGATCCACACATATAATAAGCATATATGCAAATTTCTTTGTTTATCTTGGCTCAATTGGGATGCTCTGATTGGTTAATGAACTTCTCTATTATGATGTAAAATTGATTGTTATGCCATAGAAACTCTTTAGACTTCACGTCAGAAATTTCACACATAAAATCGCTTGAGATGAGTTGAGACTTTAAATAACTTAAACGTAGGATACTTGAATTATCAAAAAAAAGATAGGCTACTTGTTGCCGATCCAGACATAAATAACGCCGTCATTTTACGGGTATATGGTAGTCTTACAATGATTCATCAATGTCTGTCAGTCTGTCAATCATTGCATGACTCAAGGACGGCTAGAGATATAGCCACCAAACTTTCTATGGTTGCCAATGAGACCCCGGAGCACGTTTTCAGGATATTACTCTTGGGGAATTTCAAACCTTTCCAAAATTTTAGCAAGGGGTTCGATTCACAAGGTGAGTATAATTCTAAACTGGACCCTTACTTTTTGTACGATAAGTAAGCTAGACTGAATCTTTTTGATTAAACACTTAAAGTAGATAGCTTGCAGAAAATTCACTCGTCTTGGGTGGGGGTTAGTTTGTAAAGATTATCCTCAATCTTAGAAATTCAATAAGTCATTCACCAAAAAGAGATTAAAAACAGCTATTGGACAATCGTAGCCACCAAAGGTGCCAAAAGGTTCTATACTTTTTTATATATGAGCATAGAACGTCTCTGTTCCAGCGCCCCTGGCCATACCGTTTTCTCAACAGACTTGTAATCCACTCGGCCCCTCCGTAACTTTTTTTCATCTCTGAAAAAATAAAGCCTTTTTGGCCTTTTGAGGGGCCCCATTTTGACGAGTTTATTTGAAACATCTACATTCTGCCAACGCTAGATATTTGTTTACTCTATTATATATTTTCCGGTGGAAAGTTGTTATGTCACAACTAGAATTTAATCCGACCATATTTGTTCTTTAATGGAGTTTTTTTTTTACATGATTTCAAATTTTGACGCTACGCTTGTTCAATTATTGACTGTGATGGCAAGTCTTACTATAGGTTAGGATAACGGTTACTCCAGAAAACAACACCAACAGAGCTTATAACATAAGGTGTAACATAAAGCATGAAGATTTGCGAGAAGAAAGCAGGGGTACTTGGCCGGATAGCAAATATATTTCTCATCGATGTGGGGTGTCGGGATTTATCGACTACCCGACTCAGGCATTTATAGCCAAACTCGGACTGTCTGTACCGGAAACTTGAAATAGATATCTTTCTTCATTCTAAATATTAATCCCTTCTTCAACTCTTTTTGTTCCCCGGCCATTATAGATCCGAATGAAGTAGAGTGTTATGTGTAACTACAGGGAATTCATTATTTTTCAGTCGGAACTCCTCAGTTTAAAAGTATACGAGAGTAAATCAATACGTTCGTAAACTGACACGTAGGTATGAGCTGGATTTAGACCTGAAATTTCCGCTGTATAATTGTTGTGCATAGTGGATTCTTTTCTTATCGTCGAGCTACGGGCAGAATGGTGCATCCACACGCGAAGATGGGTTAATAAATCCACAGCCTGGCGTGTAGTTATCAGCGGAATTTTGATCTGGAAATTTCACTGTTTAACGTTCGATCTATGCGGTTCATATTCATCACTGAGTTAAGAGCACAGACAAGGTAGGAGATTATGTCGATATGTACATATTTGTCGTTTAAAATCATCATCATTAGCAGCAGTTGCAGCAGCAGGTCCAGCAGCATTTTAGCGACAATCGTTGGACATAGACCTTCCCAAATATTCGCCACATCTCTCTATCGTCTAGAACTCGTCTGTTTCATCAGGCCATCTAATTTTCTATTAGCCACAGTTTCACCTATGATCTCTGGGGAACCATGCCGTCATCCTTGCTACATGACTAGTCCATTGCCATTCTAATTTTTAATGGATTCAAGTTTTTCCTCTAAGATACTGTGCTGTCATGTGATCTCTCCATGTGATGTTGAGCATTCTCCCCAGTGCATGTTGCATGATTCTCAGTATGAGGGACAATTTTTTTTAGGTCCCATGAAAATATTCTCAAGGGGTCCTTTCTTTACCCTTTCGCACACGCTAGATTTTTCCATGGAGTATGACAGGAAGTAAGCTGGCGTTTTCGTAATTAAACGCACAAAATTTTTTATACATAGATATGTTTTGTATCATGAAAGCGAGGAAGGATTGGCGATAAATATGTGATAAACTTTATGTGAATAAACTCTATAGAACCGGAGATATAACCATTTAAAAATTTTGTTTACACTGTAAAACAGAGTTTACGCACAATTTTGTAGTACAAAGGCTTACGGTTTTCTCACGAGGCAAGTTTTCAAGCACAAATATATCACATTTATACAGTTTATATGACTAATTTTTATGTTTATCCCACTCGTTCTTCTCGCAGTTGTCACAGGGCTTTTTTTATAACATCAATATTTTACGAACTTGTCGACTGTTTTCATATCGAATCAGCCGCATCAAATCCGATCCTACCCTGACAGTGAATGAAAAAACATCCATAGCCCAAAATGTTGCTATTAGCTGAATTTAATTTGAAATGTTCATCTCTGAATTAAGGGCATCGATAAGGAAGTAGATTTTCTTAAAATCTAAATATTTGTTGTGTAAAATCAATGTTTTTTTCATCATTAACCTGTGAAGAGTAAATGAATTCATCAAATATCTAGGGACCAAAAATAGAAGACTAATTTGACTGTCCAAAATAGAAACTTTGAAAATCATACAAAACCGAAGGTATTTTTAGTTGCCTTAAATACATCATCACATAAAGAAATATTCCTAGCTAAAAACAGATAACTTTCATTTTCTCTGTTGAATATAAACTGCTCTAGTATCTTATATTAATTCTTTAGTTTTTTTGCCAACAGAGTAGCTTCTTTCTTTTTCAAAAAAAAAATTGTTTTGAAGCTGAAAATTGATTGATTTATTCCTTTTCGTGTATTTGCTTTGTTATTATCAATAGTTGTAGTAGGAAGATATTTTTTCGTTTTTTTTGTATCTAAAAAGGTTATCCATAGATTTCATAAAACTTTTGAAAGTAATCGTTATTGTTCAGATGGGTTCATTGTAAGGGTTTTTTTTTGAGTTATTTTTAAGATGTTTTTCGAGATGTTTCCAAAGAAGAATCCCTTTCTTTTTTTTCATCTATCAGAAGCAATTATTTTGAGACTGTAAGCATTACAGCATATATTTTTAATTGTTTCTGTTAAAAATATCCGTTGAACTACAGAACTTTCTTTCTCCGAAATGAATATGGACGTGGTTTGTCCGGAAAGTATCCAGCCATTCATCTCAGGGACTTGGCAACCAATCAGAGCAGATCCGACTGTTCATGCATAAACAGACACTCTTCAGTGGGTTTACTCAATCGACAATGAGACGCCATTGAGTGAGCTTGTTTGATGTGTAACCATCCCATTCACGATCACTGAGCTTACAAATTTGGATTTGTTTGCTGTTGAAAGGGAGGTAACTTTAGACCGCGGAGAAGATTAAGGAGGAGCTGATAAAGCAGATGACGATGATCCCAAAAAAGGATTTCCAGGACAGTTCAGTTTTAAAGAATTAAGAAGAATGTTTGGATAAGTGTGTAAGTTTTCAAGTGGAGTACTTTGAAGGAAATAAGGCATCGTTACTTTCAGAGGACTTGAAAAATATCTTTGAAGGAAAATGATCGATTTTCTACGTAATGGTATCTCTATAATTACTAAATTAATAGCATTGAGGAAACAATATATATATATATATATATATATATATATATATATATATAGAGAGAGAGAGAGAGAGAGAGAGAGAGAATAAGCTGACAACACGGAAGGGAAATATTTGAAAACAATTGTTACACCAAAAAAGATTATTACAAAGATAAGCTTGATGCATTTTGCTGAACGTCTTCAAAAGCACTAAACTGCAGCAGTAATGTTGCCGTTTACATGTTTGGGTGAAGTACTGAACTCGAGAAAAAAGGATATATAACAATTTTGGTGTTAGTTATTTTGGGGAAAGGAAAGGGGAAACCGAGGCATACACGCTCGAATTATACATACCTGAAAAAGAGAAAGTATCAATTCACATTGTACTCGACAAGAATGAATATTTATCTAGCAAATCATAGATGTATTTGGCTTATAATTATTCATATCATCTCATGTATATATCATATGAATCATATTATTATTATCACTATTATTATTATTATTATTATTATTATTATTATTATTATTATTATTATTATTATTATTATTATTATTATTATTTGGAATCTCACACCAGTTGCCCGGTGGTAACCGCTGGTGTTTGAGTGACAGCAAGTCTCCTCAAGTCTCCAGCCCTCCTCCCCTAGTACTCATAGGTCGCAGTAATTCTACGATTTACAGTTTCACACCGGTTGCCCAGTGGTTATCGCTGAAGGCTGAGTGACAATAAGTCTCCTCAGGTCTTCAGCTAACGTCTCCTCTCTTTCGCATATCATGACAGAGCTACAATTCGTTGCAGTACTTATATCTCTAGCACCTTCCTCAGTATCCGTGCAGTTCCCAGTAGTGCTGTGGTCTGTACAGTCTCTATCCTCCCCCTGATCCCGATCTCCTCTAGTCTCTACCTCAGCGTTTTGGGGACAGTTCCTAGTGCGCCCACTGTGACCGGTACTACCCTGGTTCTCATGTTCCACATTTTTCTTAACTCCCTTGCTAGGTCCTGGTATTTTTCCCGTTTTTCACCCTCCTTCTTTTTTACTCTATGGTCTGCAGGTACAGCAACGTCTACTATTTGGCAGGCCTTCTTTTTTTTGTCTACTATTACTAAGTCCGGTCTTCTTGCCTGGATGAGGTGGTCAGTTTGGATGTCAAAGTCCCACAGTAGTTTGTGTACCATTGTAATTATTATGTACGTACCATACCGATAATACATGTTACATTCATTTATCTAATCTAATGTATATATCACACCGATCATATAAATCAATATATACTCATTCTATTTATATATGCATGTACGTATATTGTATGAAACATACACGTATGTATATACACACGTATGTACATGTATATATATATGTATTGATAAAATACTTTGAGATATATAAAATAATATCATACATCATCTTATGTATTTCTCATAATAATCTTTTGTATTATCGTATGGATATATCGTAGCGCTCATATAAGTCATTGTAAATTCATTTCAGATAAATAATATGCATATGATATAAATCATATTCATATATTTATCCATTGTAATGGGAATATAGATCGACAGAATGTCTGTTTCGACTCAAAACCCTCGCTTATATATTGTTTCACTCCCAACATGCAAAGGATGCACACAAAATTTTTTGTACTGCAATAACCTGTTCTGATGATGCCGGTTACTCGGCGAAATACATAATTCATAATCCATATTCTATAAATCTTGATGATAATAAATCGTTTCTCGATCTTCTTTTTTTCATTGTCAATCACTGATACCATTTTATCGGATTATCTCGCATGCACACAATAAACAAACGAACAGATATAAGTATATATACATATATATGTGTGCGTGTGATATAGAACAAATGTTCTGAAGAGAATTTCTCCTCGAATTCAAGCCAGACCAGAACTGACAACAAAACAAAGACAATGAAGAACTTCGTGTCAAAAGTGACGTCGAATTTCTAGAATTCGCCTTGTACACTTTGAAGATTTTGATTGGATGCTGTGAGCATCACCGATCCGGATTGTGGCGGGAAGACACAGTCTGACCTTTGGGAAAGCGATTGTCAAAATCTAGAACCACACACAATTGATTGGGAAAAAAAGAAGAAAACGAAAATGGCGGAGAGATAAGCTAAAACGGTTGGAGATCAGCAAGACCAATTGGCATGAGCCACCAATATCGCAGGAGTCTACTCCCCCTGTTACATGCAAATACTATTGTATTTTCTGTATCTTCTTACAGTGCCGTATTCTATTGTCGTATATACGCTTCGAATGGAATGTCTTACCATTACCTTTTCTAAGAATCAATCTACTTCTTTTAGTCTGCTCTGTTACTTGTAAACAAACCATTCACATTAGATTTACATGTGCAGTGAGTGCAAAAAGTATTCGATACATTACGACAAATTTATTCTAACCTACTTTTATCTATATAACTTCAGAATTGACTGAATTTCGGCCACATATTCCCGGTTTTTGTACATCTCTTTTTTTAATGTTTTTCTTTGTTTTTTGTTTTGTTTTTTTTTTGTTTTTTGTATTGTTAAATCTTTGATCCAAATTCTGTCAATTTTGGACCAGTACAAGGATGTCAATTCTGAAGCTGTATAAGGATGTAAAGATGTATCGGATATTTTTGCATTCGTTATGTAATACCCATACACACATGAGATAGTGTCTCACCATTCTTTATGTTCATTTGAAATCGGTTGAATCAAATCAGATGTCTTTTTTATCTAAATTTAGATGTTTATGATTAGCTTGACGCAATGTAAGAAATTGATCTCTAGATTACTTGAAGAAAATAAGTATATTTCTATATAATTCGGAATGTGAAATATAAACTTAACCAATGACCATATATATATATATATATATATATATATATATATATACATACACACATATACATATATATATATACATATATATATATATACATATATATATATACATATATATATATATATATATAATCATTGAATATATATATATATATAATCATTGAATATATATATATATATAATCATTGAATACATATATATATATATATATATATATATAATCATTGAATATATATATATATAATCATTGAATATATATATATATAATCTTTGAATATATGTATATATATATATATATATATATATATATATATATATATATATGTATATATATATATATATATGTGAATGTATATAAAACCATTGAATATAACGTTATTGTAAGGGTTATTTTATAGGCGTGGTAGTACACGGAGTAATGTGGCTAGACACGCTAAAACATCGTATAACTATATCTTCCTGTTCATTGAGAGTGCATCTTTATTTATGCTAAATAATGCAAGCAATTTTATGCTTATATATATATATATATATATATATATATATATATATATATATATATATATATATATATATATGTATATATTGTACTTTTCTCGTGTAAGCAGTGAGATTTAGTAAGGATGGCAAGATTATTCCCATTCTGTGCGGAGCTATGGATTTCCATTCGGTGCGAAGCTCCAGACATTGTCCATTGTCTGGAATTTCTTGTAACAGTCGCGATTTCTTTGGTCAGCATTGTGGAAAAAAACATAATTCTAGACATAAAGAGTCTCGTCATGGCTCGGCTTTAATGATAAAATAAGTAATGTCTTCGACAAAAACCAGTGAAATTTTGAGAAAGTAAATGTTGTCGATTCAAAACCATATGTGCAAATCATGATCAGAAGATGGAGAAAAGGAGAAGCTGAAAAGCAAAAATGGCAGAAAAAAGTCGAATAGTCAAAGTTCGTACTCACGGAAACCAAACGGCGGGCGTGGACGATGCCCCTCCAGACAGGGGCAAACAGGCGTTTCTGATTTAAAGAAAAAAGAAACACAAAAATCAAGACTAGATGTAGACTTTTGGGGGATTCAAGGGTGCCGTTATAACGAAGTGAAAGAGCCTCCACCACCCATTTATGTTGCGTTTTTAATGATCATTGAAGAAGTTTGAAAAAGGGTGATCAATGAATAAGTTACCTCTATATCCTTTTGTTTGGCTGTGGTCACTAAAAAAAGTCTGAATTTTCTAAAATCAAACGGGTACAAACTATTGACCAATTTAACATAAAATTGCATTGCATATTCGACCACCCCATAAAAAACATTTTTGGGGGTGGGAATTTTCAAAACAAAACAAAACATATCCCCTGTTTAATATATTCGTGCAAAACTCCATGCTTCTACTCTGAAAAGTTACGGCTAAGCAAAATCTAGGTAGATAGATAGATAGGTAGATATCAGAACACGTGAATTGATAGATGGATAGATAGATAACCTAAAACCAGTAACATTGTTCGAACCAGTTTGCTGTGGGTGGCGGTAGATAAATGCCCCCCCCCCGTAAAACCCCTTTTGAGGCGGGAATTTTTAAAATACATTTTCTCTTTTTAGTGTACGTGAGCAAAATTATTTTTCTGCAATGAATAGTTAGGGCTGGGAAAAGTCCAAATTGATAGATAGATAAATAGATAGATAGATACATAGATAGATTGATAGATAGATATCAGAACACATGACTTGATTGATAAATAGATAGACAGATGAATGTCAAAACACGTTAATAACCTGAGCATGAAACATTGTTTGAACCCGTCTTTTGTGGGTAGCAGTATATAACCAACAACAAATGTAATTGATTGTTTGTTGAACGTATCATGATCTTCTGTCTCTTATCGTCAGTCGTTGGACATGGACCTTCCCTGGGATTCGCCACACCAGTTGAACGTATAATTCTCAGAAAATACCTTGTACTGGCTCAGGCTTTCTGTTGAAATGAAGGAATAATGTATTCCAAGGTCTTACTCATTTTAGTTTCGAAATGCTGTACAGAAACCTTCATGTTATTTTGCTTTTGCGGAATCTAAAAACAAGCGTACCTTTACAACGTACGTGTCATTGAATAGTTCCGCTAGAATGAGTGTCGTTACAACGAGAGTTCTGCTATCATCATCATCATCATCATCATCATCACCAAATTCTTCATTGGTTACTTTGTGCCCTTAAAGTTTCTTTATTTGTGGATCTTGTTTAATAAGGACGTGAACTCTTTTTCTTTTGAATCATCTATACTAATATTTGAGCCTTTTGTTTTTGTTTGTTTTTTTTGTTTGTGCCTCTTCTCCGCAAAAACTACTCGGCCAGTTGACCTGATATTTGGTATGGGGAATAAATAAAAATCAACTTCCCATACAGGCTAACCATCGAGGTCATTCAAGGTCAGTAGAGGTCATTTGCTAGCCAATCTTCGGTTCTAGATTACAGACAAAATTAGTTTCTCTACCGGGATTTCTGTCAGTCATTTTTCTAACGGGTGGCCCACATATTTTTCACTACAGAATCAATCCTTGGACAATTATTGGTGTTTTTGATTGGATATCGTTTTAGGGGCAAATCTACAGTATCAAACAGTATCATTTTTACTACTGCTAAGTCCGTGGAGGTTTCCATATCTCCCTTTATCCTTTCTCATTGAAAAAATTCGAAATATCTCGTCAGCCGTTCCAAGACTTTGTGCTGTGGCAATAAGTCACCGATTGTGGGATAAAAGATGGTGAGAACTTATTTTTCTTTTCTTGTATATACATGTGTTTATGTGTTTGTTTGTCTGTTCCAGTGCTCTTGACCACACCGTTTTGTCTATGGACTAGATAATTGATATCAATTTTCTATACTTCTAAAATGATATTTTTGATTTTTTTCGAAAAAAGTTTTTTTTTTACCTTTAGGGGAACTCATTTTGACAGGTTTATTAATAGCATCTAAATTCTTTTGGATCTAGATTTTTCTAAATGTTTTTTTTTTTGTTTTTGTTTTTTTACTTTATTTTAGATGTTTCCGAATAGAAAACTCCAGTGATGTCATAAATAGAATTAATTTTAACCATAATCTTCGATGGAATTTCTCTACATGACTTCAAATCTTGATGCTGCAGTCGTTCAATTATTTACTCTGATGGCGAGTCCATTTTTACTTTGCTTTAAATGACATATCGAACATCTTGGTCACAATATGCGTTGTAAAGAGATTAATTTTGATGTTTATTAAACGTAGCATGGCACAAGGTCATAAGGAGATCTCTCTTACGAGGGATGGAATGGGATTTTGTTTTCACTTTGGTTAAAGAGCAATTTATCACTCAAGGGAATTTGTAGTAACGGGTGTCAACGATTTCGCATCGGGGATAGGATACATATCCTAATAGCACTATTCTGAGTTATGACAAAAAAATCTTAAATTAAGTTGATACTTTTTTGTCAAGGTCGACTTTCACTGTGCTGGGCCTAGTTTTACACAAGCTCTAAATAACGGGGCACCCAGTTAGGACTGAATTCACTGAACAAGCCCTTTTCGATTTTTCAATCAAAAGAGACGAAACTACACCACGTTGTTGCAAGTGGACCCAGTGCAGATCGAAGTCACTAGCGGGATTAGCTTGTCAACTATTTCAGTACGGTAGGCGTTCAGACTGACGTTTCCTAAAGATGGACCCTTACGCTGGCCAGGACTTCAGTCGTTTCCGTTTGAGCTCCACACATCTCATTACCACTTACTTATCCCTAGTTTGCGATATATGAAATGAATTTAGGGGCGACTAGCACCTGAAGTGGTGTCACTCACTTCACCTTGAACTGTTTTACTCATACCTACCGAGTCAGATGGATTCATGTCTTTTTCAAGGGCATTTTTGCAAAGTGAACATAAACTGTCTCAGCCGAAGTTTGAGCTCATCTCCCGGAGTCCAGTCTCCGTTTGGTTAACCTCTCGGCCACCCTGCACCTCTGTCAGAATATGGCATAATTCTAATTTTCAAATCTTTCCCCATTTTTGTCGGCGGTTTATTGATGTGAACAACTTTCCCAAGGGTCCAAAGACATTTCACCTTTAGTTTCCACTATGCATTCTAAAATCATTTGGATTTCATTTTTACATATTTTACGGGTTTTCCTCAACATAAATGATCGCCACAGGGTAACACCTCCAAATGAATTTAATCAGCCGTAAAATATCTTCATAAACACGGGTTCATGTGGCTTGGTGAAGAACCCGACCAATGGGCTGGGTTACAGCTAGTTCCGGTATAAGTCCTGAGTGGGGCTTTCAATCTCGATATGAAATAAAAATTGTTTTTAGCGGTATCTTAATTCAATACTTCTGTCAATGAACTACTCGAAGGCATAGATAGATAGATAGATAGATAGATAATGAATAGAATGAGATAGATAGATAGATAGATAGATAGATAGATAGATAGATCAGGTAATTATCATTGGGGTGAGTGCGAATGAAGACCCTACAATATGTATTCAATTTTCATAAACAACCTCGTTTAACCCTGTCTGGAGTCTTCCTAGCGGAGCCTCAACGCAACCCCTCTGGCAACAATGTATTGTTTGGACTACTTAGAGGCCAAGCACAGTTAAACCAGATAAGAATTTGAGTATCAGATAGAAAGAAATTAAGGAAGGAAGGTAGGGAGGATAAACAGACGGAAGTAAGAATGAAACAAAAAAAGAATGGAATCAGATAATAATCATCGGATTGAGTGCGAACGTAGACCCTACAATTTTTTTCAAAAAGAATTTTCAAAAACTATCGCGTTAAACCTTGTCTGGAGTTCCATTAGTACACACATAGAAAATTATGAGGATATTTCTGTTTCAGCAAGAGGAAAACCCGCTAAATCGACTGGTTTTACAGCTACTTCCACCAGAAAAGCCCAAATGGGGCTTCTGGTCCCAATAAAAAAATCAAAACTGTTTTCAGCGGTACCTTAATTCAACGCCTCTGTCAACAATGCTTAATTTAGAGGTCGTACAAACAAACGTAATCAGACTTTCAGAATTAGATAGATAGATAGATAGATAGATAGATAGATCAGGTAATTATTATCGGGATGAATTCTAATGCAGACCCTATAATATTTTCCTCTAATTATTATTAACTAACTTGCTGAGCTTTCTGCAGAGTTCCATTAGTATACACACAACACACCCTGGGGATATCATGGCACTATTTCGGCTTCTTAGAGGCCACATAGAAATAAACGAAATCAAACTTTTAGTACTAGTTAGATAGATAGATAGATAGATAGATAGATAGATAGATAGATAGATAATGAACAGACGTAGATAGATAGATTGATTGATAGATAGATAGATAGATAGATAGATAGATAGATAGATAGATAGATGGATGAATTCATACATAGGTACATAGATAGGTCATTATTATCAGGATGAGTGCGTATTTTCAAGAACCGACTTGCTAGAATTTCTTTGGAGTCCCATTAGTATACGCTAAAAATGTCATGGAGATATGTTGTACGGCTCCCTACTTGAGCTGTCACTACCAGACGAACAGACGAAACGTTGGTCAATTATTGTTTAAGAGTTATTAGAGTTTAACCTTAGTTTAACCTTTTTTTGCAGCCGATAATTTTTTTTAACGTTGTAACTGCCAGATTTTTCTCTCAAAAAATGATGAAAACAGAGTCTTCATTGCATGTTTAAAACGGGTTTATTTCTAAAATAATAAACTGATATGTACAACAAAATCTCAGATATATAAGTGGGTGATCGCTATGTATCTGTGTGTTTATCCGTCACACTATAAGAAGTACCTAAACATGGGTGCAGCCCAACCGATTTTTGCATGCCTACTCAATAGTCCTGCGAAGAGAGGTTGTTTTTTTTTTTTAAAGACTTGAAGAAAATATTTTTTAAAGAGTTTTAAGGAAATACTATCCTTTGAGGGTCAAGGAGACTTCTTCATACATTAAAACTTGAAAGTTTTTTTTTTTTTAAACGCATTTCCAAACGTTTTAGAAGGGGTCTCTATTTCTAATGTACCTATAATGGAGAACATTCTGTTCGATATACGCCGTCTATGGGATGGGTATTCAGCTAGTATCGAATAAATATAATGACCACCGGGGTTTTTTTTTGTTTCTCAGTCCGTAATAATGAACTCTCCCGCTTAAAGGTGAAAATTCTGCTGATAAAACATTTCGTAACCATCATTTAAAATAATGGACTCTTCCATTAAAACGAAATCAGTAGTGTGTTTTTTTTTTTCTCAAGAAGAAAATATTCCTATGACAATTAAACTGACGACCTGCAACGGCGAGTTATTTTGTCCATGGTAACATAAAATGCATTATGACATCCAATACACACATATATATATGATGAGGTACTGCTGGGGTGCCAGGAGTTAGTGACGCTTTGGTCCTGAAACCATGCCTAGTCTCAAGATCATCATCTGATAAGGGCTTTGCTGGAGGTATCACTGCTATTTTGATGGCACTTGTTGTACGAAATCTCTCTTCCCATTCACCTGCAAGGTCAGCCTATGTGGGAAGTCAATCTTTTTAATTCTTTATGCTAAGTATTTGGTCAATAGGCCTTGAAGTTTTAGCAGGAAGGAGGTACGAACAAATAGACAGAATACTCAAATATTGGCATGGATATATTCTTAGGAAGATCGTCTAACAGAAATTGAAATATATCAGTGTATTTTTCACGGGTAATAACTAGTTACAAAATATTGTATGAAACCAGAGACACTCCATCCCGAGGTTATTGAATCAAAACTATTTAGCCGTCTTTTAAGATGATCTTAAATCAAATTAAAACTCATAATCTTCCAGCAGAAGACAGAAATAAATTAGGTAATATAATTATCCGAATAGTTCAGATAAAGTGACTACGTTAAATGCAGTCGAGGTTTTACTTTGGTAGAGTAACGCTCTGGTGACAATTAGAGTTGAGGTTTCACCGAGATTTTAGAATCGGTGATTACCATTTCTCGAGGTACCGGTGGCTGAGTGGTTATCAACAAAGAAAAGGGGATTGACGAACCAAGTTCAAACTCTGACTGAGACACACTACATTCACTTCGTATTTATGCCTTTTGGAAAGGCATGAAATCATCTCTTATATCCCCTTCTAGCTATGGGTAAAAAAAAGCAAAAAAAAAGGAGAGTCAGACGCTTTGTTCAGCACCGTGAGAGGCTTGCAATGGACAGAGTGAGAAACCTTTTGAAATTCCTGTAATTACTGGATGCCTAGTAAAACCTACCAGAGGAGGAAAAATTTTGAATGAATCTTCTCCAAAGCTTCTTCCATCTGACACTCGTCAGAGGATGACTAGTCAGAAAACGTTTGCACCTTCTCTACATTGTACCAAAAAGATTTTTACAGACCATTGCCTTTTACGGATAGAAATATTTTTGCATTCTTCTTTTGCGCATCCGTACTCCAGAGCACAGCCGTAATACAAATAAACTTACGTCACTGATAGTGGACATTATGGCGGTGTACAGGGGGCCTAAGACCGTAAAAATATTAAGAACACTGGTTTATAGATAGATGAGCGTGGGATAAATTTGACGGAGTCTGATTTGTGCACGTTTGTTTTTTGTTTCGATGGGGTATTTTTCTGTTTAAGTGCATTTACATTGGAGTCTGAATGAAAATCATCATACGGAGCTTGTAAATATATAAAACAAAAAGGAGTATTCAAGCTAACTTTTCCCTGGGCCTGGAAAGTCATTCATTCTAGATTGTTCAGCTGTGTAACCATAATTTTGTAAGGACTTCTCATCAAATTCTCGGAAAGGCTTGTAATTATTTACGCTTTTCTTCGTGCATTTTGTGTAATCTGGTAAATTTATGAATGCGATTTTATCTAAATCTAGAGCCCGCGTCAGCGTGCTGTAATTGAAGCCCGCGTTCGACCATCTAAATCAAAATACTGAGAATACGGGGAATAGTGAGTTTTTGGTCTATTAGTGTTGATTTCATTGATTTTTGGGATTCATGCGCAGTGCGCATGCGCATGCTCATTTATAGCAGTGCGCATGTACATTTGACCCCGGAGATCACAAAGCTGAAATAGTTCTAGATTATTCCTTCATCCCCAAATACTTAGAAATGCTAAATATTGTGAGCTCCAGTTGATTACTGATGCTTAATGTGTCTTAAGGCACTCATTCGACCTTAAAAATCAAAATTAAAAAAAGAAATCCGAGAAATCTCTACTGTACACTTATAGAGAGCGTCTACTTCCATCAAAATGAAGATCCTGATGATTTTACTACAGAAATGTGCTGAAATTTTAGAAAGAAAGGATTATGATTGGTCAAAAATTAATTCAAACATTAATGATGATGCTTATTATGTTATAATCAGAATATACCCACCGAAAATCACGGGCTAATTCTTGTATGGATCAGGAATAAAAGGCCTAAAGCCATTTTCTTTGGTAATTTATTTTTAATGATTCAATTATCCTAATTTTAAGTTTTCTAAGTTTCAACTCAAGTCAAGCAATTTTAATGTGTAATCAGACATGAAGTCTTTTGAGTTTTTATGACGTAATTTTATTGTTATGTCGTAATAGGAAGGAAATCGACCAATGAGATTATCTCATTTGAACACAGACAGGAAATTTGCATATAAGCTCATTACATGAATAGCCTGAAATATACCTGTCCAAAATGACGGGGATTGTTTATGTATGGAATAGTACAACGAAGCCTAAAACTATTTTATAAGGGTTTGTTTTGTTTTTGTTTTTTTTTGGGGGGGGTTAATTCAAATATCCCAATCTTTGGTCTTCCATCAACTCTCAACTCAACCAAAGGTTGTCTGGATTTTGTTACTCATTTGTATTTGTCTTTATACATGAAATGGTCGGACTATTTCACTCATCTATGTATTTTTCTTGTTTTTTTTTTATGGGTGGGGTGTTTTGTTTTTTGTTTTGTTTTGTTTTTTTTTCATACCGTTTCGGCCCTGACCCTCAAGCCTTCGACAGGTTTGTTGGTTCTAAAGGGAAGCAACTCGGAACTACCTCGATAACGCAATCTAGATATCAAAATAAAAACTAAAAACGGATATGACGTGTCCGATCTAACCAAGCATGCGCACTGAGTAGTGGTTCCACATACCAGAACCTAGAACTACCGACGAATGCCGGAGGATAAACGACTGAAACGTTGTGAAAACATGAATATATTGACGAGGAGAATAGTCTGACCATATCATAAGTAATGGTAAGCTAACACTATTTTAGTTGGTGATCTGACATAACGTTTTGAGTTTCAATGGTGTAATCTCCATGCTTATGCCACGATAGGAAAGTAATTTAACCAATAAGGATAATACGCAAAAAAAAAAGAGAAAGGAAAGTTGCATATATGCTTATCATATGTTTAAATGTAAAAGCATTGCGAATAATTTCATTATAGAATACATTGTTAATAATTTAATAATAGAAATAATTTGCAAATAATTTTTTCTATATAATACATTGTTAATGATTTTACTATAAAAATGCTTTGTGGATAATTTTTTACTATGAAATACATTGGTAATGATTTTACTATAGAAATACTTTGCAAATGATTTTTACCTTAAAATACAGTGGTAATGATTTTACTATAGGAATACTTTGCAAATGATTTTTACCTTAAAATACATTGTTAATGATCTTATTATAGAAATGCTTTGCAAATGAATTTTAATACAAAATACATCGTTGATGATTTTACTGCAGAAATGTTTTTCATTATGAAATACATTGGTAATGATTTTGGTATATAAATACTTTGCGAATGAATTTTACTATAAAATACATTGTTAATGATTTTACTATAGAAATGCTCTGCAAATGATTTTTTACTATAGAATACATTGTTGATGATTTTACTGTAGAAATGCTTTGCAAATGATTTTTTACTATAAAATACATTGTTAATGATTTTACTATAGAAATGCTCTGCAAATGAATTTTTACTATAGAATACATTGTTGATGATTTTACTGTAGAAATGCTTTGCAAATGATTTTTTACTATAAAATACATTGTTAATGATTTTACGACAGAAATGCTTTTTAAATGAATTTTTTTACTATAAAATACATTGTTGATGATTTTACTATAGAAATACTTTGTGAATGAATCTTACTATAAAATACATTGTAAATGAGTTTACTATAGAATTGCATTGAAGAGCAGGAAGAAATAAATTTTCAGAGTTCAAGAATTATTGCAAGCGTAACTAGAGGACTAAAGGAATAGGGCTACTATATGTCTGGAGTGCGTCCGGAAAGTATCCATCCATTGCAGATTAACGGAAAAAGCTTTACCTAGAACCATAGTACCTCAATCTTCTTCCGAGTACTTGCCTTGGGACCTCACATCTTTATCCCTGCACCCAGTCTACTTTTCAAAATAGTCTTCTTAGCCCTCTTTCGAGATTGCCATCAGTTATCTCATAGCGTTGTTCTTAATCTCATCCATGGTCCCTTTATGAAAAGCTAAAATTTATTGGGTGTCAAACTTGAATTATTGGTAAGAAGGGAACTGATGGACCCGGCTGATGCAATATTTCTTTATTTCCGAAAAAATCTTCCACGATACATGAAGAATAATTCATTTGATATTTGTGAATGCAACGGTAACATAAAAAAAACAAGCTCAATCAATTGTGTCTAACTACTGACTGAGTAACCCCAAGGGGGAGTGTCTATTCATGCATGCAGGGTAAGGCCTGTTGTGATAGGTTGCCAAATTACACCAGGGCTGCGCCACTGGTTCTTGAGATATTCAAAATTGCTTGATATTTTCCAGACAGACCTCTTACAACGTAAATCAATTGCTAAAGATTCTATTCTAGAAATGCATTTTAGACGATTTTACTATAAAATCTATTCAAATGATTCTAGTATCGAAATACATTTTAAATGATTTTACTACAGAGATGCATTGAAATCCATGATGAAAGCGACTATGAGTGATCAGGAACTATGCCAAGCGCTACTGACATGACAGAGCTATTCTATGTAATATTAATTTAATTGATACTGACCCAAGAAAAAGATTCAGATTTCTCCTTTTCCTTGTCGCCTATTTGGGTGGACGAAGCAGCAATGATACATCAATTGGAACAGAACTTCTGACTTCATAGAAATGTTGTGACCTGGAAACTCAATCAAAATTCGATTGTGTTATTGATATTGATTGTGTTATTGATGATTGGCCAAATAAGATTGAGAACACGGTTTAAGAAGATTGTGTTACGCCAATCTTCCAACTGGGAAAGCCATATATGCCTACCTGTCTTGGAAAGAGAGTTTAAAGTCGGTCTGTTTGCTCTTTGGGCTTTATAATATTTGCGACTTCAATTAGAGAGATTGTTATTTTGTAGTCGAGTTCGTTGATGTTTTCTTCTGGTTGATTGGGAAGTTTAAACCTGATTTTTTTTTCTTTCATTCGGGCTGGAAGGATCAATTGTGCTCCTTCTGTTCATTAGGTGGTTGCAGTTTGGTTCAGAACACTTTCCTGCTTTTTATATTTCACATCTTACCATTTTGTTGGGCTGCGGAAAAGGCGATTAAATTTGGAGGCATATACAGGAATTTGTTTTCGATTGAGAATGTTTAACTATTTAGCAGGAAAAAAAAGTTAAAAACGGTCTGTAAATAAATAAAAAAAGCTAAATTTAAATTTCGAGGGGATCATCTGAATATTGGTACATTCATTGTTCTCTCTCTTTTTTAATAATTTATCTTCATTCAGTCTTCATTTAGTGTAAGGTGTTCGCAGAGGTATGCGTTCTCTGAGTGCCGTCTTGTTTTTCTTTTCTTCTCACGGAACTCGGTCTCCTTCTTAGGATGATTAATGGGATCACTATGGGAGGCTCCCTACTTAGCCCCCTACTGCTTACGGTCCCCGGTATTACTAGACAGACACTCATCTTGGTATTGACAAGGCTCAACATTACCTGATTTCGCTGATCGTACGAAACCGTGTTGAACATGATTTGGCCGTAACGACTTCTTCTTCTTCTTCTTCTTCTTCTTCTTCTTCTTCTTCTTCTTCTTCTTCTTCTTCTTCTTCAGGGTCCATGTCTTTCGACATGGATGACACATTCGTCTTCCACTTTTTCCAGTCCATAGATGTTCTTGCTGCACAAACCACACTGCAACCCGGTCCATTCTTTGCGCGACCACCATTTCTTTTACCGTCAATATATCCCAGGAAGTCTTCTTTCGCCTTATCAGATATCCAAAATATTAATCACCGCTTCCCACAACAGAACGATTTAATCACTGTTATTGGGTTTAAGTTAGTCACGTGTTCCGACATTATATGTATCTCTCTATGTATCTATCCGAACTTCGTCAACCACTGCTCATAGTAGACATTCGAAATTTGCACACACACTCCTCAATCAGTAGAGAATCTTTTTTTCAATCTACCCACCTGGGTTCAATATGCGATGTCTGTTTATGTTAAAATGGTCACTGGTTTGTGTCCGCTTGTTTTTTGAAAATTTAGACTTTTTTAGTGATCACAGCCCATAGAAAGTTAAGATAAAGTAACTTATTCATTGATTACCCCTTTTTCTAAATTTTTAATTGATCACCACAAAAACAGCATAAATGTATGATGGCAGTTCATAGTCTTAATTTTATTTTCCTGGAGATGTTGATCAGTTTTCTTTCTTCATTCATCCTTTAAAACACTTCATCGATTATTGTATTCTCGGTCCAATTATATCTCTAATGCTTCCATACGCTTTTCAAGTACTGCACTTATCGTTCATGTCTCAGTTCCATGGTGTAAGATATTCCATACATTGCATTTAATAATTGCTTTTCTTGTTTCAAAATTGACGTGGTCAAACCCCTATTGAGTTGACTCACCTAACAAAAATGACTTGTTCAGACTTCCGATTAAGTCTTAAAAATGAAAAGGTTATAAAAATTGAATGATGGGTAGAAATAAAAGGAGAAAAAAAGAGAAACAGATTCTACTCCATCATCCATTAACAGAAGAAAGATAGAAGGGAAAGAGGAGAGATATGAAGGAAGAGAGAGAAAATGGAGAGAGAAAAAAGAAGAGAAAAAGTGAGAAATATTTGTCAAACTCCATATTGAGTTGATTTTGTTTTCTTTCTGTAACAAGATTCCATCACCAAAAAACGATGAGTCATACACCTAAAACGATGACGTAAAAAAACTGACGAGTTTGCTTCGTCACCTTCAGTCGAACAACAAAGAAAATGGCAGTCAGATCTGATACGATGCTTTTGCATATATTCTATAGTTATTTTTCTTTTCTCTCTTCTATACTCTTCTTAGTCATGACTGTTTATGGTATATACTTTGCACACACACTCCCTTCAATGAGTAGTGGTTGAAATAGTTGCGTTCAGTATGAAATTTGAACCCCGAGCAACCAGTCTTGTTCCTTTTTGTTAATTTTTTACATATTCTCGAGAAACGACCACACATGTTTAAACATCGTTTAACTTCCATGTTTAATTCTTTGTTTTTATTTCTTTATGAGCTAGCATCTGTAACACCGATTACCGTCACTGACTGACTGATAAGCTGACATACCGAGATGTGATTTACGCCTCTTGCTCAGTGTTGCCAATTTAGATGTTTTTCATCTAAATCTAAATGTTTTTGGCTGTGCCTAGACGTCAAAAATTGCTATTCAGATTATTCTATATGTTTAATGTAATTTATAGTAATAAAATGAGATGGATTTCCGATAAATTAAGCCATATATTGATGGAATAAATGTTGGAGATCAGAGTCACTGAGCCATTCTTCAACATGTAATATATTTCCTAGATTTTAGATCTAGATAATCTAGATGTTCGTTGGCGTTTTTATAAGATCTTACACAATTTTTGATGAAAATTAAGTTGACAACACTGATCTCGCTCGATCTTCACTGAAGAAAAGAACTGGTGGATCTCACATCTGATTTGAATAACAGTAGCCATCAAAGGTGGCAAAAGGTTCAATCTTTTTTATATGAGCGTGTGCTCGTGTATTCCAGCGCTCTTGGCAATACAGTTTTGTCTACAGACATTGTCATCACTATTCCACTCGACCACTTCTAAAAAATGTTTTCTTTGACTTCTATGGGGGAAAAAGCTCTTTCGACTTTTCAGCGACGATATTCAAACTGGTTTATAAATAACACCTAGATTCTCCTGAATCTACAGGTTCATAATTTTTTTTCTTTTCACTCTGTGTTAGATGTTTTCCAGTGGAAATAACACCTAGATTTCCAAGAGTTTAGATGTTTTTAGATGTTTGTTATTTTACTTTATTTTAGATGTTTTCCAGTGGAAATAATACCTACATTTCCAAGAGTTTAGATGTTTTTAAATGTTTGTTATTTCACTTTTTTTAGATGTTTTCCAGTGGAAATAACACCTACATTTCCAAGAGTTTAGATGTTTTTAGATGTTTGTTAATTTACTTAATTTTAGATGTTTTCCAGTGGAAATAATACCTACATTTCCAAGAGTTTAGATGTTTTTAGATGTTTGTTAATTTACTTAATTTTAGATGTTTTCCAGTGGAAATAACACGTAGATTTCCAAGAGTTTAGATGTTTTTAGATGTTTGTTATTTTACTTTATTTTAGATGTTTTCCAGTGGAAATAATACCTACATTTCCAAGAGTTTAGATGTTTTTAGATGTTTGTTAATTTACTTTATTTTAGATGTTTTCCAGTGGAAATAACACCTAGATTTCCAAGAGTTTAGATGTTTTTAAATGTTTGTTATTTCACTTTTTTTAGATGTTTTCCAGTGGAAATAACACCTAGATTTCCAAGAGTTTAGATGTTTTTAGATGTTTGTTATTTTACTTTATTTTAGATGTTTTCCAGTGGAAATAACACCTAGATTTCCAAGAGTTTAGATGTTTTTAGATGTTCGTTATTTAACTTTATTTCAGAAGTTTTCCAGTGGAAATAACACCTAGATTTCCAAGAGTTTAGATGTTTTTAGATGTTTGTTATTTTACTTTATTTTAGATGTTTTCCAGTGGAAATAATACCTACATTTCCAAGAGTTTAGATGTTTTTAGATGTTTGTTATTTTACTTTATTTTAGATGTTTTCCAGTGGAAATAACACCTAGATTTCCAAGAGTT
Source organism: Thysanoteuthis rhombus (assembly GCA_963457665.1). Classification (NCBI taxonomy): domain Eukaryota; kingdom Metazoa; phylum Mollusca; class Cephalopoda; order Oegopsida; family Thysanoteuthidae; genus Thysanoteuthis; species Thysanoteuthis major. Next base: position 33,089,030 of record OY735240.1, on the reverse strand, counting down.
TAGATGTTTTTAGATGTTTGTTATTTTACTTTATTTTAGATGTTTTCCAGTGGTATCGTGATTAGAATTGATTCTAGCCATATTCATTCCGGCCATTTTTATTCTCCGATGGAATTTTTTTTTTTTTTTTTACACGACTTCAAATTTTGACGCTACGGTTGGTCAATTATTGACTGTGACGAGTATTCTTTTGATCTGTTTTTCAAATTTTGATTTTCTTTCCTTCTCGTAGGCGGTCAAATTGGTTTGCAATCTCTTTTGATTTCGTCCAAGGCAATTTGGTCGTTTCTTCTCAATTCACTTCTTTTTTTTTTTTTCACTTTTTATTGAATTGTTACTGCGTGTAATTTGCCGGTCGTAATTCAGCGAAAAACGATCTGAAGAGAATTATCCATCAGATCTTCGGGAAATGATTACAAAAAGTAAAGAAAATTGATTTTCTCCCTTTTTTTTTTAATCTTAGGCGATCTTGGCAGTTCGTTATGCGTAAAAGAGGATTGTAGTAAAATACAAGAAGCAACGAGAAGCGGAACTAAGATATCATTCATTTCTAGTAAGAAGGCTCAAATCAATGAATACCCCTAACCCTAAATTATCTAACTAAGCAGCAACAGTGGCAGCAGCAGCCTTTTAGTGTATCTATTGGACATACACCTTCCCCAAGATTCGATAGATCTCTCTATCAGGGACGTTGCTGAGCCAGTATCATCGACTATCAGTATCGAATGATCTAATCGATGAATAATCCTAATCTTCATCATCATCAGTCTTTTAACGTCGGTCGTTGGACATAGACCTTCCCCAGGATTCGCCACAATTCTCTGTCATGAACGTCGCGGAGCTAGTATTTCCTGAATCTGTCTAGTAAATCTCTCCATCTTGTGTTCTGTCTGCCTCGGTTTCTCATGTGATCTCTGGGGGTCCATGTTGTGAGACTTGATGTCCATCGGTTGTCTCTCATTCTCGCAACATGGCCTGTCCATTGCCATTTGAGTTTTTTAATAGTTTCTATGATGTCACGGACATCTGTTTTCTTCCTTATATACTGTGCTGTCTTGTGGTCTCTCCATGTAAGGTTGAGCATAATTCTCTGATGCACACGTTGCATACTTCTCAGTTTGTGAGTCTGTCTCTCGGTTAGGTTCTATGTTTCAGCTCCATAGGTGACTATCAGTAGGATGCATTGGTTGTATACTCTTCTCTTTAGGATTATTAGGATCACCTGGTTCTTGAAAGTTGAGCTTGCTCTGCCGAAGGCTTGCCATCTCAAAGTGATTCTTTGCTTGATTTCCTCCTCTTTTGAGGGTGTCATGGAGATTCGTTGTCTTAGGTAGATGTAGTGGTCTACCTTGCCGAGTTTTGTATCTTCTATCTTGACAGTTATGTTCTTGTTCTTAACATGATTATTGCACATGATTTTCGTTTTACTGAATCTCATGTGTAGACCGACTTCTTTGCTAACCTTAATACTAAATTATTTGATTAATTGTCACAAACATCCCTATGAAAAACCCATTTTTTTATTACTTTTCTTCCGTTTCTTATCACGATAAGTAAAAAGAAGCAATGAGAAACGAAGTGAATATTTTATTTATTACCATTAACAATGCTCGGATCAGTGAATAATCCTCATCTCAAATTATTTAATTCAGCAGTAGCAGTAGCGACATCGGTAATAGCACCCTTTAGTGCCCTTCGTCAGACACAGACCCTCCCCAAGATTCTACAGATTTCTCTATTGCAGGCGTTACGGAGCAAGTACTTTCTGATTGTGTTTAGTTCATCGCAAGACCTTTTTTTTACCTGCAATTGTTTCTCATGTTATCTCTGAGAATCCACGCTGTTAGTCGTGCTGTCCTGCAGTTGTCCGATATTCTTGCAACATGACCAGCCCATTTTCATTTTGGTTTGATATCTTGGACTCCTGTCTTTTCACATATATACTGTGCTGTCTTGTCATCTCTCAATGTGATTTTGAGCACAATTTTCTCCTGTGTACGTTGCATGGTTCTCAGGTCAATTTTTTGGCTAGGTTCTGTGTTTTATCAACATATGGGACTATCAGGGGGATGCACTGGTTGATTGATTGTACACACTTCTTTTTAAACAAATGGTATTTTCTTGTTAATAGCTACAGTCTCTCGTATAAGAGCTCTTTGAAATTACATCACTTCTGCTTCTCATTGCTTCTCGATGCTTTCCATTGCTTCCCGTATTTTTCGGGGACTATAAATGAGCTGTACTATTCGTTTGATATTGATTCATTGTCCATCAAATCTTCGGGAAATGACTGCAAGAAAATTGATTTTTAATTTCATAAACGGCCATCTCAGCAATTTGTTTTGCCCAAATGAAATAAACGACCGGATCACTTTTCCAGCAAGCTTGACCCAGATATCTGGATTTTCCAGATTTCCGGAGCACGGCTTGATACAGTTAACTTTCGTTATAACGACATGATCTAACGGCACGATTTAATGACACGCGCGTTTTAACGGCATGTTTCTTTTTATATTCTCCCAAGATAATTATTGGTGATTAATTAGCAACAACAGCATATGGAGATCTCCGTGCTTTATTTTAAAAACTGAGATAACTAAATCTTTAGATTATTGCCGCCCCTTGTAACATGGGGCAGTAGACTGTAAAAGGGTGATAAAAAGTAATTTTTGTCGACACTCTTTTATTTCTCTTAATTGATATACTTGGTATAAAATCCACCCGTTAGAACGATTAATTCGTTCTTAAATCTTGAAAGATGCAGTAATAAAGGGAGTTACTATATATTCCATATGTAAACAATGATGAGTAAGAGATAACGTAATTCTAAAGCAGGGTTAGTTCGATGTTTAATAATCCATTTAAATTTCTCAAAATATAAAATAAACAATGAAATGTCCGTCCCAGCCGTTCGTTATGCACAAATGAAACAGTAGTGGTAAAATACGAGAAGCAACGGAAAGTAATGAGAAGCTGAAAAATATTGATTACCAGTAAACATTTCTCTGAACAATGAATGACCCTTGACCTCAACATTGAAAACCTTAACCTAACCCTAACTTACATAATTTTATTAATCGCCACAAGCCACAACTTCTTATGTCAAACTCTTACTTTTGAGTTTTGACTTTATTTTCGTAATTAACAACAATGACGGTTGACAATGACCAGTGACGTCATTTACGAATAACAATGACATATTGACGTACACAGAACTGAATTCACTCCCTCTTCTAAGGACTAAATCAGGTCAACTTGCTTTGCTTATGTTTTACGATTCTAACCACAGGAACAATTGATGAATATTGTATGGATAAATGAATTCTTTTTAGATTGTAATGAAGCCAGAAGGTTGAGTCAAAGGGCAATGAAACTTATTTAAATCACATTCCCTTTGCTTCTTCCTGTGAGAAACAATAGGAAACAACCAGAAGCGAAACGAAGACATTATTTATTACGGGTAACAGTCAGTGAATAACCCTGACCCTAATTGGTGGGGTAACTTACTACAAATTTTGGCAGAATCGCTCATTTCGAGATGAAAGCACCAGATTTAGCGTAAGGACTTATCAAGTCGGAGTTAATATAAAAATAGTGTTAGCAACATGAAAATATAGCCGTGAGCAAGGTCCATTTTAGCAAATGTATCCGTCACACATCATCATCATTATCATCATCATCATCATCAGTCTTTTAACGTCCGTCGTCGGACATGGACCTTCCCCAGGATTCGCCATACTTCTCTATCATGGGCGTCGCGGAGCCAGTACTTTCTGAACTTGTCTACTTCATCTCATTGGACTATTCTTTCATCATCAGTCTTTTAACGTCCGTCGTTGGACATAGACCTTCCCTGGGATTTGTCACAATTCTCTATCATGGGCGTCGCGGAGCCAGCACTTTCTGAATTTGTCTAGTTCATCTCATTTGACAACTCTTTCATCATCAGTCTTTTAACGTCCGTTGTTGGACATAGACCTTCCCTGGGATTTGTCACAATTCTCTATCATGGGCGTCGTGGAGCCAGCACTTTCTGAACTTGTCTACTTCATCTCATTTGACAATTCTTTCATCATCAGTCTTTCAACGTCTGTCGTTGGACATAGACCTTCCCCAGGATTCGCCACACTTCTCTATCAGGGGCGTCGCGGAGCCAGCACTTTCTGAACTTGTCTACTTCATCTCATTTGACAATTCTTTCATCATCAGTCTTTCAACGTCTGTCGTTGGACATAGACCTTCCCCAGGATTCGCCACACTTCTCTATCAGGGGCGTTGCGGAGCCAGTACTTTCTGAATTTGTCTAGCTCGTCTCTCCATCAAATATTCTGCCAGCCTCAGTGTCCCATATTTCGAAAACTATTCAAAGACGGGAACAAGCAGATATGACTATTCGATAAGATTCATATTATCATACCATATCTTTTAAACGACCTGAACCGGCCTCATCCGGGCCAACCCGTTCATTGCTGACACCTTGGAAGCTCCAATTGTCTCAATCAAGTGATTGACTTTTACAATTTCGTAGCGAAAGACATCGTTTTGGATCTCTAATTGAAAACCAAATTCTTTTTCGTGGACAAACAAAAAAGGGGCTTGCTAAACAAAACCACTAAATGTTTGTGAAAGATTTTGCTATATATCAATCATACACAAAATTCACACCACTTGGCCGTTTATTTTGGAGTGTTCATTTGCTCTTCTTGGCATCATTCGTTTGAATTCCATTTCTGTCTCGTTAGGTTTCATGCCTGGGTATATCAGATTTTTTACTCTACACGATCGACGAATGTGATAGGACCCTATTAAGTGCGGTCGAGGTCTCGATGGCATCTCATAGAAGAAAGAGTTTGCAATTAAGATGGAAGAGGGATAAAGCCCCGGTCCTCTACTGTTTAATGTTATATCTTCTCGAATATGACTGACATTAGGAAATCTTCTTCCAGAGGGAGCAGATTAGAACATGTGTCGTCTTTGTCAACTGGAAGAATAAAAGGATCTTAAATGTGGCTATGGTATGATAGCAAAAAAATGTCCCTCACTTCAAAACACTGAATGCTTTATTAATCAGGGAAGGATCGATTCCCTGCGGCTGACTCGATGCGACCCCTCGGTATTTTCGTGAATAAACGCACAGAACTTTTCATGTATGTATGTTTTTGTGTCAGAGGGGAGAGGAAGGACTGGCCAAAAATATGCTGTAAACTTTAAATGAATAAACCGTATAGAACAGGAGATATAAACACCTCAACATTTTGTTTATACTGCAAAACAGCACTTATGCATAAATCTGTAGTAGAATGGCTTACGGATTTTACAAGTTTTCAAACACATATATGCAATTTACAAAAGAAAATACTTCTAAATTTTCCTCCAGACTTTATTCTTTCTGCTGCCACTTTTTATTGGGATAACATCAATATTTCACGAGGTTGTGCTTTTTTTTTATTTACGAACATTTCGTCGGCTGTTTTCATATTGAGTTGGCCGCATCTAATCACACCCAACCCTGGGAGTGGATAAATAAGTCCATAGTCCTGCTGTTTTCTAGGTGGGATACTTATGGATTCAGGCAACTGTACATGGACCACAGAATCTGAATCCTACTGACTGGGGTTGAACGAATCATAGCGTGGGATGGAAAGTTCGCTGGATAACTCCCCAACCAATTACGAAACGTTGCCAACAGCTGACAAAATTCAGATGTAAAACCGAATGCTACGGAAAACGCAAATGCTATCAGTATTGCATGAGCTGCACTGAACTTCGTAGCGGTTTCCACCAGTTGTAAGATCCAATTAATGAACAATCTAAGTGGCTATCTTGAACCTTTAAAAAATGGATATATCCATCCTACAAACTCAGATGTTACGGAAAAGGATATCCATGTTTCAAATACATATTTTGGATCGTCTGTTCCGATTGTATTAAGATAATTGCATCCAGTAGCCATAATCTGGTGGCCATATTGAAAAATGGCGGCTAAGTGACTAAGGTTAATTTTTTAATAAGCAACGTAAATGTGAACCGAAAGCTACAGTCTATGGTTTTACCTCCGTCTGAACAATTTGGGAATTAGCTGCCCAATTATTGATGACTATTAAATCTTTAATTGATCACTGTTTAAAAGCTTTTTTCAAATTAAATCCATTTGCTTCTTGTTTGTAGTATTTTACGGGGGGGGGCAGCAAATGAGCTGCATTGTACATTACACATTGACTCTGGTTTGGTATTAGACAATTCCAATCCTTGCTGGCTTTTCGTTGGCTCCTTTATTCAAAAGAGTTGAGGATTTTTAGGGCTCGTGGAATGAAGTTGTTATTTGCGTAACGGTTTGGAGAATGGAATTGGTGGAACGAGTTCAAACACCGTCTGGGACAAGTAGTCTTCATTATTTGCAATGAATTTCTGTAATCACTGAAAATCGATTTCTCTAATAAAAAATCACTCCGAATGTGATCATAGAGAGAAATCGTTTGAAATGCGATCCAATAAGTGTTATATTCTTAATGATATCATTTTCATGGGATTTCTACAGTAAAATTATTTGCATTACCTTATTGTAGAATAGATAGATAGACAGATAGATATAAATAGATGGATAGATAATGGATACATAGATAGATGGGTAGAAATTAACAGATAGATAGAAATGAAGAGATGGATAGATAATTTACAGATAGATACGTAGATAGATGAGAAGAGATTCATAATAGATAAATATATAGTTATGAACAGAAAGATAGATAGATAGATAGATAGATAGATAGATAGATAGATAGATAGATAGATATGAACAGAGAGGTAGATAGATAGATCAATAGATAGATAGATAGATAGATAGATAGATAGATAGATAGATAGATATGAACTGATAGAAATGAACCTATAGATAGATAAATAGATAGATAGATAGATATGAACAGACTGATATAGATAGATATGGAGAGACTTTGATAGATAGATAAATAGATAGATAGATAAGAACAGATAGATAGATAGATAGATAGATAGATAGATAGATAGATATGAACTGATAGAGATGAACAGATAGATAGATAGATAGATAGATAGATAGATAGATAGGTGCATACATACATACATACATACATACATATGAACATAGATAGATAGATAGATAGATAGATAGATAGATAGATAGATAGATCTCTACTCACTGATGGTTCCAGACTGGCTGTTGATCCTTGTGAACACCTTTACCGGTTACTTCCGGTGATACTATCGATCCAGACTCATTTCTGCCCCCTCGGTGATCGAAGCCAAAGACCTACTGTAAATAGACACGGAAAGAAGAATCAAACGTTACTTAAAGTAAAAGCAGAAAAAAAAATATATATATATATATACATTGACTGCACTACAAAACTTTTGTCTCAGTTGGAAACGTGGTTCTGAAGCATTTTTCTCTCGTGGAAATAGAATGATAGATTGAAACTAGTCATAAAAATAATAATAGAGTGTCGGGATGTAAAAGCAGAATAAATAAAATTGAGTCTCCATCAACAGCCTTTTAACGTCTGTCGTTGGACATAGACTTTCCCCAAGATCCGCTCTTCAATTGCAGACGTTGCGTAGCCAGCACTTTCTGAACTTATCTTGTTCGTCACGCCATCTTATATTTTGTTGGTCATTGTTTCGCGTATGGTCTCAAGGGATCTACGTTGTGAGTCGTGATGTCCAGCAGTTGTCTGACCTTCTTGCAACTTGACCAGCCCATTACCATTTAAGTTTGTTTTTTTATAATGGATTCTATGATATCCTTGTCTCCTGTCTTTCCTCTAATATACTTTGCAAAAGGAGTAAATGACAATAATTGAACGACCGTATCGTCAAAATTTGAAGTAGTGTAAAAGAGTGATTTTAAGCATAAATATGGTCAGAATAAATTCTGTTTATGACATCACTGGCGTTTTCCACTTGAGAACATCTGAAATGGAGTAAATTCTCAAGAATCTAGATTTTATTGATAGATCCATCAGAATAAGGCCCCAAAAGTTCAAACCGATGGACATCACAACTAAAACGATATCTCCAAAAGTTCTCAATTTATTGTACAAGATGGCGAAAGGTTCTGTCATCTTTTTTTAATATTTGCCACCATATGGGTGTATGTTAAGGTGTGTGTATGTTACAGACTTCCTAACCATACAGTTTTGTCTATGTACATGAAAATTGGCATCAGTACTCCACTAGATACTTTGGGGGAGGCTCACTTTTTTACCCTTTGAGTCTTATTCTGGCAGAATTATTTTTAACATCTAGATTCTCGAGAATTTAAATGTTTATAGCTGCTCTTCTTTACTCGATTTTATGTTTCTCAGTGGAAAACGCCAGTGATGTCATAAAAAGAATTAATTCTGACCATATTATTTTTGGATAGATTTTTTCCACTACATGTCAAATTTTGGCGCTATGGTTGTTCGATAATTGACTATGATAACGATTTCCAATGAAATGATGTCGTGGGCTTGCTAAAAGTGATCAAATTTGAGGGCGGATCTAGGAATGGAATGTGTTTTCGATCGTGGGAGATTTTTTCTATTTTTCTGCAGGCGAAGAGGTTAAAATTGAACAATCAATAAAAAGGGTAGATTTAAATTTCAAGACAAGTAATTTAATATTTCAAGAATTGAAGTTTTGTTTGAAAAGGCGAAGAGGTTAAAAATGAACGATCAATAAAAAGGGTGGATTTAAATTTCAAGACAAGTAATTTAATATTTCAAGAATTAAAGTTCTTTTCGAAAATAATAGTCAGTTCGACAATAGAAGAAATGTTATGAACTGGACCTCTTTATCGTTAAATTCGGTCCTGAAATAAGTCTTGGAAGGGAACAGTGTTTACTTTGACTCCAAAAAATCAATGATGGATATAACAGTCGAGTATAACCGAACCACAAGATATTCTGAGACAATCTCTTGGGTAGCCTTCCCAAAAACATTTTCGAACACTCTGATGAAATTTGAATTACAGACGAGATGAATTCGGTTTGTCTAAACATTTACATTTCCCCCGGCGTACACAGAATGAAATTTCTTTCTGGCTTCTGTTGTGGGCAGGGTTGCATTTTACATTGATGGGGCCCGGTGCATAACATTTGCTTGAGGGGGGTATTTTTATTTTTGTATTCAGCCCTTATTTTCAAACAAATCAAAACAAAAATGAAGTATTCATAAAATTATGATGTTTGATTGAACGTATAGTCCTGTATGTATCAATGGTTGCTTTCATTGGAAGAGGATAAATCTTCAAAGTGATTGAAACATTGAAAGACATTTAGATATAAAAGAAAAAAAACTTTCTAAAACATATTTCTTGGGGGAGTCCCAAAACCTCTGGGCTTTCAGAAACTGTACTGTTTGCCCTGCCTTAAGTACAGTCCTGTGTATAATTTAAAAATGAGAAAATCTTCACAAAACTTTTTTTTCAACACTCTTATTGAATCAGTTCGTCTAAAAATTCGCTAATTCCTCCGACGTACATAGAATAAAGTTTATTTTTAACTTCTGCTCTGGGGTTCTTTCCAATTGTTATATTCTACCCAGACTCATCTTTTGGGTAAAGCAGGTGGATATCTTTGTGCGTAATGATTTAATCTGGTGATTTAATAGGCTTAGTATTGATCTCTATGGCAGCAACCTACCACATAAATAATACATTACTGCTCCTGTATGCAAACACACACAAATACTAACACACACACACACACACACACACACACACATATATATATATATATATATATATATATATATATATATATATATATATATATATATATATATATATATATATATATATATATATATATCATCAGTCTTTTAATATCCATCATTGGACATAGAACTTCCCCAGGGTTCGCCACAATTCTCTATCATGGGCTTTGCGGGGCCAGCATTTCCTGAATCTGTCCAGTTCAACTCTCCATCTTGTGTTCTGTCTGCTTCGGTTTCTCATGTGATCTCTGGGAATCCATATTGTTAGACTTGATGTCCATCGGTTGTCTTTCATTCTTGCAACATGGCCTGCCAATTGCCGTTTGAGTTTTAGATATAGTTTCTATGATGTCACGGACATCTGTTTTCTTCCTTATATACTGTGCTGTCTTGTGATCTCTTCATGTAAGGTTGAGCATGATTTTCTCATGTGCACGTTGTATAATTCTCAGTTTGTAGGCGTGTCTCTTGGTTATATACATATATACAGTATTTGCCATGAGTATTTAAACAAGCAGATATTTTACTTCTAATTGTTTGGGTTTGAAAGTTGAAAACCAAAACATTACTTAAGAAGAACCACAGTTTTCAGCAATCAGTATAACAAGGCATGCATTTAGTCTGGTTTTTATAGTCCTGAATACGGTTTTTTTTTCATAGAAATTGAATATTCAATGCAAAAAAGAATGTTTTTTTAAGTTTCTATTTTCGTTCAAAATTGACTGAGAAAGTTGAAAAAAATGAACACATAGTTATATGGAGAAATTGCCAAAATAGTGAGTTAATTTTGATACCCCCCTTCTTGGCTCAAAATAGAAAATTGCCCCTGCAATATCAGGAAAAAAAAGATTTTGTGCCTGTTCAAATACTTATAGCCTATATTTTTCACAAATAAATAATTCTTTTCAATTGCACCCCCCCACCTTGATACTGAAAACTTATTTTGGGGAAATTATCCAAAAATCTTTTTCAGGGCATAATAAGAAGTAAGCATTGAAATTTTCGGCCCTTTGGCTACATTAGAGAGGCCTGTACGCGTAACACATACATGGGTAGCCAGCCATCCAGCCAGACTCACTTGAAAACTGAAGAAATTCATGTTGACAGCTCTGGTCAACGGTTTCCAGGGTTGTACGAACCATGGGGATCCTAAAAAGAAGAGTATACAACCAATGCATCCTTCCGATAGTCACCTATGGAGCTGAAACATGGAACTTGACCAAGAGACAGACCTACAAACTGAGAAGCATGCAATGTGCACGTGAGAGAATCATGCTCAAAATTACATGGAGAGATCACAACATAGCACAGTATATAAGGAAGAAAATAGGAGTCAGAGACACCATAGAATCTATTAGAAAACTTAAATGGCAATTGGCAGGCTATGTTGCAAGAATGAAAGACAACCGATGGACATCACGTCTAACAACATGGATCCCCGGAGATCACATGAGAAACCGAAGCCGACATAACACAAGATGGAGAGATGAACTAGACAAATACAGAAAGTACTGGCTACACAACACCCATGGTTGAGAATTGTGGCGAATCCTAGGGAAGTTCTATGTCCAACGACTGACGTTAGAAGAACGATGATGATGATGATGATGATGATGATGATGGTGGTGGTATTGGTGGTGGTGGTGGTGGTGATGATGATGATGATGATGATGATGATGATGATTCCATTGTTGGCCACGGCTAACGAAAACACTGAACTGATGAAGTGCTAACTTTTGATTTTAGTCTCAGTTCGGGTTTGGGGGCTCTAAAACCCTTAAGAACAGACCTAGAGAGCTGGAATTTCGATACCTCGTAGCTTAGACATAGAGCTGTACGTTGAGGGTAAAGATAATGTTTAATCTCGTCGGTTCATTTAATTATTTTTGTACTCCTTGATCATCACCTGATATGTGTATGCCTTTCTTTTTTGAGATAGCTTTATGCCTCCGTTAGAACATATTAAAATTTCATCCGTCAAGGTCTGTTTTTAAGGCTTTTAGATCAAAAACCCAAAACCGATGGTAAATTCATACGATAAAAGTTAGCAGTTTGCAATTATCTTTGCTTCCGCTAAATTTTTAACGGTTTAGCAGGTTAGCATTTTCGCTAGATCTGCCACCCATTTCTTTGCGTCATTAAAATCTAAATATAGATAAGACAAAATGCATTTCTCTATACAATTTCATTCCAAAACTACGTGTCCCATTTCAACTCCTTTATAAACAAGAGATAAAAGACAGAACATCTTAAACCATCCTATAGCCAAATTCTTTCTACTTGTAGTTGGGTTGACCAATGAATTCTTTAACAACGTAAGGTGGATACAAGATCCCATTAATCCTAAAGAGAAGGGTGTACAACCAATGCATCCTCCCAATAGTCACTTATGGAGCTGAAACATGGAACCTAACCAAGAAACAGACCCGTAAGCTGAGAACCATGCAACGTGCACATGAAAGAATAATGCTGGGCCTCACATGGAGAGACCACAAAACAGCACAGCACATCCGGGAAAAGACAAGAGTTAGAGACATCATAGACTCCATAAAAAATCTCAAATGGCGGTGGGCTGGCCATGTCACAAGAATGGCCGACAATCGATGGACATCACGACTCACAACATGGATTCCCCGAGACCATATGCGCAACCGAGGCCGGCAAAATTTTAGATGGAGAGACGAGCTAGACAAGTTCAGGAAGTACTGGCTCCGTGACGCGCATGATAGAGAAGTGTGGCAAATCCTGGGGAAGGTCTATGTCCAACGACGGATGCTAAAAGACTGATGATGATGATGATGATAAGAACGTCCCCCCCTGCAAGGTGATGTAAGATGAAATTGAACCAGATAAGTAGACCTTAAGTTGCCACATTTCTCTCTCTGTTTTTTCACTGTGTATATTTGTGTATTTTTCTCCCTGTAAATAGGATTTGAAAACTTCAGCAAGACAAGTCAACCTGAGTTGGGCTTTAAAAGTGGCAGTGAATTCGTCATCACTTCTTGCCTCTGGAACTGTGCCATTGTTATTCGTGGATGACGTCACTGGTTTTTTATCTGTTCTTTGTCACCCGTCATTGTTGTTACATACGAAAAATAGATTCGAAACTCAGTAGTAAGAGTTTGACGATACGTTAAGCATAAATACCTTGCAAATGACTTTTACTGTAGAAAGTCGAGAAGAAAGGTATTGTTAATGGTCAGGAATGAGCATAAACATTTCTAACAAATAGAGCTATTATATGAGTCACAGGCGTGATGGTTGAAGGGTCAAACTCCATTCCTACTTCTATTACGACCAAAGATGAAGAGTTTGGCTCAGTCGGCAAGAGAGCCGTCAACCAATTGATTGGTCAGGAGTTCAAGTCACAGTAGGGAATCGTTATTTCATGATTGCATTCATTCATTGGAGGGAAATAAGCCCTTGCGATTGGTTAATTTAGCTCAGTCGGTAGAGAGCCGCCTACCAATCAGTTGGTCGTGATTTTGAATCACTGTTAATTTTACATATCCGTTTGGTTTAACGTAATGGGGTAGCCAAACAGTGATGGGTTTACTCCTTTGAACTTGGCGAGGATTATTCTTGTTCTTGTTACGATAGAATAAAAACTCCAGACTTAGACTGCAATTTGATTATATATACCCAAACTAACCCAACCCATACAGCAAATCATGTTGAAATTGTACATAGGAATATACAAGGTTGTCAATTCTGATGTGAGCTTTCAATTCTATGATTTTTTTAGTCACTCTCATATTAGAAAAATAAAATAAACTTGACTATAAAACACGAAAAAATAAATCTAAATATTGTTATCACTGGAATTGCAAATTTGAAAAAACAAACAAACATCTAATTTAGTAACCCTTGGAAGATCTTGAGATTAAAGGTTTTTCTTCCTGGAGCCTCAACGCTGACGCTCGCACTTTTTCACGTTTTTCTCATTTCACTCATTAAATCAGGTTTTTACGCATGTAATTTTTTGAAAGATAAGATAGAAGATATGAATAACAAAAAAATTGAGTCAGTATTTAATCAAAATATGACCCATTTAAAGTGATAACTTTTTTCAACGACCTTCGAATTCAGTGTTTCCGAAACAGTGTTTTCAGTGGACTACCGGGAGCGCGTTAAATAATGTACAGGGTCTCAGTGTAGTGTTTCCTCTAAACACCGCGAATTTTGTGGCACAGAAACAAGACCTTCCATTTCACAGCTATCAGAAAACTTATTTTTAGTACACAAACCTGTACCATGTATTACAAATCAAATAAATGTAATAAATCGTATATGAATATGGTTTTATAAAGGTAAAAGATTTTTTGTTTCATTTTAGTTGATCAATTGGTCTAAAAACTAAATGCTTAAAATTGGAGTCCACCAGAATATTTATTTTGTAGAAAGGGTTCTTGAGTTTCCCAAGTTTCTGAAGATGATATCACATAAAAGTCTTTATTAGAAAATTAGTTAAACTTTTTGGTTAACTGCCATTACTGTTAAGGGCTCAAAATACTATAAATAACGAATGATAAATCTATTCGCATTGAATCTGTGAAACGAATTGCGGTTACACTAGTGAATCTTTTAACTCTAACATTTTTCCCTGTGGTGTTTCATATGAAGCAGCTCAATGCAAGATAGTTACCTGTGACGATAGACAAACAGCTACCTGTCAATTAAGGTATCGTATTGATTTCCAAATGATTGCAGTCATCAATGGAGAAGTTGTAATCAATGTAAATCGTGTTTACTTTTCGACAATAGAGTATTTAGGGGACAGGGAGTCCCAGCCACATGCCCCTTAGCAACTAATAAGGATTGTCATGTCGATAACAAGGTGCGTCTCGGAATTGAAGGCTTGTATTCATTAATGGTAACTTGAACACAATTCAAACGGGTTTTCAAACCTTACTGCACTTAACAGCCCTAGACAAGAGAATGAGTGGTCGATAATGAGGTGTATCTCAAGAATAATTGCTTCTTCACGGGATAATTTTGCACTTGAAGTTTCATTTGTTTAGTATTGATCTATTATATATTTTTACAATAGTCAATTTTCTGTCCGAACCACTTATTTTCTTTTAAGTTGTGGCTTTGCGCAATGCCTAAAACGATCAAAGTGGGCATCAATATATTAGTTTACCATTGTCAGTTCTGGGTTGAACAACTTCTTTTTTCGAACTTTTGACTTTGCCCAATTCCTGAAACGTTTCCCATGGGCCCCAAATAGGTAGTATCATCATCAGTCTTTTAACGTCCGTCGTTGGACATAGACCTTCCCCGGGATCTGCCACATTTCTTTATCATAGGCGTCACGGAGCCAGTACTTTCTGAATTCGTCTAGTTCATCTCATTTGACTACTCTTTCATCATCAGTCTTTTAATGTCCGTCGTTGGACATAGACCTTCCCCGGGATCTGCCACATTACTCTATCATGGGCGTCACGGAGCCAGTATTTTCTGAATTTGTCTAGTTCATCTCTCCATCTTATCTTTTGTCGGCCTCAGTTTCGCATGTGGTCTCCAGGGATCCATGTTGTGAGTCGTGATGTCCATCGGTTGTCTTTCATTCTCCCAACATGACCAGCCCATTGCCATTTGAGTTTTTTAATAGATTCTATGACGTCTCTAAACCCGTTTTCCTTCTGATATATTGTGCTGTCTTGTGATCTCTCCATGTGAGGTTTTACATGATTCTCTCATGAACCCGTTGCACGGTTCTTCGTTTGTGGGTTTGTCTCTTGGTTAGGTTCCATGTTTCAGTTCCATAAGTGACTATATGTTCACAAAATTCACATATGTTTTCCCTTTGTTTTAGGAGTTTACGAAATCGTGTAGTTTGATTTTAAATATATGTAGTGATTTTTTAGGTTATACTTCAGATTATCTTCAGGGGAATATACATTTTTTTTTAAATGGCCACAATTTTGGATCAACGGGCGATAGACATTTAGTATCTTCTAAGTTATTTCATCGGTAGCCAACCAACCCTTGATTTAAATGCTTCCGGTTGAGAAAAAAAAACTTAAGCTAGTAAATAAAAAATGACTACAAGTGCGAGAGATTGAGAAACTAAGTCAAGATGCATACGGTGAACTGAATCTCGTAAGCCACCCCCTCCCGCCCCAATCGTTAAGATCGATGACCCCGTCGGCCCAGCTGACACCCCCTACCACGAATATCCGTCGTAGACATGCTTCCTCTGCCGTTTTTTTGCTCAACACTCGTCAAACAAGTCAGTCTGACATCGGATACACATAGACGAACAAGAGCTGCTATTTGCAGATTATGGGCTCCCCTACTTCTCTTTCTTTTTCTCGTTCTCTCTTCCTCTCTGCCTCTTTCTCTTTCTCTTTTTTCTCTTCCTCCTTCCTCTCTCTCTCTCTCATTCTCTTTCTCTTCCTCTTTTTATTACTCTCTCTCTCTTTCTCTAATGGAGGTCAGAGAAATAACATTAAAGTAGACAAGACTCATAAAACATAGGCACACTTACCCATCCACACTCTTACTCACGCACGCTTACACATAGTCGTATGTACACTGTCAGTCTTTGAAAGTGCATACATGCACAATATGTTTGTTAAAACTGAATCCAACGGGAAAAAATAGGATTTACTAATGCATAAAATTGTTGCATATGACATGTCGTTTTTTACTCACGGAAAATAAAATATTCCGTTTTTTTGCAGATTCAGTGCAAATAAAGCACTGTTTTCTGTGCATGCACTTTCGGGCTACCATAGAAATCCACGTCAAATCAAGAATCAAAGATGTTGGTTGATCTTAGTTTTAAGGGGTTTATTTTTTTTAAGCTGCAAACAGCGTTTGAAACAAGATATAACAGCAGCAACCTTTTTGGTCAAAAGAAAAGAATACGAAAGATAAAGAAAGCCCAAGAGAAATACACTATGGTCATCAGTTATGGCTGCTTGATTCTACGGACAGACACAAAGAAGGAAGAGGAAAACATCTCCATCTGTTTGCAGTCTCGACCCCAAAGGGCCAGCCGAAGGGAAGGGCGGCTGCGAGCTGACGTCTTACTCCGTCGGAGTCGAAAACACATCATCATCAGTCTCTTAGTGTCCGTTGTTGGACATAGACCTTCCTGGGGATTCGCCAGACCTCTCTATCATGGGCATCGGGGAGCCAGTACTTTCTAAATTTATTCATCTCGTCATACCATCTTACTTTCTGTCAGCTAAAGCCACACACCATATCTCTTGGGATCCTTGTGAGTCGTGATGTTGTCTTTCATTCTTGCAACATGTCTAGTCCATTGCCATCTGAGTTTTCTCCACAGTTTCTATGATGTCCTGGACTTCTGTCTTTCCTCTGATATGCTATGCTGTCTTAAAATCTCACTACATGAGACAACTGACTTCTTAAAGGTATTTTGAAAATTACGCCGAAAAGAGGTTACGCTTCGATTGGTTAACCAGGGTCATATGATTCATTTATCGTGCATGTATCCATATTCAAACATTCTCAAGCAAGAAAAATCCCCTCCTCATTTGCTTACTTCGGAATGTCAGTACATTAAAATCCGAATCATGTTAACGACACTGGACCTCTTCGTAAGGGTCAATGTCTAGCATATTGAATCCTGGCTGTTAACTCTGCGTGGGGAAGCAGTGTTTGCATATAGTCCTACGATGAATAAAAGTATGAAAGAAAAAAAATGACTCTTAATCGTTTAATTCAACGTCTTCTCCCCGTAATTATTCTGTTGGGTTACACAATTCGTAAATATAGGAGGGTTTTTTTTATAGAGAATTGTGGCAGATCCTGAGGAAGGCCTATGTCCAACGACGGACGTTAAAAGACTGATGATGAAAGAGTAGTCAAATAAGATGAAATAGTCGAAGTCAGAAAATACTGGCTCTGCAACGCCCACGACAGAGAAATGTGTCGAATCCTGTGGAAGGTCTATATCTAACGACGGACGTTGAAAGACTGATGATAAAAGAGTTCTCAAATGAGATGAACTAGACAAATTCAGAAAATACTGGCTCTGCGACGCCCATGATAGAGAAATGTGGCGAATCCTTGGGAAGGTCTATGTCCAACGACGGACGTTAAAAAACTGATGATGATGATGATGATGATGATGATGATGATGATGATGATGAAATAAAGGGCATTACTGCTAAGCGAATCCAAACTGTCCTGACCGGAGTTCGAATCCAACTCGCATATTCCATTTACCTAACTGTTAGGCTACCGGCACTTCCTAAGAAAGGAATAATGAAAGACAACAAGGTTGAGTACCCAAGAAGATAAGGTAATTTTCAGATTGAAAGCACCCAGAAGGTGCACAGCCATACCAAAGCTATTGTCCCTCTCGATGGGTATGGGTTCGCTGAGGTGTCTCTTTTGGGCGCTTACTGCAAAGATTCGTAAAGAATTACTGTAGAAAAGAAGCTGGATACAATCAGAAAAAACCTATTGAAGCCCTGAACTAGGGAGACGGTTAGTATAATGCTGAGAGATGAAGTACCTTTTTTTCCAATGACACTGTATGCCAAAGAATTAAAGAAATAGATAACAGAACAGCACATTGTTATTGAGATCAAGAACAGTCCATAAAAATCAGTATTCTGCTCGATGCGTAAAAAGACATATCAAACGACATCCAACTGGTCGTATCTGCATTATATGTGCATATAAAGAAAGATCAAAAAAGTTTTTTATTTATTCTGTGATCGATTTGGAACGATAAGCAAAGCGAAGGATGTGTTCTAGTTGACACATTTTTTTTATCGCCTGTAGAATGGGACTTGATTGAGTCTATTTGTAGCTCCTGTCATAGTCAGAAAAGCTGAATTTGTTGCTCTAGACAGGGAGAGAACTTTGCATATTCTAACCACACCCCGCAGAGCATTGACGTCAAAAACATTTCCAAAGAAACCGTGAAAGGAATAGCTGTACAGATGGTTAACTGAATCATTAGCTGTTTCAAAAATGTTGTGATTAGTTTATCATACCACGCAGAAGTACATTGGTGAAGTCATGATCAGGTGTTAAACTTGTATGGTTGAATATTTGGGATGAAATTCACTTAACCGGTTCTCACTGGCAAGCCATTTTGAAGATGAAGATTTTATTGTTTATTTGGGGTATATGGTTGGTATTTTTAATATCCTGAATGATCTGAACATTTCAATGCAGGGAAGGGTTGTCGAGGTAAAGGTTGTGGGAATTACAAGAAAATTAACTGTGTGGAACCTTCGATTCTAGTGCCGAAACCTTGCAAATTGCAAATTTTCTAATGACACCCAAACATCAATTGTCAGACACACAGGGGTCCACGGACCCCACTCACGAAACCATTTGAATAACGTATTTATGAAGCCATTTTATTTACTTTCTATCCGAAAATCGAAAAAGAATTACCTGTATTAGCTATTATCAGCTCAAGGTCAACAATAACCTGGCTCGATGTAGGTGGGTGGGGGGTCGCCTTTATTCAAATCGCAGCATCAGTTGTCTGCCATTCTTGGGTCGGTCATGTTGGAAGAATAGCACACAGCAGATGGATACTACGACTCACAACATGGATCCTCAGAGATCACATGCGAAACTGAGGCCGGCAGAATACAAAATGGACAGACGAGCTAGACAAATTTAGAAAATACTGGATCTGCGACGCCCATTATAGAGAAATGAGGTGACTCCTGGGGTAAGTTTATGTCCAACGACAGACATTAAAATGATGATGATGATGATGGTGGTGGTGGTGGTGGTGGTGGTGATGATGATGATGATGATGATGATGATTCAATAAAGGGCATTCGTGCAAAGCGAATCCAAACTGTCCTGGCCAGAGTTCGAATCCAACACGCTTATCCCATTTACCTAACTGTTAGGCTACCGGCACCCCTTAAGAAGGAAATAATGAAAAACCTTTCAAAAAACAGAGCAAACAATCGAGAAATAAAGAGAGAGGAAGAAAATAGAGAGAATAAGAATCTCTCCAAGTTTATATTTGACATTAAAGACTGAAACTTTTGGTAGGCAACGTTTTCTGCTTCCTGCACGAACACAGACGAAACAGACACTATTCTTATATCATCAAAGGTCAGATGTCGGATGAATTTAATGCATCACATTTTGAGTTAGGTGCGTAAATATCGACTTCCTTTTGAACTTGAAGTGTCTAATTATTGCAGAGTTTCTGAAAATTGTCGGTGAAGAGAGTGACGCAGCTTGAGGGCTTGTCGTCTTTAAGTCTATTTTCATACATTGCACACCATCATGATCTTAAACTCTTTTAAACCATGAATCTTATACCCAAGGACTAACATCAGTAGCAAAACACCGTCAATTTTTCTTGGACATAGACGGATAAAACTTTGATATCATCAGTCTCCAAGAAACTGAAATTTGAAAAAAACATCGCCTCTTATGTCAATGAGTACATACTACAGTATTTCGAAACAAAAAAACAGACTACACGGGCCCGGCTCCTTAATTCACAAAAAGTCATTTTGTATATGTTATTATTAAAGAGGACATGTCAAAAATGTGTGAATGCTCAGCAGTAAAAGTAAAAGTCGTGACAATTATAATCGAAGTGTTGGGTTCGATCCCGACAAAGTTATCCTATAATATCAAGACAGACATGTGACTTCTCTTCCTTACTTTGAACAGTTCACGTTTTAAGAAGAGAACTCTCTGAACAACCACATCGGAGATAAGAATACTAAGATCAAAATCGAGGACACAGAACTAGAGAAAGTTGACCACTACATCTACCTAGGACAACGAATCTCCATGAGACCCTCAACAGCAGAAGAAATCAAGCGGAAAATCACACTAGGATGACAAGCATTTAGCAGAGCTAGCTCAACCTTCAAAAATAAGAAGATCACATTAATGCTAAAAAGGAGAGTGTATAACTAATGCATCCTCCCAATAGTCACTTATGAAGCAGAAACATGGAACCTAACCAAGAGACAGACCCGTAAATTGAGAACCATGCAATGTGCACATGAAAGAATTATGCTGGGCCTCATATGGCGAGACCACAAGACAGCACAGTACATCCGAAAAAAGTCAGGAATCAGGGACATCATAGAATCCATTAAAAATCTCAAATGTTGCCGGCAGAATATTAGATGGAGAGACGAGCTAGATAAATTCAGAAAGTATTGGTTCCGCAACGCCCGTGATAGAGAAGTGTGGTGAATCCTGGGGGAGGTCTATGGCCAACGACGGACGTTAAAAGACTGATGATGATGAGGAGGAGGCGGAAGAGGATGATGATGATGATCACTCCCTGTCTTAAGAAAATAATATCCTTCTAGATAATGAGAACAAATTCTACCGACAGATGAATGTAGAAAAGAGAGAGGGGGGCCAAAATAACTAAATTCTTTAGAAACAAAGCGTTTCTAGCGTAATCTATGGGAACAGAGAATAGAACATAACAGAAGAATGACTTACAAGCGATGAAAGAATGACGGGAAATCGAGATTACCATAGAGATCTTGAAAATAACCTCAAAGAAAATTGCCAATCAGGAAGCACCTCGGGAATATTACGACGTGAATGCCTACCTGGTCACGTGGTCAATTGTTTTTACCCAATTACATGGCTGACCCTCGGAGAAGTAAGATGGCGGTTAATAGATGACAAGAAGTGAATGTTAACCATAGAAATGGTGTAAAGTCGTACGTTCATCGAGGCAAAAAACACAAAATACAAAAAATGGACAAAATAAAACCGACGGAGTTTACTTAAGAACAATTGTAGATTGAAGGAAGTCTGCTTTTCAGAACAGGTAACGATTTGCAAGCTTCAAATTAATCCTAAAACGAACTTTCATCGTCATAAGGTTTGAACTGTGTCGACAACATGTAGACAGCATTTCTATGGGAATAACAAAACAACAGTAATCTTTATTTTACTAAACATTTGTAGCTTCTCACAAAACACTGATAAATGCTATAAACCTCAACTCTTTAAAAGACAGAGGAAACAATTATAACTCCTCAAAGATACCATAACTTTAAGAAATTGTTTGTGTATGATTTTATAAATCTAAACCTTCCATTTAGTTCTAATACATCTTTACTCTAAAAACAGAGAAAATACCCAAGTGCTACAAAACCATTATAATACTTTTTATTCAATATTATTATAAATGAATATGGAAGAAAATCAATGAAACAAAGTTATGCAAGGAAAGAATAGATCTTAAGAAAATGAAATAAGCTTTAAATAGCTTTGCAAGAATTCCGTAAAGAATTTATTTCAATTTGTGATTGTATATTTTGGGGAATTTTTTTTTCTTTTCGGCAAAAATACCGTGAAATGTGGTAGGACTATTTTTTAAGTCTATTTCATTATGATTTCCCTTTTATTATAAGGAATGTGAATATTTAGCAGACTAAACAACTAAGACAATCTTTTCTCTCTGACAATGTTACTTAAATAATAATAAGAATCTTTTCTAAATAGTACTAAAAAACTAATGGCTCAAGTTAGCAAGGAACGTACAAGTCAATGATTTACCAAAATATGATTTGAAAACAAAACAAGCCTGATTTATCTTCGATTTTGTTAACATTTTGTTTTTATCCAATTAACCATAAACCCTTCGAATTTCACTAAATCAAACTTGTTGATTTATTACCGAAATCAAAATAATCCCGGTTTATCGAGTATCGACTAGTTTAATCATGATTATAACTCTTGTATTCGATACCGGTCGGTAAGTGTGAACAATATGGTGTTATTTCGCTGAAAAATCGATACCTGAAAAATTATTTGATTTTGATGAAAGTTTTGATACGTATTTATCAAGAGACGAATTTTCAAAAAAAAAGTAATTTTTCATTCCAAATATCGGGGGAAAACTTTGTTTTTTACAAAAGATTCTTATCATTTAGATTTTTTTATCTTATGTATATATTGCGGTTCTCATTGATTTTTACACATTTAAAAGATAAATCCTTTGAGATATTAATCATGCTTACCTTTTTTAGAAAAGTGCCATGGAATAGCTCAAACTGGCAGTCTTAATTTGGGAATTAAAAAACAGAAAAATTAAGTGAAAATTTGTCGTATTCGATTAATTAAAATTTCGGCTTTTTATCTGGATATTCACTCTTTAACTTTTTAAAGATTTTCTATTTCTGTCGATTGAACTCAATTCTATCAGTTCCTGAGCACTTTTCTAAAAAAGGCAAACATAATTAAAATTTCAAGGGATTTATCTTTTAAATGTGTACAAGGGATTTTCCATCAGTGTGGCCGTCCTCTTCAACTTGTGTCTAAAACACAGTAAAGTCCCAGACGATTGGAAAACTGCTATCATAATGCATTTATATAAAAAAAGGAAACCCAAAGACCTCAACAACTATAGGCCTATAAGCCTACTCAATTGTGTATATAAACTTTTCACAAAGATCATCACCAACCGAATCACAAAAACACTCGATGAAAACCAACCACGTGAACAAGCTGGCTTTAGAAGAAGCTACTCGACCACGGACCACCTAATCCTAATGAGAAGGGTGTATAACCAATGCATCCTCCCGATAGTCACTTATGGAGCTGAAACATGGAACTTAACCAAGAGACAGACCCATAAATTGAGAACCATGCAACGTGCACAGGAAAGAAAAATGCTGGGCCTCACATGGAGAGACCACAAAACAGCACAGTACATCCGAGAAAAGACAAGAATCTGGGACATCATAGAATCCATTAAAAATCTCAAATGGCAGTGGGCTGGCCATGTTGCAAGAATGGCAGAAAACTGATGGACATCACGACTCACAAAATGGATCCCCCGAGATCACATGCGCAACCGAGGGCGGCAGAAAATTAGATGGAGAGACGAGCTAGACAAGTTCAGGAAGTACTGGCTCCGCGATACCCTTGATAGAGAAATGTGGCCAATCCTGGGGAAGGTGTATGTCCAACGACGGACTGATGATGATGATGATGATGATGATGATGATATCAATGAAGAAATAAAACAAATCATCAAAATAGTAAAAGGTTGGGTATGAATCGAATGAAACATCTTCGCTTCCGATATCTGGAATGAAAAAAAGTCTCTTTTTCAAATTCAACCTTCAATAAATAAGTATTGAAAATATCATTAAAATTGGATGATATTATGATTCTTTACGGATTTTACAATTTCTCTGATGTTCATTTTCCGATGAAAATTCTGTTCGTATTGTTCATACCAACTGATCAGCGATAAGTTTGTAAATAAAACTAACTCAACCGGATTTAAATACCTCGATAGTTTCTATCGTGAGATACTCTGGACCCTTTTTAAACTGGACAAGAAAAAACTCAAAGATCTTGATTAAAGTATTGCATCCGAAATATGATGTCAACAGATTGTATGTAATAAGGAACGAGGAAAGATAAGGGCCTATTATCAGAGGGGATTGCGTAGACCTTGAAAATCTAAGGACCCAGTAAAGGAATGATAATTACGGCAGCCCGAGTCAGCAGTAGATCTGAGGGGCTGGAGAATTAGGAAACGCAAAAACAAACATCCAAAAAATGGGAGGAGAAACAAATACACTGACATTTCAGAAGACAAATCTGAGGGGCTATCTTTACAAAAGCGTATCAAGTAGGCATTTTGCAATGGGCCATTTTAATGTTGGCGATTTTAGATGGCTGAAAATGGCTAAATTTTTCTGCCATCTGAAGAAAGACACATCATATCATTTGGCTCTTGGCCATTTTATATTGACAAATATAAATGGCTAAGAGTGGCTAGATATTACTGCCATCTTTGCAAAGATGCATCATATTTTCATTTTGCTGTTGGCAATTTTAGATGGCTAGGAGTGGCTAGATTTTTAGCGTTGTTTAAATCAAATAAAGCTAATTAATCCTGATGTGCGCATTATAAATGTGACCATTAAATAACTTTATTGCTCACTTTTAAAAATCAAAATTTAGAGGAGATAAAATGTATATATTCAACTCAATTTAAATTTACCCAATAGCCATTTTTTTTTTAGATCTAGCCATTTTTAGCCTTTAGAAATGATCTATATCTAAATGGTTACATGAAGCGTCTTCACAAAGATAGCGAATCCAATGCAATAGACTTCGCTGCACAAAGAAAACTTGAAGGCGTAGCAGTGAAGAAATTTAATAAGATCTCCAAGTACAAAGACTTTGAAATAGAAAATTGAATAAAAGAATATGAAAGATAAAAGCCAGCAGAATACCTTAATTACTGGAGCATTGGGAATTATCAAGAAAGAGACTGATATTTTTGTAAAAAAAAAATGCCTGGAAAACCTAACCTTCGAGAAATTTAGAAAATTGTATTCTGTGCAGCCCTTATCTTGCAAAGTTTTGTCCATATGAACCGAGACTAATTTTCACTCAAATCTGAACAATATACATAAAGCAGACACTGATGTTCATTGCTCAAGATGTCCCGATAAGAAAATGCTGACTCCATCGATCTACAGAGCCATAAATTACAAATTCAGACCTCCATTTGTGTTAGAAAAAATTTCTTCTCAGCTAGATTAGTAAATGCATAGATCAGCCAGAGTGAAAAGACGGTCACATCTGAGAATATCAACATTTTAAAAAATAATCTTCATTCTAATACATCGGTCATACAAAGTCTAATTACCAATTTTCTCATTAGTCTGATTCCTCCCTAACTAAACTGAAGTTGGCTTAATGACGCAATTAACCACTACCAAAAAAACTATTTCAAGTACAATATATATTGATATATCACGACACCGTTACTTGCCTGAGGTTACAATCAGTAATCCAGTTAGTGATGCGTAGATACAGAAATCAAAAGTATATAATGACAATAATTATATTGTTTCTGTAAAGTCGACTTAAAACTGTTGTTTATCATTTTTATTTATTTATACAATTCAATTCTCGGAAGAGCATCTTGAGACAAACTATCAATAGTTAGAGTTGGTTGGCGGCGTCATGTCTTACTCCTTTACTCGAGTTGGAACGGTTTTTATTCTTTGTGAAATCTGATAAAGGAGTCGTTATATTTTTCGATTTATAATGGAACTTTGAAATACGCCTAGACATTTGACTGCTTCGATGATTTCAGAAAATTCCATCGAATCAAAGCCTTTTTGGTAGTCAATAAAAGCTGTGACAGATATTACATTCTGCTATTTTCTCTTTGAGTTAATTCACCAATTGGAGATGGCCAATGGTCGAATAACCCTTCATAAAGCAAGGGAGTCCCCCTGGTTGTCTCCTACTGATATGTCGGTGATTCAATTGATTATCACCTTGGTAAAAAAGCTTGTACAGCAGACGTCCGATATAATGGCACCCTCAGGGATTCAAGAGTGTCGTTATAATCAATTTGACGTTATAACGAATGGGTTTTATACGAAGTGTATTAATAGAGAGAAACCATAAAATACAGACAAAAATGAGGTTTTATCACCTTTCCACAGACTAATGCCCCATATGCGGGTTACAGATCTGCAAGTGAAATGATAAATCAAAAAGTAATTATTCTAAGCATATGTATGGCGGTATGTAATTAATTGATTGTTGAACGTATCCGTAAGTTCTTCAGAGACAGACAAAGATATAATGATTTGATAGAGGAATAATGTATTCAACAAAAAGCAATAAACTTCTTTCTACAATTCACTCCATTGTTAAATGAGACTTGCATTTCTATTCAGATTTCTGTATTACCCTAGACGACATTATCTGAAGAGTTTGCTTGATATTAGTTTCAAAGATAAAGCTCTAAAATGTTCATTTGCTGTTGCGAGGACCAGCTTTTCCATTGAGAAAAACTAGGCGGTTGCCTAGGAAGCATAGGTACTAGGGATGCCCTCTAAACTTGGAAAAAAGTCGTTAGAATGCAACCAGGGTCGCAAATTTCAAGTCTTGTTTAGGGTGCATGAAACTGTTGTGCTGGCCATGACTGTTGCTGCAAACCACTCCCAGACAATCATCTTGCAGGAATATAGAAACAAACGTGCCGTTAGAACGCATGTAACGTTACAACGAGAATTCACCATATATACTGTTAAGTAAATATCTGTTCTATAATAATCCGATGAGCATTTTCCTAGATTTGTTATACATCTTGATCTGCGTCTGTTGAATGTGATTTTCTTTTCTTTAAGCAATCTTCTGCTTACCAAAAAATAAATTGGTAAACGTTCATGTTAAAGACACAGCTTAAATAAAGAAAATGTCAGGGACCTGTTCAACCTGGCAGATAGCTACACATTTTCCACCTAGTGTCAGATCAAAAAGCCAGGATGCCAACTGCTGGTTTTCCTGGCAAACAGGATCCTCCCCCGTGAAGGATTGGTGGTTTTCCTTATCCCATGTGATCTTTTATGATCTGAATGAATGAATGGTCCATTTTCAAATCAAAACAGACATTTGTTTTTAAGTTTGTTTGTTTTTTTTATGCGGAAAAGTCGTTTCTTGCGAAAACGTTTCACGATGATGGCATCAATGAACGAAGACAGACATCCCAATTAGGCCTCTTGATCTCCAGACAATTAAATACATTAATTACAACCATTGTCTGGGTTTGTTTGTTTGTTTGTTTGTTTTTTCAAACGGATTAATTAGTTCCATTTTAGATGCGCTAGAATCTATAGAAATCTATAGCGTCAATTGCCGAGACTGACTGACAGACATACCCAAGTATGTCTTAGGCTCTTTGTTATATACAAACTCTGAGTTACGTCCCTTGGCAATTTGTATGTTTTACGTTAGTTCAAAATGTCAGAAATTGCTTTTGTGATGATTTTTTAATCGAATGAGAAATATTTCCAATCAATTTATCATAGTGATAAAACGATTGATATTTTTAATATATTATGTTGTGTTTGGTTTATAATAAAATAGATGTTGAAGATTAGAGTAACATTTAATTCATATATGAGATGTATCAATTTATTATAGTAATAAAATAATTGATATTTTTGATAAATTGGGTTGGATTTAGTTTATGATAAAATAGATGTTGAAGATTACAGTCACATTTAATGCATAAATGAGATGTGTTAATTCATTATAGTAATAAAATATTTGAAATGCTCAAGAGATTAGGTTGTATTTGGTTTATGATATAATGGCTGTTTAAGATTAAAGTCACATTCAATTCATTAATATGTGTCAATTTATTACAGTGATAAAATAATTGATATGTTTAATGGATTAGGTTGTGTTTGGTTTATAATACAATAGATGTTGAAGATTAAAGCCACTCCTAATACATAAATGAAATATTATGTATTTCATAGATTTTAGATATCTATCAGAATAATCAGGATGTTTCTAGGCATTTAATGCGTTCAATTTTAGTTGCAAACCTGAAAATAAGCTGCCTTTGGTAGGTTTGTTAGGAAAAGGACTGGCGTATCTATGGTCTGACTTTCCGGCACCTTTGTCTTATATTTATAATAGAATCATCGTTCAAAAGGTAAAGACTTACAAAACATAATTTGCTTGTCTGGTATTTTGAGAAAATTGATCAACGTATCGACTAAAGATGACGGATCTTTCCGTCATTGTATTTTGATGGCTGACTCGATAAAACTTCAGTTTTATTGTGGTTGGTGACAAGTGAGTTCTATCTGCGAGCCTGGGCTTTTATCTTGCAATGGATAATTTGCAATTAACCATTTACAATGGATCATCTTGTAATAGACAAGGGTTTTTATCTTGCAATGGTCAACGATCACACTTCACAATCTTCCACAGTTGATGTCAATATTTCAAGCTTTGATCAGACAATCGTCAAACTCTGACGAAGGTTTTTATTACCACCATTAGTCAGATATTAAAAGACGTTGAGATTTCAGCAAAGAATTTGAAGAGGGAAGGAAAAAAACGGAAAGATGGATGACATGAGGTCAGAATCTATTGCCAGTGGTCAAAAGCAAACGTCGTAAGGACGAGAATCGTCGTCCATTCAATAAATAAGTTTTGTTTTTATTCAAATGATCGCTGTTTTCTCTCATGATTTAAAAAGTTGTTTTTTTTCCAATTCATTACTTCTTTTATGCCTATTTTGGGCTCCCATATTTAAAACAGAATTAGTTTACAAATAAGTAGTCCCCGTTTACAACTAATTAGCAATAGAAAATCGTTCAGTTTTGTTTACGAAAAACCAGTACGAAAACAATTTCACAAAGAAGCATTTACTTAATTTCATCTTGATTATTTAGCTGCGATATTAAAAAAAATTAAGATGAAGGTAAATAGTAGCTAAAATTAATAACGATGTAGTTTTAGCTTACTTTTTCTTTTCGACGAAAATAACTGAATATGTCATTACAATTGTACATAACCAAACCATAAAATCATTTATAAGCACAAATCAGTTTCAATGACGCTTCTGTTGCTCTGTGGTTATAGGTGTTTGGCTTGTAAACAGTATATCGTAGGATCGAAATCATTGGGAAGTGACACTCTCTTTCTTCATCATTGTTTTCATTAGCCCAAGTATTGTTTTTCTCCCTTCCTTGCTGTCGAGGCTAGTAGCAGATTGACCATTAGGCTTAGTAGACGTTTGCTTTCTTCCTTTTGGTCAAACTCCTATTATGGAAATTTGGCTTTATTTTTGTATGTAACAACAATGATGGGTGACAATGACAAGGAAAACACTGATGCCATGCACGAAGAACAGTGACACAGTGACGTACGCTAAAAATATTGACGAATTCGGGAAGAGCGACGCTACGTTGAAGCAATTGCCTTATCGATCGCAGATTCAATTCGTATAGAAGGCCTATTTTTGGTTTATTCTATTTACGCTATCTAGGCTGAGTGCCTCATTCCTTGGGTATTAACAGGAGGTCATTTCAAATAGATTTTAAAATAATACAATGCTTTCATGAATATTTTGTCGAATCATACATCCATTCCTTAATCATATACATATATATATATATATATATATATATATATATATATATATGGTAATTCTGAGAATTCAAAGGAAACAACAGACACCCGGTTGCTGAAAATTGCGAGACCCATGAAATGTTTACATTCAGCAGGTACATGTCCATGTAAATTTACACACGTATATATATGTATATAAATGTTTGTATATCTATATATATATATGTATATATATATATATATATATATATATATATATATATATATATATATATATATATGTATTAACAAATCGATGTATGATCCAACGGAAGGATTATAAATTGCATTATATCTCACATGGAGGGATCACAAGAAGACAGTACAGTATATCAGGAAGAAAATGTGAGTCCGAGACATCATAGAATCTATTTTAAAAAACTTAAATGGCAATGGGCAGGCCATGTTGCAAGAATGATAGACAACAGATGGACATCACAACTCACAACATGGATCCCCAGAGATTACATGCAAAACTGAGGCCCAAAATACGAGATAGAGAGCTTAACTGGACAAATTTAGAAAATACTGGCTCTGCGACGCTCATGATAGAGAGTTGTGGTGAATCCTTGGGAAGGTCTATGTCCAACGACGGACGTTAAAAGACTGATGATGATGATGATGATGATGATGATGATATTGAAAAATATTAACCGTGTAATTACGGAAGATCATTTCAATTAAGAGTTTCAAAATATCATACCACAATCTATAATCATTTCCGTCGGATTATGTATCCATTTCCTAGTGATAATACACGTATATATATATATATATATATATATATATATATATATATATATATATATATATATAAAGAAACTAGAAAGATTTCCAGCACGATTGTGAACATCAAATGGGTTGACTATGTACTCAACCTTTCAATCCTTAAGGAAGCTGATGCCAAAGGCATTGAATCCGACATCATCAAATATCGGCTCAGATGGACACGCCATGCTGCTGTATGAGTGACACTCGATTCCACCCACAACCCCAGCCCCAGCCCAATACTCTACAGCAAACGCGGTACCGGTACGAGACCCTGAGGCTGCCCTCTGCTTCATTGCAATGATCAACTCGACCGGACTTTGAAGAAGACGGCTATCAACTTGGGGAAACCTGGGAAAAAAACACGCGGCATATTGCTTGGCGCTGGCGACGAATGACTTGGACTGTTTCAGAATTGTTTGTAGAAGAATGTTCAATAAATGATTTGGACAAACAACAGAAGCGAAAAATCAACCAAGCCCAAAGGAAAACGAGACGAGGTAGTATATATATATATATATATATATATATATATATATATATGTACATACATATACATATGCATATACATATAGATGTACGTATATATATGCATATACGTATATATGTACGAATAAATATATATATATATATATATGCATACACACACACACACACACAGTTCAGTAATTCGATATACGATGTGTGATGTGCTATAACGTGCTCAATGCAAAAAAAACTGAGTTGGAGTAGAGCAGAATTGTTTGTTGAAGAATGTTCAAGAAATGAATTGGACGAACAACAGAAGCAAAAATCAGCAAAGCCAGAAAGAAAATGGAACGTGATAGCAGAATATATATATATATATACATATATATGCATATATATATATATATATATGTATATATATATATATATATATATATACATTTATATGTGCATATATATATATATATATATAACAAAGTATAGCACAGTAATTCAATATACGATGTGTGCTGAGTTTGTATTATAACGAGCTCCATGCAAACACATTGAGTTAGAGTAGAAATGTGATGAATATATATATATATATATATATATATATATATATATATATATATATACTCATATATATATATATACACACACACATATAAATACACACACACGTATATATTTGCGTACGCACACACACACACACACACACACACACACACATATATATAGTGATATAATGGATTCTCTACGAAATCACGTTTATGTTCTTGCCCTTTTGGGATTCTCCAGGCGAATGATTCGATTTATTTGGATCCTTATTTAGGACGTTATTGGGAGATGTGTCAATATTCCGGGTGGAAAACTTGGCCATGTTTTATCTATACTTTTATCTCCTTTCCTTGTTTACTGTTTGATATATCTATTGGTAATTTTTGCGGGTTTTTCTTACCCAAAACTCATTTTATTTTATTTCTCTTCCATCGGGTGAACTTGTGGCCGGTTGTTATAAATTATGTTGGTTGTATTCAAAATGTTTCAGCCACTTTTTCCATCAGTATGCAGGTGATCCATCAGTTCAGTGCAGTGGTTTTAGTTTCAGGAGATGCCTCATATAATTTCATCTGTCTACTCGTTTAAGAACTCACTTTTTCGTGGTCTTAATTGTTATGTTTTATTCCCTTAACATCATTGGTAGGTTGGCTTCTACATATCTAAGATGATTTTGAGAAGATCAATTTGTGTTAATAGTGGCTAGGGGCATACTACTACTACTACTACTACTACTACTACTGCTGCTGCTGCTACTACTACTATTTCCACAAATAACAATGATAATGAAAATAATAATAATAAGAAGAAGAAGAAGAAGAAGAAGAAGAAGAAGAAGAAGAAGAAGAAGAAGGAAAAAAAAGAAGATAGCAATGGTGATGATTTTTACATACCTGTACGTGGGTGTTGATATATATATATATATATACGCTGTCTTGGCTAAGTGACGCACTCATCGTGTAATGATAAGAGGTCATATCAAATAACATAACGCATCTATAATTATTCTGTCGAATTATATATCCATTTCTTAATTATATATATATGTGTGTGTGTGTGTGTGTGTCTGTGTGTGTTTGTGTGTGTGTGTGTGTGTGTGTGTGTGTGTGTGTGTGTGTGTGTGTGCGTGTGTTTGTGCGTGTGTAAAAGATGAATAAGAAGTACATAAAAGTCACGCTGGTTTTGGAGATTATTTCATATTTAATAACTTGGGAATTTAGTAAAAAGGTTTTCTGTTCAGCTGTATTTCTCAGCCCCTGGAAAAGATTTCTCAGACCGGTTCAAGTTTCTTTAGGGTGACAGGTGTTGGGGGAAAGTAATGAATCTGTCATCCGTGGCTGGCGTGGTCCTTTTTATAAATCATGGTATATGGTCAGTGTGTTGGAAGTGCTTAGAATTAAGGATTAGCGGGTGTGGGGGCCCCCTCTCGTGTTCTTGAGTTTATGGGGAATGGTAGTATATGCGTATACATAAAGATACTCTTATATCTATACGCTTACACACACACATATCAATGAACATACATGTGCACACATGTCATACACAGGTAAACATAAACAAATACGGGATTTGAAATTCTAATAATGAAATTGTGGGTGATTAGAGTAAACATATAATTTAGATAATGAATTTAATAGTTAAGACAGAAGGAAAAGCGAGAGACATTACGTTACAGAAACACAAACACTCATGCAAGCATTTTTGTTATAAAATAAACTTCAACCAATGTAGCTTCTTACTTCTTATATCTATTGGACCCCTATGGTAAAATACAAGTACTTTTATATCTATCCATCTCTCTCTCTCTCTCTCTCTATATATATATATATATATATATATATATATATATATATATATATATATACATATATATATCATGGAGTACAGGGTTCGCAACGCAATCACGTTTATGTTTCTGTCCTGTTTGGGCGTTTTGAATGTATCAAGCACTTTATGAAATAAACCCATCACACTTCGGATATTATTTTATTATATATTGTGTACCTGATGTATATATATATATATATATATATATATGTGTGTGTGTGTGTGTGTGTGTGTGTGTGTGTGTGTGTGTAATGAAACTCTATTCGAAATAATCTCTCGCTATTACACAGTAAATGTATCAATTGGCCCCGTACATAGAATAAACAATTTAAAGAAAATGAAGGTGCTGGAGGAACCGAACCTGCAACTGATATGGTTCCTGCTCCAAGGTAGGGTTGTTCTCACCATTTTCTTTAATTGTTTATTCTATTCTCGCTGTCTAGTTTATTTTGAATAAGTTTTAATTCTTATTTTTTGGCAAAATAACGTTCCCTTAGGAATCGAACCTGCAACCAATGTGGTCACTGCTTCAACATGGAGTTGATCTTATCATTGAGCTAAACAGCTACCAGTAGTGAAAAGGCCCGAATAACTGTTTTGACTCTAAATTCTTATCTTGTTTATCCACGGACTATATTTCCTCTATTTGTTTCTTTCAACGCATACAGTTACGTTATTAGGAAATGGATGCATGATCCGACAGAATGATTATGAATTATGTCATATCTTATTGAAACTCTGCTTGTGAAGATCTCCTGTAATTACACGGTGGATGTAAAATTTAGTCCTGATATCGTAAATAGAATAAAACAATTTATAGAAAATTGAGTTGGTACAGGAATCGAACCTGTGACCGATATGGTTGCCGCTTTAACGTAACGTTACTCCTACCATTTTCCCTAGTCGATTATTCTATTTTCACTGTCTAGTATGTTTGTTTGTTGGGGTGGGTTGTTTGTTTGTTTGTTTTAGATAAGTTTTTTCATTCTTATTTCTTGGCATGTTTCTTTTATTGGAAAAAAACTTTGACGGACAAAAAATGAAATGAAAAGACAAGAAAGGGGTGAAAACGAGAAAAGGTGGTTTTCTCAGACGGTGAGTGTGAATTCAACCCACGAGGAAGGTACTTGTCCCCGTTTGTGACTGTTGAAGACACGGGGAAAGGGAAAAGAGAAAAATAGATTTATGGTCACTGCCTGGAGAGAAAAGGGTGTGCGTGTCAACTTGTATGTATGTGTGTGCACGTGTGTGCGTTAGCGTGCACCCTCATGAACGTGTAAGTGCATGATCTGGGTAGCTTTGCAGCTTTGAGAACTCAAAGATCCTTCTTTATTTATGTAATAATGTTTGTATCATATAAGTCAGTTATACACTCATTTTTTTTACAAATGTTCTAGGTCTGTTACCAAAAGGTTTTCATATGGTTAGTATGCTTCACAAAGAAATAGATCTTACGGTATTACAACTGAAACGTTTTTGAAGGGATTATCAGTTATTTACTATGGAACGGTTTTGAGGATTTTGAAACAAAACTGTTATTCTTGGGGCAATATTACATAACACAAAAGGTGCTCATGCATATATATTGATTTCCTCGTGACGAGATATCAACTCACTTGCTTCGGAAGAGTTTAGCCTGTAGAGTGTGATATCTGAGGTGTAAAGCGCGGAGAAGTTTCCGATCTCTCTCGAAACACGACCTCGTTGTAATTTTGTCGTACCAAGAGAATATATGGATACATTTATCTCTATGATCAAGAGTGCAGTAAGTTTTGCCATCAGGAATGTATACATCTTAAACGTAGAGAGTGTATTAAGAGGACTTATTTCATACTTTTTACAAACGGTGCTTATATATTTATTTATTTTATGTAGATTTCATCTGTATTTATCTATAGTTAATTTTAGTTCTTATTTCACTTTGGTTAACATTATAGTATCTAAAAGGCATAGAATGTCTCGTCATTGTCCTCATAAATTGTTTAAATATATTGTGATAGTTGCCTCCTCAATTAATCATTTTTATACTATCAATATATATATATATATATATATATATATATATATATATATATATATATATATATATATATATATATATTGATGAAAATGAAAATCAGGTGAAGAGAAAAGCTCAAGAGAAAGTACACGTTACATCTCGATTTTTTCTATCATTCTGATGCATTTTGACGGGTACCAGCCATCTTTTTCAGGGAAAATATTTTCAGCTGTTCACAAAAAATCCTTGCTGTTTACTAGTTTGTGACGGAGGAAAAATGGGGATATTTCTGCGTTTGGTTGTTTAGTATGAGCGGGTGGTGAGGTGTTTGTATCCATGTAGGTGAGAGTAAAATTTAGTTTGAAATGGAAAGGGTCTGTGAGAGGCGGGGTCAGAAGGCTTTTGTTTCCTGTTTTTGCAGGGGTTTGGTTTCTCTCAGATAAGAATGACAGTGAGAGGAGTGGGACTAGAATGGTCAGTTTTCAGGAAAATGTTTTTTTTATATTATAGAATGGAGACGTGGTGTCTAACATTTAATGGATAAGTGTTGGTATATTAGGGGTAGGGTTGGAGTAGGTCGTTGTTTTCATTTAATCTCTGGTTGATGACGGATGAAACATATTTTTCTTTTTTAAATGGGTGGTATGTGTGTGCTGGTACCATTTCTTAAATGGATTTTTGACTGTTAACCGATTCCTTGTATATTAGTGCTGTAATGTATTGTATCTATGTGATTCTTTTTTAATATCAATGCATTTAAATGGTTTGCGATCTAAAAGTGATCATACTTTTGTGTTATAGTATTGCATCGGGATATTAGGGTTGCTTCGATGCATCTGCGTGTCGATGAGTCATAAAATATATTTGATGAGATGAGCTTGGTCGAAGTCGAAGTAGTGGTTGTGTGTGTTCCTATGCTCGACCTGGGCGTTTATCTTTTCATCCAGTTTAAAGGCTCTTTTATGTTCGTACATTCTTTTCTTGAGGGGTGTTGATGTCTCTCCGATGTAGATTTTATTACAGTCCTTGCACAGAATTGTGTAAACGCCGGCTCCGAATGGTGGGGCTATTGACTCGTTTGGTGTTAGTTGTGTGGATATTATATGCTTGCTATATGAAATGTGGGCACTGGAGTGAACAGGGGTATTGTTTGATATATTTTTCCTCGTCATTCGGGTATTTGGGGTTATATATTCTAAGGGTCCTTTGATGAAAGCCTATGATTAATCTCAATTTAATTTTTGGTGTGTGGTGGGAATTAAAGTGTACGTGGGTCGTTCTTGTTGGGGGCTTTGAGGAAGAGGCTGCGTTTAATAATGTTTTTGGTTGTGTAGTAGAGTGTCAAGGAATGGTAATGTGTTGTTGGATTTTTTTTCTAGTATTTTCAATAAATGGTTTCACCGTATCTAGATAAGTGTGTTGAGGGTATTGTATAGTAACGTCATTCCTTTGGTATCTGATTTTCCACGGCCTCAAACATGTAAATAGCAAATATTTTCTGTGAACTTCTGAATATATTTCTTCTGAAAAAGATAGCTAGGGTAGGTCCAAATATATCGAAAACATACCCATGGAACAATAAAACATTTTGAGATGTAAGTAACCCCTATCTCTCGAGTTTTTCTCTTCACCTTCTGATTGTCACTTTAATCTACATTTTCTCAGTTCACTTCATATTCACAATACTAACACAAATATATATATATATATATATATATATATATATATATATGTGTGTGTGTGTGTGTGTGTGTGTGTGTGAATGTGCGTGTGTGTGTGCGTGTGCACGTGTGTATTTGTGTGTGTAGGATCAGTCAAAAGTATCTGATCAGGAACAATTGAAAAAAAAATAACAGTTGGTCAATTTTTACATCAGTGTGACCCTGAAATTCGTTTTCTTTCGAGAAAACAAGAAAAAACAACTAAAAAGAATTGAAAACGACATTCTTTGTCAATCATGTTATATCAAACTTGCACACACACACACACACACACATATATATATATATATATATATATATGTATATATGTATATATATATATAAATAATTTCCATCTTTGCTTTTAAATAATAAAGAAAATAATGTTTGTTCAATTCTTACATCAGTTTCACCCTGAAATTTGATACTAAATTTGTTTTCTATGGAAACCCAACCTTTTAACCACTAAAAGATACACAAATGCAACTGAAGATGGGAACCCGGCTCGAAACTTGTATAGTATACTAATCAATTGATTTTTTCAATCAATTAATTAATTACCAAATAACTTCTCCATATACTTTTACTCCTGACTTTGTCTCACCCATAATCGTTCACTGACATATTTATACACATATGCAAATTATATTTGTGTGTATGTGTGTATGCATGTATGTATGTGTGTGAGTGAGTGTGTTTGGGTGTTTAAAAACTTACAACAAAATATTTAAATATGGTATATCCGAAATTAATTGCACGACAAAAGGATAAACAGGAAAATTATAATTTTTCTTTTTTTCGTACGTAATTGATGAATATTAAGTGATAAATATTAAGATTAATAGTTATTCAATTCCTGGAAATATCTAAGCTGGTGATTTCAACTGCGCTTTAATTATTCACATCATAACATCATTCGAGAGTCTAAGAGAGAAAATACTGTTGCAAATAATTCTGGACATGGTAGAAAGAAGAAACGGTCGGCCACAGCAGAACGTAACCTTTTAAGGACTGCTGAAAATAACCCAAATATTACGACTGGAGATTCCAGAAATAATTCGGGAGTCGCTGGAGTGAAAGTAACAAGAAATACTATTAGTAGAGCTTTGTACAGAACGGGCCGACGAGAATACCGACTTCGTGAGGCCTCTTTTTTAAAGGATAGTCATCTAATGGTCTTGTCTGGTATTTGCAAATAAAGATATTGATAAGTTCTCTGATAGAATATGCTATGGTCAGATTGAACAAAAATAGAATTTTGGGAGCATAATGACTATATTTTTGCTTAGGGACATTAAGGAGAGACTTTCAATGAAAAGAACACGGTTGCCACAACGAAACTTCAAGGAAGGAATATCAGGA
>OY735240.1:33033214-33043214 GCA_963457665.1 Thysanoteuthis rhombus | reverse complement strand
TTCTAAGGTGAATTTCCTACATGATTTTTTTACTTCACCCTTCTGCCAATTCTGAAGCTGAGAAGCCCCGACTCAAATCCAAGAGAAATATGTTGGATCGTATGTCACTCTCTTTTTTTAAAATATGTTTCTTTTTTCACGTATATATTTGCAGAAAATAATATTTTCTCATAACTCAAAATCCTGGGGTTGATCAGATTTGTTTTTACAATAAACAATTTCTCCACGAAGCCGATCTGGTTAGTCACTTAATTTAAACCATCGTCTTTCAGCATCTTGCAAAGTTAAGGCAGATCAATCACAAAAAAAATTCAGAAAGGGGGTGATCAATGAATGAGTTACTTTTATCACCTTTTCTTGTACGGTGATCACTAAAAGCGACTGGATTTTCAAAACAAAGAGCGACTTCTGTAGGGCACAAACAAAGGGATCTATTTAGAATAAACAGCGACTTATACAAATTGAACCCCCTCTAAAAATCTATTGGGGGGGCAATATTTTTTTTTAAAAAACAAAGACACTTTTTCTGGACATGATAAGGGGTAAGTGTCTAATCTTTTAGTCCTCTAGCTCCATCGGTGTTGTTCGTACGTAAGATTAGCTTAAAAACTGAAGAAACCTTTGTTGACAGTTTTGGTGACAGTTTTGGTCGACGATTTCTAATAAAAAAGGTATTCTGTATTCTTGATTAAAGGAAGAAAAACGATAATAAGTAATGAAAATATTGATTCCTTTTTACATTTTATCTAAAATCATTACTTAATGCAATTTGATGTTTATCAAAACTTGTTTAAATGTTTTTCAGAATCCTATGGTCGAACTCCAAATAAAATCGACTTTGTTTCCCTTCCGTAACAAGATTCCCTCACCAAAAACCGACAAGTCATACACTTAAAACGATGCTGCACATAAGAATGGCAGTGTGAGATTTTTTAAGACGATGCTTTCGCATATATTATAATTCTCTACTCGTCTCAACTCTAACCACCAATTGTAGAAACTTGAAATTTTGCACACACACACACACACACACACACACGCACGCACATACATACATACATACATTCATACATAAATTAGTAGTGAGAACATTTTGATTTCAATTTCAGCTTAGTGACTGAGATAGTTGCGTCAGGATTAGAGTTTGACCCTGAAAACACCCGTCTTGTTTATGATTCTAACCATAATTTGTCTAAGTTATCCAATTTTTTCTCTGATTATACATTGTTATTGTTATCAATTTTTACGAGTATTTCTTTCATTTGAAAACGGCCACCGAAACTACCAATATAGGTTTCTTCAATTTTTAGATTGGTCTGGCTGACTGGCTATCTATGTATGCATGTGTGCATACAAGCAACTCCCATTTAGCTGGAGAGCTAAAAACTTAAACATTTACTCCTCATGTCTAGAATATTTCTCAACTCCCCTTGAAATAGCTTTCGAGCGGGGGAGGAGGTCAATTTACAATAGTTGAAAATTCGGACTTTCTTAGTGATCAGCACACAACAAATGGAGAGAGAAGTAATTAATCCATTGATGACCCCTTTCTTCCTATTTGTTAATTGATCACCCCCAAATACTGTGACAAGACATTGGTCACGTGATGGTTTCAAACGAGTTACTAACAAGACCTGTTTCCTTTGGTTTAATTTTGTTGCTGATTTACATTTAATTATTAATATATATATATATATATATATATATATATATATATATATATATATATATATATATATATATGTATATATATATATATATAGATAGATAGATAGATATATCTTTTCAGTTATCTCCATTTCTTTATTCAAACAATAGCATTATTATTATCTGTCCGAATTTTATATTATCATTTTCTCTTGGAATATTGGCACGAGTGACCTGCCCCTGCTTTCAAACATTAACAAAATACAAATGGTGGCTAGTACGACTGACCGTTTCCGACGGAGATGTTTTGTCCCCGACTGCACCCCCGAGAAAAGGTCCTCTCATGGCATCGAATTTAGAAAACCACGGATTCCTAACACCAATTACAGCCAATGACTACAGAAACTAGAAATCAGCTACACACATTAGACAATGGAACGTTTCCAGACGATCGTCGAGACGGGCCCACCCATTTACCATCAAAGACGACCGTAGGGTGCAACGGCCGAAACGTTTAGTTCAAAAAATGAACCAAGATGAGGACAAAAAGTCCGTAAAAAAATAACATGATAGCCTTATTAATTAGCAATGACCACGGAACTGTTGTAAGATTGACATCCATTAACCAAAAAAATCAATCACACAAAACACTCGATTTAACAACTGTAGCTATCAAAGATGGCGAAGAGAACTATTTTTTTTAAAATGAGCATGTGTTTATTTGTGCTCCAGCACTTTTGACCGTACCGTTTTGTCCACAGACTTGAAAATTGAAATCGATACCCCTTTTAGAAATGTATTCTTTTGTTTTTCAAGTGCTATTCAGACGCGTTTAATAATAACATCTTGATTCACCAGAATTTTTTTTTACTCTATTTCAGATGGTTTCCTGTGGAGACTGCCAGTGATGTCATAAATAAAAATTATTCTGACCATATTTATTCCTCGATGGACTTTTTTTTACAAGAATACAAATGATGCTACAGTTGCTCAATTAATTACTGTGACGGCAAGGTTTAATGACATGTGCACTTCTAAAGAGAAAAGGATCTGATGAAAATATCACGTTCTTCCTTAACATAAAAATGGAAGTAGAAACCGTGTTTCAAGAGAAATCATCACCCTCAACCGTACCAGAGGCCTGTTTTCCTCCAAAGAAAATCATTCTGTGTATATGAGGAGATCGAAAGGGTCCTCTACTATGAGCTCCTTCCGTAGAACCAACTGATTGATTCGAACAAGTACGGCTCCCAATTAAATCGATTGCAGACAGAGATCGACAGAAAAGGACGTAATATCCCTTGAGGATAAAGCTAGACCGTATTTTTATTTGGCACTTGTATTCACCATTGAATTATTATTTATGTTGGTCTTTACAAAATTCTCTTAATAAAAGAAGACAAGAACCATAAGTTCAACGATACGTCCACCATCAAAGGTAGTAGCAGTAGAAGGAAGGGGAGGAGGAGGAAGAACAGCAAGCGGCATTTCTTTTGATTTCCATACGTGTAAAGTATCGCGATATGGAAGTATTATTTTCAATAAAAATTGTAAATTGATATTTTTTGCTTTTATACGGACTGTGGATATCATATTACTAGATCATTAGCGATTGGTAAAAACATTTGTTCAGGATAGATGATACACCTTCTGAAGACGTCACGCCTTTTGATGCCACCATACCTTTTAATGACATCACAGCTCTTTCTTCCTTCCTATTTCTGTTATTCAACATGACTGGGACAGACCGACCGACCATATATTGTCATTGTAAATAACTTCCCTGGAAGATTGCAAAAGACATCTAGAGCTGTTCTCTGCTAAGAAAGATAAAAGTTCTAGGAGGATGGAATTATGAAGTTGCCTATAAGTTGTCGGAAGGTAATGAAACAGTAGATAAATAAGTATCTTTTTAAGCACTTTCTTATAGAAGCTACTTCCTTTCAAAGCATCCACCTTTAAAAGTCATTTCCTCTGAAAGAACCTTCATATAATGCTATCATCGTAGTAAAATATAATTTCATTCATGCATTTGACACGTGATCGTATTCTGAAGTTGTAAAACTGAATTCCTCGTTCTGATGACACAATAATAAATAGTCATGTAAGCGACATCAGATACATAAGAGTTGAGAAATACAACGTCGAAATGGTTTGAGATATTTGCAATGTCCAATCTAACAGTTAACGATTGATGCTATAGATGCTGGCGCCTCTTAAAAAATATGTGAGGATTGTTCTTGTTATGGGGTGAATAAATTCAATTGTATATTCAATATCAACAGGATCTTCTTTTAACTTTTTGTGACAAGCATACAGACAATCGCAGTGAGTGCGAACGCAGACCCCCACAGTGAACAGAAGTCAGATCATAATGATATAAAATTCACGAATAAATAGATATACACATATGATTACAAATTGTACTGTATTATATAGGAACCTATTTGAGACCATCTTTCGTCATTACACGGTGAATATATCGGTCACCCGAGACAAGTGATTTGTCAACCGTGTAATAACGGGAGATCATTTCAAATAAGTTTGTATATTGTATAACGCAATTTATAATCATTCTGTCGGATCATGTATATACATACATTTCTCAATACATATACACATATGTTTATCGAAAAAGATTTGTGTGACAATCTAAATTTACAAACTAATATCAACGTAACGAAATTGTTTTTAATCTTCAAGTTTCAGATACAACAGCGAGCTGCCTATCTTTTCTTGTTAAGACCTTTTTCTGGCAAGAGTGATTTATTTATCTATTTATTATTCTATTCATTTATTTGTGTCGTTTTTGAGGCAGACCCGTAGTTCTGCTAAGAAACAGGCTCCAGAATTTTCATCTACGCTAACAGAATTACATCCAATATGTCAGCCATGTTTTTAAAGAAAGCTGTGTTCTTCGAATCGTACGCTGTCAGCTCTCTTGATAATTTGAGAAGCGATGTTTTTTTTTCTTCTTTATGGCTTCTCTGCGAATTGCATGCAAAGCGAAGTTTTCTGTTGAACAAACATTCAAGTGGCAATTCTAGAAAACAAAACATGGAGCCAGTTCTTGACCAAAGATAAGTGACCAGACGATAATATACATTTCACAACTATTGAAGTTCTTTGAGACAAGAGCACATAAGTCATTACCTGTGTGTACGTGCGTTATATAACATGTTTCATGGGGAAACCCAAATAAAACACGAAAACCACTTAAAACTATTGCAGAGTAAGCCGCTTATTATAATTACCGATAATGTTATCAAACGATTATTGCAATCAAAATCATTCTGTATCAAACAATTCATTATAAGTGATCACAATAAGCAACTCCCCCAATATATCATTCACTTAATATCCTAGACCAGTCGGTATTAGCTTAAAAGACCTTCTCAAATGTGGTCGCAATAAATGACTTTTTCCAATGTGGCATTTGCTTAAGGTTATCAGCCAGTAATTATTACCTAAAAGGCTCTACCCCAAACCGATTATGATAAGCATATCCCTATATATATATATATATATACACACACACAGTATATGTGGTACAAATCAGGCTAGCAGTGTAACATAATATGATAATATATCAATAATATAAAGCCACTTCTGAAATGTAATGGATTTATTTCATAGAATGCTCGATACATACAACTTTTTACTCATGAAGTCAAGATTCGCCTGATGAGGCCCGAAGAGGACAGAAACATGAGCTAGTTTGTATAGCGAATCCACATTCCGCTATTTACACACACACACACACACACACACACACACACACACGTATATATATATATATATATATATATATATATATATATATATATATATATATATATATATATATTGTTTAAATCGTTGATGATGTATTTTTACTATTATAATCATCAAAAAATGGCCCAACAGAACTGCCATGTTTTTGGTCACAAAAACTGTCGGCATTGGCTAATGCGCACGCACACAAATAGACACAGACACCCAGAGACAGAAGTGACCAAAACATGAATAAAGCAAGAGAGTGGACCTTCATATGAACTTCAGCAAAACAAACGTCATGCACAACAAACGAACTGAAGATAAAGATACAACGGTCAAAATTCAAAACTCAGAGCTGAAGAAAGTAAACCACTACATCGAGACAGCAAATCTCTACGATATCCTCAAAAGAAGAAGAAATTAAGGTAAGAATCATCCCTGTTAAGTAATCTTTCAGTAGACCTTCAAGAACAAGAAAATCCCACTCGTCTTAAAAAGAAGGGTTTACAACCAACGGAGCTGAAACATGGAACCTAACGAGATGACTGACTTTCAAAGTGAGAAACATGCAATGTGCACAGGGGAGAACTGTGCTCTACATCACATGGAGAGATCACAAGACAGCA
Organism: Thysanoteuthis rhombus; assembly: GCA_963457665.1. Classification (NCBI taxonomy): domain Eukaryota; kingdom Metazoa; phylum Mollusca; class Cephalopoda; order Oegopsida; family Thysanoteuthidae; genus Thysanoteuthis; species Thysanoteuthis major. The sequence continues at coordinate 33,037,185 of OY735240.1, read as the reverse complement.
CTGCATATTAGAGAAAAGATAGAAGTCTTAGATATCATGGAATCCATTAGAAAACCAAAATGACAATTGGCTAGTCGTGTTGCAAGAATATCAGACAACAGCTGGACGTAATGTCTAGCAGTTGTCTGACATTCTTGCTCACAACATGAATTCCCAGAGATCATATGCAAAATTGTGGTCGACAGAAAGTATGATGGCGTGACGAGCTAGACGAATTAAAAAAATGACTGACTCTGCGACGCCCATGATAGAAAATAGAGAAGTCAGGCGAAGTTTACTGAAAGGTCAATGTATAACGACAGACGCTAAAAGCCAAATGGTGATGATGATCTGTCCACATCACCAGCTGTTTTGTTACCCGCTTTGTTATAACTTGGGTCAATCAATAGGTCCTCCCACGCGACAGGACATATGAGACAATGTTTGTCTCCATTTCAAACGATTCTTGGTTTGACCTTTAAAATTTATTCATGATTTCCAAGGTGATTCTATGTTTTTATGAAGCTTAGGGTGTCGACTGAGTTTATAGCCTGTACGGTCTGCTTACTGGTCCTGAGAGCATATCAGGAAGTCAGGATGATATAAATGACCACGTCTCTTCTTTTCCACCTATCTCTCTCTCTCTCTCTCTCTCTCTCTCTCTATATATATATATATATATATATATATATATATATATATATATGTGTGTGTGTGTGTGTGTATACTTGTATCATGGGTGTGAAGTTATCTGACAGAATGTAAATGAAAAGGACAATTGGAAGGTGAAGAGAAAGACTTAAGAGATAGCTGTTACGTATCATTTTTTTATTATTCCGTAGGCGTATTTCGACGACAGGGACCGACCACCTTTTTCAGATAAAAAATATTTTCAGTGGTTCACAGCGGGAAAAAATGTTATTTACATGTTTACATGACACCTCTATTTACACAGATACAAATACCTCCCTCCAGCTCCATTAAACAGCCAAACAACACAGAAATATTCACATTCTTTTCTTCGGCATCAAACATGTAAACACAAAAAAATTCTCTGTGAACTGCCGAAAAAAAAAGGCTGGCACCCGGAGGAATGTATTGAAATGCGTGTACAAAACAATAAAATGAATTGATAAGTAACACATATTTCATTGAGTTATTCTCTTCACCTTCCAATCGTCATTTTCATCTATATATATATATATATATATATATATATATATATATATATATATATATATATATATATATATATATATATATATATACATAAAGTAAAATTTACAAGGATAATAATCAATGTATGTCAACATACCGGGCTTAACGCACACTTTAAAAATATATATATATATATATGTATATATATATATGTGTATATATATATATATATATATATATATATATATATATATATATATATATATATATATATATATAGATAGATAGATAGATAGATAGATAGATAGATAAATATATATATAAATATATATATATATAAATATATATATAAATATATATATATATATATATATATATATATATATATATATATATATATAGTAGATAAATTCTTAAAATAGTTCATATATTCATATTTACGAGAAGCGCTGATTCTCTACGAGACTGTTACTTACAAATCAATCTATCGACTGAAATCATATAGAATGTGCAGTAGATGAGCCAAGAAAAGAAATAATAACAGGCCTGGAAGAAGGAGCTACAAGCAAAAGATATTTGGAAACAGAATAGAATTGAATATATCTTATTTCACTAAATAATCAATAACAAATTAATTATGAAATATTTCGATTGATACATCAATTGGTGAGGAAGTTACAAATTAAGATTTATGCCTCATAAAGCAATAACCACTTTTGTATCTTTCTGTACAGTACGATTTTATTGTTATTCAACTTTGAAATATTGTATTAATAAACATTTGAAATAAATAATGATAGAAGAAAAATAAAAAATATCAATAATCCACCAATTTTTAAAATTTTTGTATTACAATTAAATTACAATGTTTTTTTTTTAGAACAGATTTTAACTCACGAATAGTCATTTTGATTAACTAATTGATCGATTGAAAAAATTGAAAGAAAATAATAAATTGTTTACTCTTCTAAGAAGAAATTGGAGAAAATGTGTGAAGGGAAAGGCGATTATTGTGACCCACATATAAAAGAAAAGAAAATGACAGCCATATTTCTATTCAAACTTGATATTTTTATCATTAGGATTTTCTCTTTTGAGTCATTTTTTTTTTTTTGAATCAAGTTTTTTTTTATGAGCTTGGCCTGGGGGTTTCCTTAAACTAATAAATCCCATTGGCAGCCATTTTCCAGACTGTTGGTTGTTGGTATATATAGACTGACATTTAAAGGGTTGCTGTCTAACTGAGAAGAATTCAGCGCTAAACGATCAGAGCTTAAGTGAATCCGATCAGATTGTTGCCTTCGGCTAGATTCACGCCATCTTCAAAGACTTTGGCCCAAGTCCAAAGAGTTTCAAAATCTTCCCGCTTTTATTACGTTTTATTACGTTTGGTTCAGTGTTGGAGACGCAGCTTCTGTACTCTGAAGTGTCGAACTGAATAGCATTTGGTATGGGGGAGATTAACGAATGGGTTAAGATCCGAGGATTAAGGGGATTACTGCAAATGCAGCAATCTGAAGTGAACATTGCTCGGTCTCTACTGAATGCATCTTGACGAAAAACAGAATTTGGCACGCATTCACAAACAGATCTGGTATCAGGACAATCGCTTCCATGAAACAACACCCCTCTGGATAAATGCCCCCACCCAGATAAATGACTCCTGACAGTAACCCCCTAGATAATATCCCGCTGGTTTGAATCATTTACAAAGCCAAATATTTCATTTCTACATACTTTAACTTGGGTTTTACAATTGATATGTTATTGTCAGTGGGCAATTATCCAAGGACGCTTACCCGGGGGGCAGAATCCATGAATCGACTGTGAGGTGTATTGAATTCTATTTGATCGAAGGTTAAGACTCCAATCAAAAATCAATATTACTAGTAAAATACTCGTTGCTTTGCCAATAGTGTACTCAGGGGCGGAAATCTAAAGCGCTGTAGAGTCTGAAAAAACTTGTAGGAACGTAAGGAGTCTAAACCATATTTGATAGGATAAAACTATCCTCATTTCCACAGTTCGTTATGTCAACCAAGAGCATTTCCTTCTTTGGATTAAACAACGAAACGGTAGAAGCAGTGACGGTGGTTATAGTATCAGCAGCCAAAATCAGCCAACACACATACTCAGATGTTCTTTAGCAAATATCTTTATGTTCCATCAAATATCATGCATACTATTACCGGCTCATTCTCTGTCTCCATCTCTCCCACTAGCTTTCTCTTTCTTTCAAGTAAAGAGAATCTTGTTACTCTCTTAGTTTTGGAAAACCTAAAATAAGTGTTGTTGGTTTTCTTTACAACAATAATATTCAGGGCCTTTTGAAAATTACAAGATCTATACCTCTACTAAATCTCCGTTTATGCAAGAGCCTTTGAACAGCACAAAGGTAAAATGGTTGATCTTGGTTTTACAGGTTTCCTTTACGGAGATTTATTAGAGTTATATATATATATATATATATGATTACAGTGGACAGATTATGACAAATGAATGATAGTATTGAATGTTTTATTTTAAATTATTGAAATTTCATTCCAGACGTTTTGTCTATTCCCTGGAATCTTCAAAGGCTTTGTTTCAAAGGGGACACTTTTTCCACCTCAAAGGGTCGAAATCAAAAGTGATGGGGGGACTTTACCCCCTTCCGAAGATTCAGAAGTGAAGGGAGATTTTCTCTCTTCATGGGATAAAACGTGAAAGGAAAATGTCCTTCTCTTTAGGAAGTCAAAAGCGAAGAGAAATTTGTTCCTCCTTTTAAGGGTTCAAAAAAGGAAGGTGTCATTAGACCGATTGTGGTTAATTTGGGGTCGGGATTTTTCATTTAT
>OY735240.1:32813214-33030714 GCA_963457665.1 Thysanoteuthis rhombus | reverse complement strand
TTTACTGAAGAGAAATATGACTATGAATTGACCTGAATGGGGAAAAAAAGAAGAAAAAAAGAAAAAGGTGGGTCAAGTAGTTTGATAAGAGGGTAGGAAGAGAGAGGTTTACTTATGTTAAAATTTTACGCTTTCAATGATAGTATAAGGGAGAGGTTAGATAGTTAAATAACAGGATAAGAAGAGAGAAGGTGTTTCAATAAAAAGATTGAAAGAGAGAGGAGAGAAAAAAGTTGGTAGTTCACTGAAGGGGTACAAAGATTTTCACCTATGAAACTTATTCATATTTATAAAAAAAAATTAGATGAAAATATAGACAGTCAATGAAGATTGGAAGGGATAAGGGAGACGATGAAAAGATACAAGCAGAAGGGTGAGAGAAGAGCAGAGGCATAAGATGATAAAAAATTTCAGTTGTTAATGCCTGCCGAATTTCGATTAATTCAGCGAGTTATCATTAATTCAAATTTTTTAGCGTTCCAAGACTGCAAAAAATGGTCATTATAATATGTTAAGCAGAGTCGTCGGATGGACGAATGAAAAAATAGTTTACCGTCACTTTTAACCCCTTAATGAAAGAAATCTCTCTCTGCTCTTGATATCTTGAAGGAGGAGGGAAAGTTACTTTTTGCAATTGACCCCTTGAAAGGGGGACAAGTTTTCTTCCATTTTTGACATTTTAAAGGGGGGATTTTTTTTCCTTTCTCGTTTGGTCCTTCCAGAACGGGAAAAGTCTCCCTTTAATTTTGACGCTTTTGGGAGTGGGGTCCCATCCATTTTTGATATCTAAAAAGGAGGGAAACTCTCCCTTCACTTTTAAACATGTAAATGGATCCCATGAAAAACTATCACATGAAATTAAACTATATATATATATATATGTATACATGTATATATACATACGTATACGTATATATGTAAAGAAAAAAAAAAAATATATATATATATATATATATTGAATGAAAAATAAAATTTCCACTTTGGCATTATAGTCATATTGTGAATTGAAGCCCCTCTGAAACTCGAAAAAGTTCTCTCGAAACTTTTTACCAAAAATCTCTCCCTCTAGATCTATTAAGTGAGCATACCAAATTTGGTTGCTCTGCGTCAATGTTTAAGTAGTTCTATAGTGTGAGAGACATACACACAGAGACAGACAGTGTGAAACCTCTCACTTACACACACGCACACACACACACACACACACACACACACACATATATATATATATAACTACTAAATTCTGTAAACCTTGCGACATAAGAAATAGTCTATGTTGCAACCACCTCAAGTACACAAACACATTCACAAGCACTACCACTTAGGAGAGTTACCACATATACCATAGTACTAACCGTCGCAGTAAAAACATTATGTACCTTCTAGAGTGCAACAGATGTAAGTTACAATACATAGGCAAGTCTGAGTGGCAATTAAATATTAGACTCAACAATTACAGACATAGGATTAAGTCACAAAACAATCGCAGCCCACTTCCCGTAGAACTACACTTTTGCACACCCTGCCACAATTTTGCCACGGACGCTAGTTTTACTATCATAGAAAAAATAGAAAAAAATTCTCCAATTGACATAACTAAAGTTCCATAGAAACACGAAGATATGTGGATCAACAAGCTCAAAACCCTATATCCTAATGGATTAAACATCAAACTCAATAACCCTAATCACACAGATCTCTAATTCACAAAACTCCTACTAGCAATAACCTCACTCCCATATCTACCCATCCCCCAGATACAGTCAATACTAGGAATTTCACAGTCACTCAGACCCATAGTAAAATCCACCTTAGCCAGTCATATCACTCGTCCAAATCATATATATATATATACTCACATACATGCATGTATATACACACGCACTCATATATGAACACACATATAAATACGCACATATACACACACACACAAACACACATATATATATATATATGTGTGTGTGTGTGTGTGTAATTAATAACTGTGTCATCCACAGACAGCTGTTTCGTTGTATTGCAACTCTTCAGTGTGGCTGAAGTGGCTTTACATATATATATATATGTATATATATATATATATATATATATATATAAATATATCCACACACACACATGTATATATCCACACAAACACACACACATATATATATATATCCACACACACACACACACACACACACACAAACACATATATATATATATATATATATATATATATATATGCGCGCGTGCGCGCTATCCTGGCCACAAATTATATTCGAGCTGAATAAACGCTTTGTTCCTAGTGTATCGGGTTTAGAACAAAGGGACATAAATCTTGTTTCCCTATACAGTGGTATTACGCAAAGAAATGTCACAAAACATTCAAAAAAGGTCTACAAGGTTCAGCTTCTTTTTCTCCAGATTCCGTGCCTTTTGTATGTATCACTGCGAACAACACCATGACATTTTGCAGGAAAAAATGACAATGTATGAAATCCAATTGAATTAAGCATAAAGATTTGCATTTACCAAAAGTTACAGTGACATAAGGCGTCTTTAGAAGTCCCGACGGAGATCAATGCTGGGATGAATCATTTGCGGAGTTGTGGCAGGGAGAATGGACCTGTCGATCCGAGTTCGAACTTCGGTTGAGACGGTTCGTGTTCATTTTGCACTAATGCAGGCTATCGGTGAAAAAACAAACCCAGGTCGGTTTAGTCACTCAATTAAAACCGTCAGTTGACCAAGGTCTTTTGGCAGCATGCCCTGTTAGAGATGATCAATTGAAAAATCGGAAAAAGAGGTAATCATGCCTCATGTAGGGCAGTGATCTCTAAAAAGAAGTGTGGATTAAAAAAACAAGTGTAGATGCTGCCAGACACAAAATAAGGAACCAATTTAGCATAAACTTACATGGAAAATTGATTCCCTTCCCGAAGAACCCACTGTGAAGATGAGGTTAAAAAAAATTGTAGACATGATAAAAAAAAATGAAATATCCAGCCCTCTAGCTCCATTGGTGCAGTATTGTAAAAACAAGAAGATTCCATTAATCCTAAAAAGATGAGTATACAACCAATGCATCCTCTCGATAGTCACCTATGGAGCTGAAACACAGAACCTAACCAAGAGACAGACCTGCAAACTGGGAACCATGCATCGTGCACATGAAAGAATTATTCAATCCTTTCATGGAGAGACCAGCAAGACAAATTCATAAAGTACTGGCTCCGCGATGCCCACGATAGAGAAGTGTGACGAATCCCGGGGAAGGTCTATGTCCAACAACGGACGTTAAGAGACTGATGATGATGATGATGATGATGATGATGATGATGATGAAAACATTATTTATCGAACGGGTGCTGGGCCATAAGATTTTATCTCCTTTAAGACTCTGAGCCAGACTGGGTGACGCGACCGGATACCCCCGCTTTGTCAGCTTTACCAAGATGAAAAGCTTGGACTATCAAGAAGAAGAACCATATTCTTCCAAGGAAGCACGTACTAATATAATCTTTTTATCCCCATGAGGGAGTTAGTTTAATTCTCGGTGGAATTGAGATAGACTCGCCATTACAATAAATATCTGAACAGCCATAGTGTCAATATTTGAAGTCATCTTAAAAAGATCGATCGAAGAATAAATATGGTTAGAATAAATTCTATTCATGACATCACTGGCGTTCCCCACAGGAGCACATCTGGGATAAAGTGAAAAAAAATATCTAGAAACATCTAGATTCTGGAGAATCTAGATGGTATCAATAAAGCCGTCAGAATAAGGTCCCAAAGAACCAAAGAATTTTTTTTTCAAAATATACAAAAATAACTCCACATTTTTAAAGGGGTTCTAATGGAGTACTAATGCTGATTTTCAAGTCTATCGATAAAACTGTATGGCCAGGACCGGTGGAACAAACAAACAAACGCATGAACATATGAAAAAAGGATAGAATCCTTCGATATCTTTAAAGGCTAGTGCCATTCAATATCTGTGCTCAAAGCCTCAGTTCAGGTCAAATATTCATTAAATATCTACTGCTGAATAGAAGTAAACGTCGGTAATTATGAACGTGAGATATTTTCGTCCTTAAGGCATGAGACCAGCAAATCCTTTTTATGATTATGCTTGAATTAGACAAAACAATACGAAAACAGTTTAATCTAATGTTGGGAATTTATCGTGAAAGCGGGGAACCCCCTGCCCCTAATATACCCCTTTGTCTAAGCTACCTGTAATTTTCACAATTGTTTTCGTTGTGTTTGATTACTTTATAAACATTCTTTTATAATTTGAGATTATTTTTAATTGAGCTTTTTTGAAACTTTTGTGAAAGAGAGAGATTTGAAATTTGAATAAATTATTAGATATATACATAGATCATTTTTAGAGACAGTCTTTTTTTTTTTTAGAAGAAAAAGGAATTCGGGGCGCTTTTTGAAAGAAATAAAACAAACATCAACATTTTGAATGTTGCTAAAGAAACATTTTGATAGAAGGAATCTTAAAAAGGTACTTCACGTAGCATGTTGTCAAACAATTTTCCTATAAAATGGCGTTCGTCTCATGAAAATCAGTTCATAAACAAGGGAGGAAAGCTCACTTAAATTTGATGTGTAATGGTTATTTACTTCTTGTTGGTTATTAATATAATTTTCAATCTCTTTATCTGTTTGTGACCTCAAATCACAGCTGGGAAATGTTACTTCATGTTTAGTTTTGGTTTTATCGATACGATAGACAATGAAGAGTTCACAATCACAAACTAGGTGAGGATGGTTGTGGTTGTTGTTTTTTTACGTGAAGGAAACAAAGTTAACTCCAACTTGGTCAGTTTGACAAAAGTAGATGTGAATTAGTGCTTTGTATTCAAATTGCGCCTAATGTGACTCGTCGGATAGAAAAAAGTTGCTTTGCTTTCTTTCTTTCAATGAACGGTCTCTATTTAAAAGTCAGACAAGACATCCTTTGGTATTGGAAAAAAAAGAATTTTCTTCAAATGTATGATGACTGGAAACAGATGTTCATTTGGAAAAAAAATAAGTGAGAAAGACAACTCGGCAGTGTTTGTAAATCGCGACAATCACACACTCAATTCAGTGGGTGTACTTATAGCCAAGCAGAATACAATAGCGGTCGCGTTTTGGGAAAGTTTTTAGAGGCGTCCTTGTCTCTCTATAAATGGCTCTGTTCATTCGTCACCTGTCAGTAAATCTAACCCTATATTGTTTCTCGGCTGTTTTAGCTTAGATTTATATTGTAGAAAGGTGTCCCAGAATGAGATGCTTCTTACCCGGAAAAATCTTCCATTCAGTCACTTGATCTGGCACTAATGGCGTTTTATCAGCTGTTCAGAGTCAGATTGAAAACTAATAGAAAGGTGCTTCTTGATAAGATGCTTCTCATCTGAAATTATCTTCCACTCAGTGCTGCGTATTCTGGCGATAACAGCATTTAATCTTCATGCGTTAATCGATTTTCTCAGCTGTTCCAAGTCAGATTCACTCGAAACTTGATAGAAATTAATTCCTGGTAAGATGCTCCTTACTTGGAATTATCTTCTACTCAGGTTCAACGGATCTGGCAATAATGGTGTTTTTGTGGATGCCTCATTGCACTGTTGGTTCTTGTTTAAGTGTTCTTCTCTCGTTCAACCCGATACAGAGAAGAGCTATTCAGATGACGATCATCATTGCAATTTCCCTTGCAACATGGATTCTTTATTTTATATTATTGTAAAGTTATTTGAAACATGGGGTTCACCGTGTCCAATATTGGGATGGGGGATTCTTTGAGAACGCATGTCATGAGCTCTATTTACTATTATTATTATCACAATTATTATCAGTGAGAGGTTCAATTTGCAATGTGAGTTTATGCTAAATTGATCAATTAGCTTGTGTCCGGTAACATTTACACCTGATTTTTGAAAATTCTGACTATTTTAGTGATAATTTCCAAACAAAGAGCTAGAGAAGTAACTCGTCCATTGGTCGTTCTTTTTCAATTTTTTTAATTGATCACCCCGGTATGCTGTCGAAAGACGTTGGCCATGGGGTGGTGTCTATTGAGTGACTATCCAGTTCATTATTTTTTTATCGTATATCGTGTACTACATTAACATTATATTAGCATATTTTTCAGCTTAGAAAGTACATTGCCTGTTGGTATATATCTCGAATTAAGATACGACCAAATTGCTTTAAACTTAAAGAATGCGTGGAAAATCATTGTGAGATGCAACTTGATATCAATCACTTCTATATTGTACAGCTTTGTCAAGACAAACAAGGGAGATAACTATTAACTGCTAATTATAGAGTAATATCCCTTATTTACTAATTTGCAAATTGATAGAAAAAATCCAGGTGCAATCGGGCTTTTAAATTTAATGTTCATCCTGGTTACCTTAAATTGCACTATTTTTTCTCTCAGAGTTTCCTAAAAGGTTATAAACTTACCATGTTATCATCAATACAGAGAGCAAAAAAATCAAATTTATTCCATGGGGACATGTTTTTGTTTTTTTTTTTCAACGATTTGAACTTTCTCATCATCTCTGCTAACGTGAAAATCTCCTTTTTTTTTAAAAAAAAACTCTGATAAACAGAATTTTGATTTTGAGATCCAATGCTATTTGCGCAGAATATATAAAAAAAACAAGAACCTTAAGTTCAACGATGCATCCACTATTCTTCATAGTAATAAAATAAGGGGAGGGGAAGGAAAAGAAGAAGAGGTGGAAGATGAGGATGGTTCAACCGAAGATTTGGACCAAGTATCATATCAACCCAAACATTTAGGTGAATTGATACTTAGCATTACTACTTGTGGGAAGGAGCAGATGGAGAGGAAGAAGAAGATGGGGATCACTCATCGGGAGTTATGGGCCAAGTTGCATATCAATCCAACCTGATACAGTAGAGAATATTAATATATATTTGATATATATAGATTGTACAACATCCCCTCCGGTACCACAAGGTACGATTGAAACCTTCGCTTCAGACCCAGAGGAAGACATTTTTCCCTGTCCTACGCTGAACTGGACGGTCAGTAAGACCGAATTCAAGCAATGAATATGAAATCTATAACGCATAATTCCCCATCTTTCAACATACTCCATTCCAGCGTCGGAAGTGCATTGCATTATAGCACTAATAGACAGGTGCCCCACTCAACAATTCTCATACATATATATATATATATATATATATATATATATATATATATATATATATATATATATATATATATATGGTTTCAGATCAGGCTAGCAGTATAGCATAATATGATAACATATTAATAATATAAAACAACGTTTGATATGTGATGGATTTATTTCATAGAGTGCTCGATACACTCAACTTTATACTGTGAAAGTCAAGTTGTTTTAGAGTAGAGCTGGAAATATATAAGATGTGGATTCGCTACACAAACAAGTTTATGTTTCTGCCCTCTCTGTTTGTGTAGCAAGTCTTTATCCTATTATACACATATATATATACACATATATATATATAAGCATATATATATATACGCATGCATATATATCTGTGTATATATACATACATATATATATATATATATATATATATATATATATATATATATGTGTGTATATATACATATATGTGTATATATACATATATATATATCTATGTATATATATATCTATATACACACACACACACACACACACACACACACATATATATATATATATATATATATATATATATATATATATATATATATATATATATATATATACATACATACAATGTAACTGGCAGGAGAATCAACTATCATCCTACACTCGTTTCTTACGGCTTCTTTACTCCACTTGCCATATTTGGGAAAATAGTGTCGAGTGTTGCTCAAGGTTTCGAGTCACGACTTTTATGAATGAGATAACTTTGTGTAGTTATGAATGGGTTGCTAATTAACCTGGGGAACTGAAGTCATAGTAATGAGTATATTACATGCCAACGAAGTAATTTGTATGAAGATCATTGGGGTAATTGTCATAACAGCCATCGTAGTTGTGGGCGGGGACGATAATTGAAACAGATGTGGGGGGCTGAGTGGATAAATGGTAAAGAGATGTGGGTACAGCATAGACTGATGGAAAACAGACGTGGGGATTGAGAGGTTATTCCAGTCTTTAGGGAAGAGTTGATTACTTTAAAAGAAAAAAAACAGTCAACTAAAACTGTCAACGTAAGTTTCTTCTGTCTCTTCAGTTTTGAAGCTGAACTGGCTGACTGGCTATGTAGTATGCATATAGGGCGGACCAAAGGCGAGAAAATGTGAATATCTACTCCAAAGCTGGTACAATATCACTAGATACCTTCCCAAAACTGGTACAATATCACCTGATACCATTCCACATCTGGTACAATATTACCTAATACCATCCCAAAGCTGGTACAATATCCCAAGATACCTTCCCGAAGCTGGTATAATTTCATCTAATACCATTCAAAAGCTGGTACAATATCACTAATACCATTTCAAAGCTGGTACAATATCACTAATACCTTCCCGAAGCTGGTACAATATAACAAGTCTGGAAAGAACACTTTTTTTGTTTTTTGTTGTTTTTTCTTTAATTTTCCCTTAATAGTTTACTGAATTAGCATTGTAAATGTAAGCTAAATTGGTTCCTAATTTGTGCCCGCCTGGATTCATGCTCCTTTTTTTTCCAATTCAGAATTTTTGATGATCATTGCCCAAGAAAAGGCTAGAGAAGTAACTTATGAAGTAATCAGTTTTTTTTCCAATTTTTCAATTGATCACCCCCAACACAACATGCTACCAAAAGTCATTGGATGTACAAAGGTTTCTATTTAGTGACTAACCAGTTCTGTTAATCTTTTCTTTTTTATCTTTTTGATCTAATTCGACGTAGCATCGATAATTGTTACTAACGAGATTAAGAAAGTTTTGCATGAAGGCGTTTTGAAAACAAATTTAAACTAGAAAACTCCCCGAAAGTGCTCATCTCTGCTCACGCTGGACACTAATTAAAAACCGAATGAAAATAGGATATTAAAAATTAAACTAGGGAGAGAACGTTAAATGTACAAGTGTTGAGTTACTTCGCTTGAAATTGAAATTTTACGTTTCTGTTGACTGATCGTTTTTAACTTCTTTTTCCTGAATGATAATAAGAAGTATCTAACAACCTGAAACACATTCCTGGATCCTCCATGAAATTTGATTCTTTCTTCTGTAGCTCATGGCCCACCCTTCCAACCTTTCCAGAGAATAATGTCACTGAAAGTCATGGAGGACTTCTGAGATATCAAGTGGACAGACTGACAGAAGGATAGACAAGCCGACACAATATATATATATATATATATATATATATATATATATATATATATATATATATATATATACATATATATATATATATATATATATACATATATATATATATATATATATATATATATATATATATATATATATACATTAGTTTCTAGACAACTTAACATGGGTGTAAAAACGCCTGCTTCAATTCTAGCGTTCGCTGATGTAAGTCAGTTATCTGGACAAAAATAAACTCACTAGGGTCTGGTTGCATCGGAAGATAGATGAGGTGCCCCAGGCAAGTGGTAATGATTTTTCGCTCCGAAATTATACCTGACCTCAAGGTCATTAACTAATGAAGATTTTGCCCGCTCTTACAATAAAATGAAGTTTGGTAAAAGTAAGTGCTCCCAATGCCAACAAAAGACAAAAAAAAAAAAACAGAGCCAAATTTTTGACCCACTCAAAAGTTGACTTGTTTTATTCTTTCTACCGGCCACTTATCTTCCCCTTTCATTCATGTCATAATCGATTCCTATAGCCTAATATGCTTAGAAGCAAAGTTCCCTCTGACTTCTACTTTGCCAGTTTGGCTTAGTTTGTAATGGAGCTGCTTAGCAGTCACTTGGTCATGATTTTAAATCCTGTTAGGGAAGGGTTAATTTCATAAATCATTTTGGCTTGGTGTGATAGGATTGATAAACGGTGAAATGTTAACTACTCTTAGATTAGTTTAGGATTTGTTACGGGAAAAAACGAAATCAACTCTAACTTGCACTGGATTTGACGATCGAAACCGAAATGTTCAAAACATTACAAAAAACTGAGATAGGAGCTGATACGCTTTTACAAGCTAACACACAGTACAGTAGAGATAGACACAGATAACCTCTATAAGTAATGCAGAGTGCACTCATACTAACAAGAGGACAAAGATAAATAAACACAGTCATAAATACCAGAATCACTATCGCACATGAATTATAAATGTATTTCTAACTTCAAGATCCTTTCCTTATGGAAACTTCCTTTCCGATAAAACAGGAAACTCTCTTTCACTGAACGTGTTTTTTTAAAAGTAATCTCAAGTAATCTAGCTTACCAAACGGGTATCAAAATTACTAAGAAATCGTGCTTTAAATGCTAAATGTTAGACGTATCTTCAGTCAGTTATTTTGATACATGATTTGACCCTGTTCTTTTAAACATTGTAATATTTTGATGTGATTTAGCAAACGAAGAAAGTCTTAGAGAAATTATTCTTTGAAAATAAACGGGGAAAAAACGTAAAATATAAAGGAATTAATTTCTATAATGGAATGTTTCTGTTCTTGAAGGTTGAGCTTGTTCTGCTGAAAGTTTGCCAATTTACGGTAATTCTTCGTTTGATACTTCACTTCTTTTAAGGAATTCATGGAGATTCGTGGACCAAGGTAGATTTAGTGGTCTACTTTCTTTAACTATGCGTTTTCAATTTTGATCGTTACGTCTTTGTCTTCAAAATATTTGTAACACATGGCATTGGTTTCGCTGCACTTCGAGTGAACACCATCTTCCTTGCTTTCTTCATCCAGTTCGTCCAACATTATCGGGATTTCATAAAGGTTATCAACGAAGAAGACCCTTCCGTCAGCAGATCTTAGGTCACTTAGTTATTCACAATCAATTCTGATTCCTTTATTTGTCCAGTCAAGGTTTTGGAGGATCAGCTTGAGGCTAGCTGTGAAAACTTTGAATGAGATGTTATCTCCTTCAAAGGGAAGATCTATAACCAATGTAATCTCTCGTTAGTCTCCTTCGGGGCTGAAACATGGAACCTATCCAAATGACAGGCTCTGAAACGCATCGTACCCAAGAGATATTCATGCTTAACATTACATGGAGAGATCACAAGAAAGCATATTACATTAGGGATAGAACAGGAATATGAGATATCATGAAACTAAAATGGCAACGGGCAGGTACAGTGCAAGGAACCGGCTTGATATCACGATTCATAACTCAATATCATATGTGAAATTGAGGCTGGCAAAAAAAAAATGGCGTGACGATTTGAACAAATTTAAAAGATATTGGCCTCGTGATGTCTATAATTGAGAGATCTAGGAAATCTTAAGGAAGGTTCATGTACAATAAAAAAAAAACGTTAAAAGACTGCTGCTGCTGCTGATGATGATGATGATGATGGTGGTGGTGGTGATGATGATGATGATGATGAGGAATTTCTATAAAAATTAACGTGATTAAGAAGGTGTCATATGATGGCATTAAGAAAAAATGAACCAGGGATTCAAAAAGATTTTTTGGTACCATTTTCATCATTTGTTTTATTCTTCCCGTGTGTATTGGAGAGACGCACTTCATTGAACGCATTTTAGTCGGACTATTTTCCCCGTATACGTAACTTATCTCTTACACCGTTTCAACCAAAGTACCCTTCGGTCCTCTGAGGGTTTCCTTTGTTCTAGAATGTAAAAAAAACTAGTTCCTGCGAAGCACGTTACTTTCAACTACTTGGTACGTCACATCCGGTTTTTGTATCTCGTCGTTCTGGGGATTATCAACCCCTGAACTCTGAACCGATATATTTTTGAAATTGCTTCTCATTGATCGACTAGACTGCGTAAAATGATTGAAACACACAATAAAAAATACAGACAACAGACACATTTCCACTCTCATACATGTCACATCCGGCACGTCATATCCAGTCTTTGTATCTCATTGTTCAAGGGATTATCTACCCTCAAACCCTGAACCACTATATTCTCGAAAGTGTTTCCCTTTGATTGACTAAACCACAAAAAATGATTGAAATACCCTGTCTAACAAAACTACTGACAAGAGACACATTTCCTCTCTTACGCACGTCACATCCGGTACCACTGGGCTGGAACAAGCGTAATTAATAGCAGCAAGGAGATTGATCATCCGAAAAAGACAATGCTATTAATTACGGATAATAAATCAAAAATGCTTCACCTTATTTTTTAATTTCATTGTACTATCTTGATGAGATTAAGCACACGAAAAGAAAACACATTTTCAAATTTTCAAATATTAATCTTTCAATCAATGAAAATAAAAGTACCATAAAATTAAAAAAAGAATTGTTTACTATTAGTGGGTGTATTTATGATCATGCGTGTATTTATTCATCAATATATCTATTAGTTTCCAGACAACCTAACATAAGTGTAAAAACGCCTGCTTCAATTCTAGCGTTCGCTGATTTAAGTCAGTTATCTTGATAAACACAAATTCACAAGGGTCTGGATGCATTGGATGAGGTGCCCCAGGCAAGTGGTAATGATTTTTCGCTCCGAAATTATACCTTACAATAAGGTCATCAACTGATGGAGATTTTGTTGGCTCTTACAATAAAATAAAGTTTGGTACAAGTAAGGGCTCCTAAAGCCAACAAATGACAAAAAAAACAGAGCCAAATTTTCGACCTACCTAAAAGTTGGCTAGTTTTGTTTTTTGTTTTTTTACTGGCCACTTATCTTCCCCTCTCATTCATCTCATAGTCGATTCCTGTAGCCTAATATCCTTTCAAGCAAAGTTCCTTCTGACTTGTATTTTACCAATGAGCGCAAATATTTTGCACAACCCTTTTACCCCGTGACAATCGTATTGAAGAATGATGACTTGGGGACATTTTTTGACGATTTACTGTTCTGGCATCACCGTGGCTGGTGCAAGAGAGAGAACGAAAGCCTCAAGACTCCTGTCTGGATTCAAAATTGAACCATTATTTTCATTTTTCGGCAGACTGGAAACACATCGATGGTCTTAGTTTGAAGATCAAACAGAATCCTCATTCAGAGAGACGAAGATTGAGAGTTTAATCAGTCCTTCTACTGCCAGTGGCCAGGGGCCAGCATCCCCTAGACGCTTTTCTCTTCTACTCTGCTACATTAAACTATTCGTCTGCAACTTTACTACTCTGGAGACTAATCTTTGGTCTATTTTCTATAGGGAAGGATCCCTTTTCTGTTTCTATCTATTTTACTGAATTAATTTACCTTATTCTTTAACCTGAATAAGTGACCATCTACCCTTTTCTCTTCTATTTTCTTCCTGCTTTCTTTTGTTTCTCAAGCCACTGAACTAACCATCTATCTTTTTTGTTTCCACCGTTAGAATCCTTATATGTTCTCCTTTTTTCATCAACCTCTTTCGCTTTTCTTTCTCCTGAGGTCCTTTTTACTAAGTGGCTTTGACTGGCTATCTAATTTGCGGGAGTTCTAAGCAACTATGCTTTATCTTGTCCATAAATCGACTTGAGATGTTTCTATCGCCCTTTTGGCGTCTAAAAAGGTTTACTCTGTAACTTATCTCATCTTCGACCAGGTATGAAAGTATCTTTCACACAAAAAGTACATTTAACCAAAAATCCTATTTAAAAATAAAATCAAATATTTGAGAATAAAATGAAATATTCAATTAAAGAGTCCCCATCAGGCTTCATATTGCACTGAATACTTGTGCAACTGTAACCTTGAAATTGTTTTAAGATAGTTTTGACACTGCATTCCTCTCACAGATAATAAAACTGTATTAGAATGTTTTAATACTAGTGTCAATGCATTTGTACTGATTCCATTCTATACTTTGAATTACTTTCTCTAAATTGTTATTCCGTTCAATAAAACACCAAAGGGCATTTATTTGTTTCTGCAGCGATGACAAAATGAACCAATAACAATAAAACCCGCCAGGAACGGTACGTATAAAAATCAACTAACTAAATAACAGAAGCGGTTAGCCGAGAAGTTATTTAAAATGTTTATGATTATAATATAGTCACCATCACAGTCAATAATTGAACTACCATAGCGTCAAAACTTGGAGTTATGCAAAAGAAGAAAATTTAATCGAAGAATAGGTATGATCAGAATGAATTCTATTATGACTGCCGTCTTTCCACTGAAAACATCTAAAATAAAGATTGTTTGTTTTGTATTGTTTTTTAATCTAGAATCTGGAGAATCTAGAGGTTATTAATAAACCTGTTAGATTAGGCCCCAAAAAGCTTTTTCCCCCAGAAAAAATAAAAACATTTTTAGAAAGGGTCTAATGGAGCTCTGACATCAATTCTCCCGAATCTACAGAAAAAACGGTATGGCCAGGAACGCCGAAACACAATCAAATACATGAAGACCTACACATGTAAAAAAAAAATGATAGAACCTTGTGCCATCTTTGATGGTTACGATTATTGAGTTATTACACTAACAACTATAAGTCTAATTATTAATTACCACTTATCTTTTATGCACGCATTAATCTTCTGTGTGCACTGGCTGCAAATTCGTTTGTATGCGTGCACACATAGGGAAACTGCGCTAACCACTTCCTCTTATCTCTAATAATCTTCCAGAATACATTTCCTTCTCCTCCTTTTCCCTTTAGTTTGAGATTTCCATACAAGAAAAAATTCGACCCAAAACCTAGACATAAAGGGACTAATGCTTATTGAAATAGTGACCCCAGCGAATGAGGGCTGGACAGCGAAGGTATCAACAATTACACCACTTTGTATGTTTCCCAAGTATATTACGAAATCGTCAACCAAAACGGTCATCGTAGGCTTCTTATCAATAAACACTTTTCTATCAAGTTTCAGGTAAAGCTGACTCAAAACAGCTGAGAAGATCGATTTTGAAACATGAAATTTATTGCCGGATCACGCGATCCTGAGTGGGTGGATAGAAAGCACCTCATCAAGAGACGCCTTTCTATCAAATTTCAAGTAAATCTGATTTGAGGCAACCGGGAAAATCGATTTTAATCAATTTTAAAACTTGAAGTTTAAACGTCATTATTACCAGATCACTTGACCCTTATACGAAAGAAGCATTCCAGTCAGGGACACACATCTCTACCAAGTTTCAAATAAATCTTACTTGAAAATCGATTTTAAACGCTGGAGTTTAAACGCCATTGTTGCTAGATCACGTGACTCTGAACGGAAGTTTTCTATAAGCAAGAGGCATCTTACGAAGGGGTGCCTTTATGGAACGTTTCACCAAAATCTGACTTGAAAGAACTGAGATATATGAAGACAGACCAACGAACTGAGCCTCTTATAAAGATGCAAGACCGCCTCTAAACAATTAGAATGAAGGAAATAGTAGTCAAAAAATGATAATGACCGTTTTCAATACTTGACCCAATAGATTAAAGCAATTAGAAGCAGATAAGTCGAAAATGAGCACGCACAAAGTCTTAATTAAGTCTTAGCTGCCAAGAGACACGTTGACAGATCAGAGCTGTACGTAACAAAGTGTCAATTGAGCAAGAAGTATGCATTCTTACAGAGAGACAAGTACCACGTTCGAAGCGCTTGAGATCAGAGCATGAAAATCTCAACTAGGCGAACAGAACCTCTTAAGTTAAGCAAAGCCCGAGGAGAAGTTTTTTTCTTTTTCTTTTTTTTCAAATTGAGAGCATAGCCTTCAAATGTCATAGCCTCTAGCGATTTCGAGTTCTTTCGCGTTGTGTCTGCAATTACAGGCCTTCTCTCCCGTTATAACGAAGTTCATTACAGCTCAGTTGAAAGTAGGCCCCAGGATATCATCCTATCTGCCAAGATAGCTTGATCTATCTCCAAAATAGCTAGATCTAACTCCAAAATGGCTGAATCTTATCAGTACTCAATTGTTATGTGGTTGTCTTTTTTTACCTCAAACCTGCGTTTTAAAAAGGGGGTAATCTGTTTTACTCGAAGCCATTAACTGCAGATGGCAGGATTTTTAGTCATCACAGTTCTATGGCTATATCAATATATTTTCACTTTATTGTGATTGATAGTAATTCAGTTCTATCTATGTCAGGGCTATATATATATATATATATATATATATATATATATATATATATATATATACATACATATATATATATATGTATATATATATATATATATATATATATATATATATATATAATAGTACGTGGATTTGCTACTCAAATACGTTTATGTTTCTGTCCTGTTTCGCCAGGAGAAACCCTGACAGGGTAAAAACATGAAAGTGTTTGCGTAGCGAAACCTCATGCCATTACATTTCATGCTCTACTCTAAACCAACTTAATATTCAAAGTTGTATGTATCGAGCATTCTATAAAATAAACCCATCATACTTCAGATACTGCATTATATTATATTATATAATGTTATATTGCATCCCTGATTCGTACTGTGAGAGAATCATGCTCGACCTCACATGGAGAGATCGTAAAACAGCACAGTATATCAGGGACAAAACGGGAGACATCATACCATCTACAAGAAAACTCAAATGGCAATGGGCTGGTCATGTTGCGAGAATGAAAGACAACCGATGGACATCACGACTCACAACATGGATCCCAAAAGATCACATGAGAAACCAAGGCTGACAAAATACAAGATGAAGAGATGAACTGACAAATTCAGAAAATACTGGCTCTGTGACGCCCATGATAGAGAATTGTGGAGGATCCAATAGGGGACGATAACAGACTGATGATATATATATATATATATATATATATATATATATATATATATATATATATATATATATATATATATATATGAGGGGGGTGCTTATGTAGGTGCGTTTGTAGATAGGTATGCTTGTGAGTATGTGTATTAATGTTTAAGGAAGTCTATATGTGTTTAAGGGCTTATGTTTATGTATACATGTATATGTGTACACGTATGTGTATATAGGTGTGTCTGTGAGTATGTTAGTATGTATGTATATCTGTATGCGTATTAGTGTATCGGTGGTTGAGAGCTTATGTGTATGAGAGTGTGTATAAATATATATATATATATATATATATATATATATATATATATATATATATATATTCTTTGATAATTTTATGTATAAGATCTTTTTTTCTCTTGGTGATTTCAGATAAAAAACATTTTTTTCGATAATTTTCCAACCAGATATCTCGACAATCTTAGGTAAAAAGATTTATATTTTGGATAATTTTAGCTGAAAGATCTATATCTTGGATAACTTTTAATAAAAGGTCCTTTTTTTTCTTTTTTTTTTCTTCTTTTTTTTGTTGATAATTTCAGTTTTTGGATCATTTTTGATAATAGATCTAATTTTGGGATAACTTTAAATGAAAGATCTATTTTTAGTTGATTTCAGAAAAGTGATCTATATTTTAGATAATTCTGGATAAAAGATCTTTTGTTTTGAGATAGTTCTAGATAATAGGTTTATTTTTTATATGATTTTAGATAATCGCGTACATACATATACCTATGTGTTGGTGAGTGTACGTATGCGTATATGTGTATGTCAGTGTTCCTGTGTTCCTATGTGCATATGTGCAAGTGTGGGCGGGGGGTGACTGATGCTCTGACAACTTCCAGCCGGAAGCTAGCTACCCTCTCCACTTGATATGCTGGGGTCAACCTGGATATCGAGCAACATAGAAAGTTTGTTCAGTTTATAGTAAACTAAAAACAAGGAAAAAGACAAAACCCCGTCTATTTTATCCTCTCATATCAAGAAGAACAAGGGAGACAAGAATGATGTTTATTCCCGAGGGAGAGCATCATAAACTTCATATGGAAGGAACAATAAAACTGTCTGGGAGTTCAAGCGGTTTCGTCTAATTTTTACGCCTGGGTAACACATTTAATGTCTTTCTGTTATTTAAATGTGGATGTCGAAATGAATGTTGTTATATAAACGTCAAAGACATAGCTGAGCATGGATGGACGTATTCATATTTATGAATCTTAGTTTTCGCTTCTTTTCTAGTTATGCATAATATATAAATAATTTTGCTGAAAAGTTGACATTGTGGAAGAGGAAAAAGACTCTAGACGACTTGGCGTATCTCAGATTTTTTATAAAAACTGTAATAGCTTACATACGTTTCACCCGTGTTAGAAAGGCTTCATCAGAGCTTTGGAAACGGAATTTGGTTTGAGAAAACTACCAGATGATAGTAGGGCTAGAATTGATTAATATAGGTTTAAACATATACGTTTTTGTTTTTTTTACTGCATAAAAGGGTTTTTGATATATGTAAGTTGGGTACTCTGCACAAGTAGATGCCCTTTTTAGTAGATAAGGTTGTTTTGGGGGAGAGAGCCGCCCAAGGGAAGTGCGATAAAGCTTGGGGTTTTCCTGAAATTAGGGAAATCATTTTTTAGTTGAAAATGTGTGTATACGAGGAAAAAAGGATTAGAAGGTCAGTATTTAGCCAGATCTACATCCTTTCTCCTTATATACATATATATATATATATATATATATATATATATATATATATATATATATATATATATACATTTAAGTGAGGTAACTCGTCCATTGTGAGCTTATGCAATACTCTTCCATAGGAATAGAACACTCTGGTGGACGGCGAATTCAAACTAAATAAATTTGTTGCTTAAATTCAGCCTAACTGACCGCCCAGTTCGATAATCTATAGCCACAATGAAGAGTTGTAATACAACAAAACAGCTGTCTGTGGATGACATATATATATATATATATATATATATATATATGTATATATATATATATGGGGGGTATGTGTGTCTTATATATATATATATATATATATATATATATATATATATATATATATAATATATATATATATATATATATATATATATATATATATATATGGGGTGCATGTGTGTCTTAAACATATATATATATATATATATATATATATATATATATATATATATTTATATATATATATATATATATGTGGGGGGATGGGTGTGTCTGTATTATGAATAATGCGTACCTCGGCAGCAATTTTTCTGTTAAGCATATCTTGCTAAAAATGATAGACACAATTAGTAAAGTTGACTTTTTATTCAGGTTTTCCTGTCTACGAATCTGTTGTTTAATCTTCTGGTCATAAGAATGTAGAAACTGCCCAAAGTCTCTAATGACCATCCTTCCCCAACTGCTTTTAACTGCTGCCCCCACTCCCCGATATCTGCGAGATCGGCGTAGACGGCAAGAAAAAAAATTTGCACAGACCTGGCGATGCAAAGAGACGTAAAATACCGGAGGTTATCTATATCGAAGATCGACAACCCACCATTTATAAAAGAAAAGAAAAAAAATCTCTTTCGAAGCGGGAGCAGACATCTTGAAATGACTACAACGGAAGTCGCGATGAGAACACATGACATGTGAAACTTTCTTCAGGAATTCTGAACTAATCAGATTGTAATCTAACGTAATTTGCAATGAACTTGTTGATTTCAAGCGGTGAATGTAGCCGTGGAGAAAAGCAGTCGTCAAGATAAAAAAAGAAAGTCATTCGAAATAATCATTGTAAACACAACTTGAAGTTGACTGACGGCAGTCAAAGGCATTAGGAAATAGATGAACATTGAAAACTTCTGACAGTTTCTGCATTCCAGTTACTGAGAAAACTAATCAATTGATCCGCAGACTGGATTTTTAAAAAATAACTCGACAAAATACGTCTTTCGTATTTAACGAAATACAAAAACAGCAACAAAGATGATGAAGCCTTTGGAGAGGTTTCGGTTGGAAGCAGTATGTGCTGAGAATGGTTTGCAAAGACGAAAAATTGTGATTCAGTCTTGGAGGCTAGACAATGCACCACAAAAATTTAGAAGTGATGACGTGCAAGCTGTTTGGATTATGACCTCATTCAGTCATCGTTGGAATAGGTCAAAAAGCCTTAATTTTGATCATTCAACAGTTGAAAGACGTTTGCAAAGCGTGCGGAAGTTTCGAGAAGGGGGATACGTCGGCTCCACATGAATTAGGGGTTTAAAACTTTGAATAGGCTTTCATGATCTGCCTTTCATATCTGGCCAGGTATGGGAATTTTTTTTTTTTGTGATAGTCACCAGAGATGAAAATTAAGGAATCATAATTATATAATATATTTTGCCTGAGAGCATATCAAAATAGTTTCTATAGCTACTACTACCATAAAAATATCATGGAGTAAATCTTTTAATTGGCTATTTTGAATGGCTAAAAGTGGCTACGTTTTTACTGATGTTCAAACATCGTTATTTTTTATTATATTTTCGATAGGGTTGGTAGGTAGTTTGCAGTTAAGGTTAGTTGGTAGTTTTGGAATTAGGGTCATCAGGTTGTTTACGAGTTAGGGTTTGCGTTCGATAATTAATAATCATTTGTTGGTAACTCTAATCCTAACACTAATCCTAATTCTAACCCCAAACACTAATCCAAGCTCTAATCTCAAACGCTAACCCTAACCCTAACTCTTAACACTAATTCTAAATCATATAGTTTAATGTAATAAGATACGGTTTCCAAACCTTTCCTGTTTTAATTTTCCGTAAAATCTCTTTTAAATCTAGCCATCTTTAGCCACTCAAAATGGCCTCTTTGACAGTTTGCTCCATAATAGTTTCACGGTTATCTGCTTATAATGTACAGCGTCTATCTCGATTACCTACCCTGCAAAATATCGGGATATTGTTTAATCTGACCCATTCCAAACAATTTTGACAAATATGGAGTTCTGATGGAAAATTCGGTGATTATTCGGAATAGGTAAGAATTAGAAAAATACTGATATTCAGCAAGGGAAATGGCCGAATCAAAAATCTTCTCCATTATAGTTTAACGGCAGTAGTAGCTGTAGTGCATCACCCTTACCAAATATCGGGATTTTGTCATATCTTACTAATTCCAAATAATTACCAAAAATTACGCTGCAGTTCTATGTCATTAAAATTCATAGAGAACTTTTGGGGATATTGTGTGGACAAAAAAACAAAATAGACAAATGGACAGACAAACATAAGAGAATACATGGCCTCTCTCGAACTTCGTTTGCAGTCCTAAGTGCACTAGTCTAAATAAAGTAATTCCAAATATTCCTGAAGATGTTTGTAAATATTCTAGGCTATCTGTGTGTATGGTTGGGTGTGTCACTATTTGTGAAGGTGACGATGGTACTTGAATGTTGCTAAGTGCATGCTTCGGGCACTCAAGAACTTATTCAATAAAACGCCGGGGACAAAACCAGCGGGTTTCAGAGACACAGAGACACTAATTGCTTGTTCAGTCCTAGTAAATCATAGAAATAAGCCTTTGTTTACACTTATTTCGAGACGTGGTTAGTGTTGGTTGGTAGAAAGTTTCGAAAAGGATAAACTTCAGGAAGTAAAACAAAGTTTTCAATATTGTCATACTCTTGAGTTGACTTTGTATTCCTTCCATAACAAGATTCCCTCACCAAAAACCGACGAGTCAAGCGCGTAAAACGATGTATACACAAAAGCTCATGACAAGTTTGCTCAGTTATTCGATGTCAAACAATAACAAGAATGTCTGTCTCTGATTTTTTCAATACGATGCTTAAGCATATCTACACCAAGGTACGAAAACTGGTAGGGTTAAGAAAAAGATGATTATTCAAAAATGCGATCCTTGTAGTATTTTGCTATCGAACAAAGATAAGACGTGAAAATGAATTATTTTTGGTTCGGATATTAGGGGAAAGGGTTCAAGTTATAGGGCATTTTTTTTCTAATCATTATTCCAAAGTTTAAAAGCATTATAGAATAAGCAAAGGATGTAGTTCATTCTATCAGGACCCTTGGGACGGCTCCACTGAAACATGATTCTATCTCATTATTTTATAGTTTCCCCGGCCACAAATGACCGGGAACTAAAGACACGAAAAAAGACGAAAGACACGAAGACGTTTTTAGGTCTTTACTAACCTGGCTTGAGTGACATTGAAAAATAAATTCCGATTTGGGGTCTTGGTTGGAATTTCTCAGTTGCTATTTTTCCTCATTCGTATTTTGGACACAATCTGTAAGATAAAATAAGGAAGAATGAATAAGAACAAAGAAAAAATATCATAACTGAAAGATATCTCTGAACAATTTAAGTAGAAGCTTTTTGTACATTCCATTCAATTATGGACATCATATGTATCCTTATATATATATATATATATATATATATATATATATATATATATATATATATATATATATATATATATGCTTGTTGTATGGATTTGAGGTGAACCAATAGAATGTAGGTGAAATGACGATTGGAAGGTGAAGACAAAAATCACTCACAGACACAGATACAAACATTACGGACCTCTTTTCTCACGGTCCCTTCTTAAATCAGACGAAACCCGACTCTCACCTCCGCAGATGCAGTCATCCCCTTCCTCTCCTACTAAACAACCCAGAACACAGGAATATCCCCATTTAATCCATCAAATCTCAAATATGTAAACAGCATACATATCTCCCCATGCCACAGCAAGTTCTCTGAAAAAGGTGGCTTGCAACCAATGAAATGCATCAGAACGTGCCTACATGATACAGAAAATTTTCAAGGTGCAATACTTGTTTTTTTTCTTAAATTTTCTCCTCAACATCCAATAGTCGTTTTACCGATATGTATGTATGTATGTATGTATGTATGTATATATATATATATATATATATATATATATATATATATATATATATAAATTGATATATTCATTTACAAACACCCCACACACACAACACACGCACACACACGAACATATATGCATATATATATATATATATATATATATATATATATATATATATATATATAGTGAAATAATGGGTCTGCTATGCAAACATATTTTGTTTCTATCCTTAAGGGGCTTTTTCAGGTGAATCTTAGACCGAAAAGGCAGACACATAAAACGTCAGCAACATTTACAGTGCAGATGTGTTTTTTGCAACTTCTGTAGTTTGTTTGTTTTTCTTTTTGTTGTTTGTTGTTGGGTTTGTTTGTTTTTTTTGTTTTTTTATTTGTTTTTTTTTCTGAAGAAATTCCAAATCGTGGATTAAAATAATGAGAATGCTACAGGGTAGCTGATGGTGCCCTCGAAAGACTGCTGTAGGAATTTGAAGCGACGCTGTGATACGTGTATGAGGGGCGTATTTTGAAGGTGCCAGATACTTTCTGGACATACATCGTGTGCCAAAATAAAGCAGTAGCCTGCAATTTGTAGAATGTTATAACAAAGGTACCAGAAATATATTTAGTAAGGAACAATAATAATGAAAAAAGGTCTAATTAGTTATTCATCAGAAACCGTCACATTATCTACGTCTTTTGACAGATTGCTGTGTTAGGGATGATCAATTTAGTTGAGCGATGGTCCTTAGAAAGATCTAAAACCTCAACAACAAAAAAACAAGCCTCGAAATTACGTTTGCTTTGTAAAAAGAACCTCTTCACTGTAAACCTATTTGAAGAGGAACTCTTTTTTGATTTAGCAAGAAGTCACATCGAAAATTGACATCCCACTGAAAAAAACATTAAGTTGGGGAGGTCCCCAAAAAGTTTTTCAAGACGTAATAAGAAGTAAATGTTTAAATATTCGGTCCTCTAGCTCAACTATTTTGGGCTGTTTGCATGATACATACATCATCATCATCAGTCTTTTAACGTCTGTCGTTGGACATAGACCTTCCCCAGGATTCGTTTCAATTCTCTATCATAGGCGACGCGGAGTCAGTATTTCCTGAATTTGTCTAATTCATCTCTCCATCTTGTGTTCTGTTGGCCTCGATTTCATATGTGATATCTGGGGATACATGTTGTGAGACGTGATGTCCATCAGTTGTCTTTCATTCTTGCGACATGGCCTGCCCATTACCATTTGAGTTTTCTATGATGTCACGGACACTCGTTTTCTTCCTTATGTAGTGTGCTGTCTTGTGATCTCTCCATATAAGGTTGAGCATGATTCTCTCATGTGCACTTTGCATACTTCTCAGCTTGCAGGTTTGTCTCTTGGTTAGGTTCTATGTTTCAGCTCTATAAGTGTCTATCAGGAGAATGCATTGGTTGTATACTTTTCTTTTTAGGACTATTGGGAATATCTGGTTCTTCAAAATTGAGCTTTATTTCCTCTTCTTTGAGGGTCTCATGGTGATTTGTTGTCCTAGGTAGATGTAGTGGTCTACCTTGCTGAATTTTGCATCTTCGTTCTTGACGGTTATGTCCTTATTCACAATGTGATCGCTGCATACGATTTTCGTTTTACTAAAGTTCATGTGTAGGCCGACTTTTTTGCTTTTTTCGTTTAGATCATCTATCTAAACAAAGATACATACATACATACATACATACATACATACATACATAACTACACCTGATAGACCAACTTAAAAAACTGAAGAAACCTATGTTGAGTATTTCAGTAACAGTTTTCCCTGATTGTTTCTAATTTGTAGAAAAAAAATTAATAATGAAAATACCTCGTTCCCAAAAATCAAAAATGAATAAATTTGAAATCATTGTTATTAGTGAGGTGAATTATCATCATCATCATCATCATCATCATCATCATCATCAGTCTTTTAGCGTCTGTCGTTGGACATAGACCTTCCCCAGGATTTGCCACACTTCCCTATCATGGGCATCACGGAGCCAGTACTTCCTGAACTTGTCTAGCTCGTCTCTCCATCTAATATTCTGTCGGCCTCAGTTGCGCATGTGGTCTCGGAGAATCCATGTCGTTAGTCGTGATGTACATCGGTTGTCTGCCATTCTTGCAACATGACCAGCCCTCCGCCATTTGACATTTTTAATGGATTCTATGATGTCCCTAACTCTTGTCTTCTCTCGGATGTACTGTGCTGTCTTGTGGTCTCTCCATGTGAGGCTCAGCATTATTCTTTCATGTGCACGTTGCATAGTTCTCAATTTGCAGGTCTGTCTCTTGGTTAGGTTCCATGTTTCAGCTCCATAAATGACTTTTGGGAGGATGCATTGGTTATACACCCTTCTCTTTAGGATTAATGGGATATTCTTATTTTTTGACATCCATTCTTAACTTACAAGTGAGGTGAATATTTATATATAAAAAACATGAATAGACAAATTAGAAAATCTAATTATTTTCATATATTTTATGTCCAATAACGCGTTGGTTAACAACTTCATAAATAGAAAACAATAAAATAGCTTTAGGTTCTTTAGTGCCGATCCAAACATTATCCTCGTCATCCTTTACAGACTTATTCTAGTCCATATATATAATTAGCATATATGTAAATATCTTCTCTATTTGTTTGTAGCTGACTTATCTCATTGGTTAATTTACAATCCTATTATGATATGATTGACCTTCGAACTGAGAACCGTGCAACGTGCACATGAAAGAATCATGTTCAACCTCACGTGGAGAGATAGCAAGACAGTACTGTATGTCAAGGGGAAAAATAGGAATCCTATACAACAAAAAATCCATTAGAAAAATCCAAAAATCCCTCTAGTCTCAAAAAAAGGGATCACAATCAATGCATTCTCAATATAGTCATCTATGGAGCAGAAACATTGGTCTTGACCAAAATAGTGACCCTCAAACTGTGAACCATGCAACGTGCACTTGAGAGAATCGTACTCAACCTCACATGGAGAGATCACAAGATAGCACAGTATCAGAGAAAAATAGGAGTCAAAGTCATCATAGAAACTGTAAGAAGACTCAAATGACGATGGGCTGGACATGTTGCAAGAATGTCAGATTCCTGTTCGACATAACGTCTCACAACGTAGATCCACAGAGATCAGGTGCGAGGCTCTGGACGACAGAAAGTGAGATGATGTGACGAACTAGACTGATTCAGGAAGTACTGGTTTCGTGATGCCCATGATAGACAAGTTTGGTAAATCTTGGGGAAGGTCTATGTCCAACGACGGACGCTCACGAACTCATGATGATGATGATTATAACGATGAGATTACATCATAAGAGCTCTTAAGACTCCGTGTCCGATCATCACACATTAAAAAAGTTGAGCTGAGACTTTTAAAATATTGAAATTAGGATACTTGAATTATCAGAAAATGAATTACAAAATAAAATAGCTTATGGCTCTTTATGCCAATCCATACATGAATAACACTGGTATATGCCAATATATATATATATATATATATATATATATAGAGAGAGAGAGAGAGAGAGAGAGAGAGAGAGAGAGAGAGAGAGAAAGGGGGTATATGCTAGTATACACTCATATATATATATATATATATGTGTGTGTGTGTGCGTGCGTGCGTGTGTGTGTGTGTGTATGTGGAAAGATAGATTGCAAGACAGAACGAAAGAGAGATGGGGAAAGACAGAGAGAGAGAGAGAGAAAAAAAAGAGAGAGAGAGAGAGAAATTTACAGCTTTGTGAATATCCATCTATCAGTGCACGCTCTCTTATATTTTTACAGACTGACGGTATTATTTATGCATGGATCGACATTAAGGAGCTCAAAACTATTTTATTAAATAATTCATTTTCTAACTGGCATAAACCCGTAAGAATTATGACATGACGGCGAATATCACGTGATAAAAACTCTGAAGACTTTGTGTCTGGTCATCAAACATTTAAACAGCTCAAGCTGAGTTGAGACTAAAAAAGATAATTCACAATTGATTATATTTCTAAATAATTAATATTAGTGACATGACATCTTCATTTTTCTTGCCAAATTTCGCGATCAATCATTCCCAGACATAACAGTATTGAATAAAATAGAAATCACACACAGAGTGCATATTTCTGCTAATGTTATATAACGCTGAATGAGAATCAGTTCATATATAGCTACGGGGAGAAGGAGGTAACTATTTCCCAATTTGGGGGAGTACTGTCCCAATCCATGTAGAAAAAATATCTCTCAATCGAAAAAAAAACCCTAACTGGAGTAACCCCATAATTCAATCAATTCCCCGTTGGCACATTCTTCCACAAGATGACATTGAAATTCGTAGAGAACTTTTGGGGATATTGTGTGGACAAACAGACATATGCGTGCATACCATTCAACCTTATTGGCAGGTATGAACAAGCCAACCCCCAAAATTGAATTTTACGAAAATTCACCTTATGACAGTTCACCTGTCATAGCTTCAAACTGCGTTTGTGAACATATCGATTTTTTTTTGTATCTGTTAGCAAAATGTGTCTTCAGGTATCAAGAAAGCCTTACAGAGCTCGTTCAGGTATCATGCTTAGCATAAAATTCGCAAACAGATCTTTACCGAACCCAAATCCAAGTAATGGCAGCCATTTTGGGTAGCATCTTAAAAATTATACCTTTCCAGTGGTCAGACAGCTGTAGACTTAGATATGTTTTGGAGTATACCTGACATTACATAAGAACGTTGAGAAACTTTTTGTTGTGATTTTTCAAGGGTTGGGGTGGATTTCTTCAAGAACTAACTGGTTTGGCTCTCAACTTGGATACCATTTTGAAAATTATACTTTTCCTGTGGTCAGAGTGTGATATAATCTTAATATGTTATCATAGTTAACACTACAAGGAACAATTGGAGGAAAAAACTTGCTTGTGGTGAATAAGAAACAAGAAATTGGCATTTTAAAGATTTGACGGTTATTTAAGACGCCATATTGAAAAGTATATTTTTGTTGGGGTAAGACTGTGCAACAATCAAGTATACTTGATACCCCCCCCCCCAAAAAGAAAAACGCTGAGAGACCTGTGGTGCTTTTTCTTCACAAATTCATCCAACTATGTGATAAATATGAGAAATTACTTCAAATAATGGCGTCATAAATTCTGTTCTGTAAATTTCCTATCTCATTGTTAAAAAAATTGGCAACACATTTTTTCTCCCCATCTGCTATTTACGTACTTCGATATTTCAGCAAGATATTGCTGGTATCATGATCGACATGCCGACCAGCACTAGATGTATTAGCAAAATAATGTCTTTTTAACTCATTTTAGTTCCACTTTGACCACGTTCGAAATGCATTTTAAGGGGTTCTGGCGATTTCAAAATTATCACCAAAGGAACGGCCATCCCCCTTTGAGTTGGAAATGTCACTTTAAATGTCTTTTTTACGCCTTTTGATTCCTGAATTAAAAGTGTTTGAACATTCAATCCGGTGTGCTGGCGGCCAACGTAAATTTGACCTCTCAGGGTACTCAGAAGTCAAATCTGACTTCCCTCTGCATTTGAAAATTCACTATGTTAGAAATATCAAGCTTGACGCACAGTCATCTTGATTATCAGCAACACTATATATATATATATATATATACATATATATATATATATATATATATATATATATATATATATATATATATATATATATATATATATATATATATATATATATATATATATAAATGCAATACCAAGGTTGTAGTAATCATCTTCAGTCGGAAAAGAAGGGGTATACTTTGATCCAGCAGAAGCCCAATTTGTTTCTTTTTGAACTTTCCCTTTTAGAATGTGTCTTTATTCCCTAATGGATGCAAGCAAATCGATGAATTATCGTAGCTTCTATTTGCCATAATCTAATATGTTTAAAATAAATGCAACAACGCCTACCCAGTTCCTAATACGAACATATACCAACTTATATGAGCTAAGTTACAACTAGTGGTGCAGATACATAGATAACGATTTTAGATTTGTTTATGTGTATAAACGTCTTTCAAAAAATTACATCATTCCAATCGCTTATTTCCAAATATCTGTTAAATGTAATTTTTTCAGTGTTTTTTCTCCTGTTTCACATATCTTTTATTATTATAACACTATGAGTAGATTTTCTCTACCTTTCTTCATATAAACACATATGTATATATATATAATTAATAATTGTGTCATCCACAAACTACTGTTTCGTTGTATTACAACTCTTCAGTTTGGCTATAAACTATCCAACATACTACGACGTAGGTTCGAAAGCTTCGCTTCAGACTCAGAGGCAGACATTTAACTCCTACCCTATACTCTGATTGGTTAATCTACCTTCTCATTATGACATATCAGAGAATATCTCGACATAGAAATTCTTAAAACTTTATGTCTGATCACCCTTTAAAACAGCTCAAGTTGAGTTGAGACTTGTAAAAAAATCAGGATACTTGAATGATTAAGAATTATTTACCTTGTAAAATACATTTGGACTCCTGACTGCCGATCTGTATCTAGATAGTTTCATCATTTTTACGGTTATATTATAGTTGAAAAATAAATTACTCAATGAAATAGCTTTGGGCTCCTTAGTGTCGATCCTTACATAGATAATACAGGTTTTTTTAAAATCTAGAATATAATACAAATAGATTGATGGATAGTCACAACTTTAAATAAACTGTGAATTTCTCTTTATTTATATATATATATATATATATATATATATATATATATATATATATATATATATATATATATATTAAGAAATGGACATATTTGGTCCGACAGAATGAATTATGAATTGAGTTATATTACATAGAAACTTATTTGAGATGATCCCCTATCGTTACGCGGTTAATATATCACTCGTCCAAGTCAATGTAAATAGAATAAACAATTAAAGGAAAGGAAGACTCAGCAGGAATCAAACCTCCTTCAACGTAGCAATGCTTTTACCATTGAGCTGAACAGCCAGTAATTATTCAAAGGCCCAAACAACTGCTTCCATCTTGTTTATTCTCGGTCTTTTCATTTCTTTCAATACGACAGTAATGTATCAAGAGATGGACATATTTGGTCCGACAGAATGAATTATAAATAATGTTATATAATATATTAACGTATTTGAAACGATTTCCTTTCGTTACACGATTAATATATTCCTCGCCGAGACAATGTTAATAGAATAAATAATTAGAGAATTATAGATGAGAATATGGTGCGCAAGCCGTAATTTGGGGATTTGCATTAGTGACGGCTGTTTAGCTTCATGGTAAGAGCATTGGTACGTTGAAGCAACTACCCTATCGCTGACAGGTTTGATTTGTGCAGTAGCTTTATTTCTTAATTGTTTATTCTATTTACGTTGTTTAGAATGAGTGATACATTAACCGTATAACCACGGTAAATCATCACAAATAAGTTTATGTATGATATAACACTATCTATAATTTATTTATTTATTTATCAATTTTATATATATATATATATATATATATATATATATATATATATATATATATATATATATATATATATATATATATATATATATATATATATATATTAGCAAATACGCCTAAAAATTACGATGTTATTTATGTATGGATCGGCATGAGAAGACTGAAGCCATTTTGTAAGTTAATTTTTTTTAATCATTCAAGCATCTTAATTTAGATTTTTTCAACTCAATCTGTTTTAATTTGATGTTCAGACACAAATTCTTAAGAGTTTCTATGATAGGATTGTGAATTAACCAATGAGATTAGTCAGCAACAAACAAACAGAGAATGTGTTTACATATACGCTAATTATATATGTAGACTAGAATAAGTCTGTAAAGGATGAGGAGGTTATTTATGTATGAATGTTTTATTGTTTTCTATTTATGAAGTTGCTTGCCTTATTGGACATAAAATATACGAAAATAATTAGATTTTCTAATTTGTCAATTCATGTGATTTATACACAACACACTCACACACACACACATACATATATGTATATATAGTCATGTTCACAATCATTGGTACCCATCTTCAAACATGGCTTTTATTGGATTTCTTGATGTCTTCATAAATAGGTTTTGGTCAATGCTCTACTCAAGTAGCATCAATCGAATTTACAGAACAATTTAAGCATGATAAGCCAAAAAAGAAACAAAATAATTGGTTGCTTCAAAATAATTGACACCTATACAATATCCAATAATCAACAATCTATAGTGTATTATTTTTGCCTGATAACGTCTTTCAATCTGCGAGGATTATTTCTAGCGAGCTTCTGACACAAATCAGAAAGTATCTTAACCCATTTTTTTCAATCGCATATCTTTCTGACTGCTTTGAATTAGATGGTTTTCTTGCTTTTCAAATCACTTTTTCTTTAGCTCTCGTCCGAGATTCTGCGCACGATTTGTCGAAACAGCAGTCCACTAATGAGCCAGAAAAAGAACATGTACCTATACATAAAACTAGTTCAATCTGTTTATACTTTATTAATATATATATATATATATGTATATATATATATATATATATATATATATATATATATATATATATGTATATATATATATATATGTATATATATATATATTATAATGATTAACGCTCCCTTATTCAGTGTTGAGCACTCTTTAAGTGAGGTAACTCGTTATAAGCTTATGCAATGCTCTTCCAACTTGGGAATAGAGCACTCTGTTGGATGGAGAATTAGGCGTGAGTGAATATATCACTTATATTCAACCTTACTGATCGTCTAGTTCTGTGTAGGGCAGAGGTAAGATGCCAGCCTCTGGGTCTGAAGCGAAGGTTTCGATCCTACTTCGTGGTACTGGATGAGATAATGGATAGTCTATAGCCACGCTGGAGAGTTGTGATATAACGAAACAGTTGTCTGTGGATGACACAATTATTATATATATATATATATATATATATATATATATATATTCAAAATCCCCAGAACAACTGATGATCCCAACAAAAGACAATTCATACACTGTATCATGATAACAAAGTATAGGGAAACAGGGAAAAACACTTTTGAAGATTACATAAATTGCATCGACAGATATTTGGAAATAGGTGACTGAATAGACACAAGAAATCTATTGAAAAGTTTTTTTTAACGTTTAGTGTTTAACGCTGTAAAACTTTCTAGACTGCACATATGATTATAATTCAACAGATTGTATAGGTAGGGCTATTGTGGAGAATAAGAATATATGTATGTTTAGTTGTGTTATGGTACATATATTTGATTTAAAATCTAAAAACGTCAGAGAATGCTTTATATAACTTCAAAAAGACGCCTGGTGCTGAAAGACATTCTCAAGTATAAGCAAATTTCTTGCAAAATCCAAATAAATTTCTCATAGTCCTAATTGATATAGCGACAAATAATATAGCATTTAGATGTGAAAAATACTGTATCCAAAGGATATTGTCCGTGGTAGGTGTGTTACTTTGTTTTTTAAATCCCTGAAATAGTTATGGTAAACAACTGGTTGTCAAAAAAAAAAATTCATATAGAACCACCGTAACACAGTCTATGTAAAACACAAAAAAAAACACAGAAGAAAATTACATAAATTACATAATTACGTTTTGGGCAATAAGTAACTTAAGTTACACAAAAAAATGTTTTTAAAGTTTTTTAATGTTTAGTGTTCAAAGTAGTAGAGCTTTCAAAACTATATATATATATATATATATATATATATATATATATATATATATTTCAATAGAAATATTCCAAGAATCAGGTGTTGTTGCCCACCACAGACCTCAAAGTATTAAAGATATGATTTGCAGTAATACCATCATAAATAACGAGGTCTCATAATACTATCCCAAAAACTTTCAAATTTCGTCAACCCTGCATTTACAGAAATAATCTATACTGCTACCACTTTAAATACACTGGCATCTCCACTAAATCTACCACTAACAAGACTTTATAATTCAATCAAAATTCAAACTGCAGAATCAAAAATATCATCTACCTCCTAGAATAAACTAAATACAAACTGCTATATTTAGGTAAATCATAGTGGCAATTCAAAATTGAACTTAATGACCATAGGCACAGGATGAGATCACCCAATCACCCAAACCTACCCCCAGTGAAAGATTTCCATATCCCTGGCCTCAATTTTGGCACATATGTTAGTCTACAATCATCAAAAAAAAACGGGGGTGCACCTCCCACCACGGCTGAAATTTTGGAATTACATGAGAATAAATGGTTACTTCTCTTAAAACTCTCTCTCTCTCCTCACGGACACTAAACTTAAAAACCTTAACACACCGAGCTCTAACCTCAAAATTTTCTCACTCCTAATCACTTTATGTCCATTAAATCATTATCTTTATATCTGGACCTAATACTATTCTTTCATCCTGGCCCATTGATATACACCATATCATACCTTCACCATAACACAACTTATCATACATGTACATGTATATCACACATTAGAAATGTCACACATAGTCACTTAGTCCTTACTAACTGATAACTATGTATGGTTCATTTTACTTGTGCACTTCAAAGCTGTCTGACCTCTCAGAATGTCTACAATGACTATTAGGTTTACAGAACATGCATTTTCCAACTGATGCTTGATCATACATAACAAAGCCTTACCCCCCAATGTATATCCCAAATCACTTCGATTATTATTCGGGATAGCCTTGATCCCATAGCCCATCACCAGAATACTCCTAAATAATTTCTAACTCTCAACACCTATTATTAACCAACCCCTACCTTATACACGGGTACACTATTCAGTTCTACTCCATCATTGATATATATCGACAAATATTGATAAGTAACTTCCATCTCATCATTTATTCTTATTAATGTTGTTACACTTAATAAATACTCTCGTCCTAACCCCAACACACACCCTGTACGTCTCATATTTATCTTCAACTTCAGCCCAAACTCTCCACAGCCATTTCGAAACGATTTTCTGAAACCCACACCGGGAAAATCAAGGAGTCAAATAGATGGCAAGTAACTGAGTAACCTCAGATTTGCAGACGACATCGTCCTTTTTGCAGAGAATCTCCACGACCTCCAACTAATGCTAGACAAACAGAACAGAGAAATCAAGAAAGTTGGCCCTAACATGAGATTCGGCAAAATAAAGGTCCTGTGTAACCTTCACGTCAGAAATAAACACATAACAATCAGAATTGAAACGGCAGAAACTGAGAGAGTAAATCACTACATCAACTTAAAGCAATATAGCTCCATGAAATCCCTAATGAAAGAAGAAATCAAGCAAATAATCACTCTAGCGTGGTAAGCTTTCGATAGAGCAAGCTCAGCCTTCAAGAACAAGACGATCCTATTAGTCCTAAAAAGAAGACTATTCAACCAATGCATCCTCCCAATAGTCGCCTATGGAGCTGAAACACGGAACATAACCAAGAGACTGACCCTCAAACTGAGAACCATACAATGCGTACATGAAAAAATCATGACAGCACATTTTATCCAGGGAAGAACAGGACTTCAAAGAATCCATTAGAAAACTCAAATGGTAGTGGGCTGGTCATATTGCAAGAATGTCAGACAATCGATGGATATCAAGACTCACAACGTAGATCCCCAGACACCACATGTGTAACTGAGGCAGTCAGAATTCAAGATGAGGAGACGAACTGACAAGTTGAGAAGTATATCCTCGTGGGGAAGGTCTATGTCCAACGATGGACGATAAAAGACTGATGATACTCAAGCCATCTTACTTTCAACAAGTATCCAACACTTACCTAGACAAAAGTACAGGGAATAGAATCCATAGGCTCTACATCATCAATTATATCTTCCCATGTGATATGTGATATAACATTGCATACTACTTTACGTCGTGATTATATATATATACACACACATATATATATATATATATATATATATATGTATATATATATATATATATATATATATATATATGGTGTGATGTTAAGTTAGGTATATATATATATATATATACATATATATATATATATATATATATATATATATATATATATATACATATATATATATGCACGTGTGTGTATGATCATATGTGTAAGGTTGGGTGTATCTCTGAGATAGGCATAATGTACGCACCTATGGGCAATCTAACAAATTACATAGTGTTCCTTCACATACAGGAAACGATTGGCACTCACCACAATGGCCTCCCATGGATTCTCATTTTTGATTTCGATTTATGCTTACGAGGCAAAAAGTTAGATGCTTAATTTGTTTTCTATGGAAACCTTACCTCTTAACCACTAAAAGATACACAAATACTTCTGAAAATGGTAACCCTTCTCGAAGCTTAAATAGCATACTAATTAAATAATTTGTCAATTGATTAATCAACTAATAAAGTCTCCACATACTTTTTTACTCTTCAGTTTGTCTCACTCCTAATAGTTTATTATTCATATATATATATATATATATATATATATATATATATATAATTTGGAGAAAGTACTCTCCCAAACCTCAAGTTAATGTTGCTCTATATTACATGTTTGATTCATTGACCACAAAAACCTCAGCTGCTCGACGACATATACATATATGTATTATAAATTTCTTATATCACTGTGAAACTCTGATGATTGTCCATTATTATTGGGTGAATGTATCATTTTGTCTAGACAACGTAAATAGAATGAATATGTTTATTCTATTTACACTACATGTTGCTAATTTGACAATTGGAAGGCAAAGAGAAATATAAGTGGAGAAAAAGGTGTTACATTTCGAGAAAAATTTATTATCACATGGGTATATTTCGATGCATTTCGATGTTTGCCAACTAAAACATGCCCACGTTGTTATAGAAATTTTCGAGATGCAACATCTGTTACAATTGTCTAGTTACCAGCATTCTGTCAGGTCACCTCACCTTCATACAACAAACACACACACACACACACACACAC
This sequence comes from Thysanoteuthis rhombus, assembly GCA_963457665.1. Taxonomy (NCBI): domain Eukaryota; kingdom Metazoa; phylum Mollusca; class Cephalopoda; order Oegopsida; family Thysanoteuthidae; genus Thysanoteuthis; species Thysanoteuthis major. Next base: position 32,994,940 of record OY735240.1, on the reverse strand, counting down.
ACATATATATATATATATATCAGTCGTTGTAAATCCACTGCTGGACAAAGGCCTTTCCGATCTCTTTCCATGACAAGTGTGTTTGTGCTGATCTCTGCCATCTCTTACCGGCAACCTCATCAAGCCATCTTAAGTTTTGTCTTCTCTTACTGTGTTTACTGCCCCAAAGTAACCAGTCAGTTAGCCTTTTGCTACTTCTGTTGCTATTTCTTCTCGCTATGTGTCCAGTGCATATCCGTTTTTTTTTTTTTTTGTTTAATTGCTTGTACGATATCTTATGCTCCGGTCCATGTTGTATCCATGTTGATACTTTCCTATCGCTAAGAATCATTCCTAACATTGTTCTTTCCATAACCCTCCGCGTGGTTCTGAGTGGTTTTGCACCTGTACGTCATAACAAAAGAGTAAAAACTTCTACAACCATTCATATTCTGGAAAATCAAGAGGTTATCAATAAACCCGTCAGAATAATCTCCTCCAAAGGCCAGAAATACATTTTTCCTTTTTTTCAGTTGAATTTCTAGATGGGGTCTAGTGGAGTCCTGATGCCAATTTTCAAGTTTGTACACAAAACGGTATGGCCAGGAGCGCGAACAAACACGCAAACGTCCAAAGACCTAAACAAATACACAAACACACGCATATATATATATACATGTACATATACATACATATATATATATATATATGATTCAAAGGATAGAACTTTTCGCAATCTTTGATAGCTGCTGTAGTTCAACTTACAAAAACAATTTATTAATACCAAGCAAAATAGAAAAGATAAAATAATTTGATTTCATTCCACAAGATATCGGTCAAAATAACTTGAATGAAAATGTGTTTTTTCAGATTGAACTGAGGTTTATTCACGTTTTACGGTTGGGTGATTGACCTAAGAAAAAAAAACTTTACTGAAATTGCAGACCAGTTCATTTCCTTGAAGAATAACTACGCACATCTGATAAGACATCTTAATTGGCGAGAGATACCATACTGTAAATAGCTTGGATCGATACGGCGTTCAGTTTGTGATGTTCTTTCGCCAAGGGATCTAACTTTCGATTCTCTGGTGGTGATAAATCCACGTTCCTCTCTTGTCTATTCTGGCCCGAATAACAAAGTGAGTTTTGAAAACCATTACAAGATTGACAAAAGAGATAGAGAGAGAGCGAGCGAGGAGAGGAGAGAAGAAAAGACAGAGAGAGATTGATTTTTCGAATAATGACATTGATGGACTCATTGAAAGAGGAAGGAATGCTTGGAGAACCTCAACGCTCGCTGGATGCATCGAATATAAGAGAAGCAGAGGTAGGCAGGAAGTAACCCACTTGAAGGGTTTGAGCAAATGGATGAGGGGACGTGTGCAAGAGAGTTTAAATAGAGTAGGATTGCTGAAAGCGACAAAAGGAAAGAAAATGAGGGAAGCCATGATCGCCCATAACCAGGGTATATATATATATATATATAGCGATGCTCTTACCATTGAACTAAACAGACGCCGGTAATGCTCTTTGACCTCTTTTAGTCTTTGATTTAGGATTCTCTCTCTCTCTCTCTCTCTCTATATATATATATATATATATATATATATATATGTGTGTGTGTGCGTGTGCGTGTGTATGTATATATATATATATATATATGTACATATAATTAGTAATTGTGTCATCCACAGACAGCTGTTTCATTGTATTACAACTCTTCAGTGTGGCTATAGAATATATATATATATATATATATATATATATATATATGCTGACAGCCAAATAAGTGCTTTCCTTCAAAAAATTTCTCCGTCTGTTCGTCTCTTTAAATGCAACACTTATGTATTGAGAAATGGACATAATTGGACCGACAGAATGTATCATAAATTGCGTTACATTATTTAGTACCTCATTCTGTCGGACCAAATATGTCCATTTCTTAATACATACCTGTCGCATTCAAAGAGTTTGAATTCCAGAAAAACAAATATTGTGTCTCTAATGCTCCCATCACAGATTTGTCAATATAGTGGTTTTGTTGTGTTATCTCAACGTTTTTAGAGAGGTATGGAAATATAAGAGTGATGAGTTTGTATATCATTATCACTCTCAGTCTGTTAGCATCAGGCGTTGGACAGGGACCTTCCTCAAGATTCACCAGACATCTCTATCATTGGCATCACGGACCCAATACTTCCAGAAGTTATCAAAACCCTCACGCCATCTTACTTTCTGTCGTTCACAACCTAGCACCTGATATCTGGGTATCCATGTTGGAAGACGTGATGTCCAGCAGTTATCTTACAGTCTTGCAATATGTCCAGTCCATTGCCATTCGAGTTTTCTAACAGTTTCTATGATGTTTTGGACTCTTGTCGGTCTTATAATCTCCCCATGCAAGGTTGAGCATGATTTTCCCAATTGCACGTTGCATGGTTCTCAGTTTGAGGGTCAATCTTTTGGTTAGGTTCCATGTTTTAGTTCTGTATGTTACTATCGGTAGGAAACATTGGCTTGCTCTACCATAAGTTTGCCAACCGTGCATGATTCTCAGCTTTATTTCTTTTGATGACTTTATCCTGGTTCGTTCATTGACTGCTTCACACTCTATCATTATTACTTTAAAGTTTACTACTCTGTGGATGTAGGATGTTAATCAAGCAATAGACATGCCCCTCGCAACATCAATACTTATTCGTATTTCAATGAAGTAAAAAGTTGACTGAGGCGTACGTTGAACATACTCAATAGTTCACTGCCATCCAATAAAATCGAGAACCATCGATGCATCCTTGGATATCCAGAAGCAAATATTTGGGAACAGAATGGCTAACTTTGATTGATCGGTGGATTGGTAAAGCCCCCTAATATTATCGATCTTTCTTTGTTGCTCCAAGGAATTCGATGGATCACACAATGTTCAGTGGTACGAATCAAAATAACTGAAATCCCTCTAATGATAGAATCCGTCAACAAAAACTGTCAGCATGGGTTTCTTCAGTTTTTAAATTGGTCTGACTGACTGTTTGATTGATTTCTTACGTATCATGCATACGTGCAACACATAAGGAGGTAGAGGGCTGAAATTATCAACATCTACTCATTATGTCTAGAATTTTTTTTTTAATTGCCCGCCCCTAAATAGCTTGTGGGGTTCAATTTGTGATGTAAGTTTATGCTTAATTGATCCCTCAGTATTCACGCTTGATTTTTTTTTGGGGGGGGGGATTCAGACTTTTTTTTTTACCTCACTTGAACCTTTCCCCTCATAATATCTCTGTATTGCGTATAAATTCCCTTGGACCGTGCAAAAATTCAATCGCTCCTTATGTAGCTCATTGCTTCCTTTTCGTGCTCAATTCCATTAAATTCGTGGGGGAGGGTTCAATTTGCAGTGTGAGTTTATGCTGAATGGATTGCTTGTTTGGGGGGGGGGATTCCGACATTTTTATGATTACTGCCCAACAAAAGGCGAGAGAAGTAATTTATGCATTGATCATTTTCCCATTTTTTTAATTTATCATTCCAACACGATATACTTCTAGAAGACGTTGGTCATATAACGGTTTCTTTTGAGTGAATAACCAGACCTGTTTATGCTGTGATCGTTTACCTCCAAGACGTCTGTATTTTTTTATTTCATCCAATTTGAACAAAGATCAATGATTTACACATCGGTTTAGTGGTGCAAAACGGATACCATAGATGAAAAAAAATGGTTGAAACTCCAATCAAACGAAAAAAGCGTCAGAGAGCGTATGCCCCCGTCAATCATTGGAGAATGGCGCTTTGCATTATGGGTATGCTCCGAGCTACAGAAGCACAAAAGTGCAACAATGTTTTCATCATCATCATCAGTGTTTTATCGTCCGTTGTTGGACGTAGACCTCGCCCAGGATCCACCACATTCCTCTATCGTGGGCACCGCGGAGCCAGTATTTTCTGAATTTGTCTAGTTCATCTTTCCATACTGTGTTCTGTCGGCCTCGATTTTTTCATGTGATCTCTGGGGATCCATGTTGTGAGTCGTGATGTCCATTGGTAGCCTGCTAAGCTTGCAACATGGCTTTCCCATAGCCATTCAAGTTTTTTTTATAGATTCAATGATGTCTTGGACATATATATATATATATATATATATATATATATATATATATATATATATATATATATATATATATATATATATATATATATATCCCTCCCAAGGTAAATAAACTAAGTTTTGTTAATATTAACGCAGGGATAATTTGCTTTCAGGGTGTCTGCATTTCTATTTCATCAAATTGAAAGAAAGAGATAAATTAGGCACTTTGTGGCACTGACACAAAACGAACACTGTGCGAGAAAAAATCTGAGTGAAACATTAATCAAAAATGGATGGAAATGAGATGACAGAGTAAATAACTATGAGCTTCCTGTCGTAGAGTTGATTGCAAGGTCGTCTTCGGACCCTATCAAGGGTCGTGAATTTGACCCTCGCTTGACAACCCATTGTCCTACGTCACCATGCTTAGGAAATTCTTTTGCTAATAGAGATTGGGTAAGGATTTGTAACCAAAACTGCTGTCGATATATTGATTCCTACTGAATTATTTTCTTTTGTTCATTCACTTTGAACTGTAGGTAAATGTATCATGTTTTCTTTGTGGACAATATTTTTAATACTGCAAAATAAAACACTTTAATTAGGCAGTAGTCATAGTTTTATCAGCAGCAGCAGCAGTCTGTGAACATCTGTAGTTGGACATAAACCTTTCCCAAGATTTGCTTGAGCTCTCTGTAGTAAGCGTCATGTAAGCAATATCTCTGGAACTTCTCTAAATCGTCACACAATCTTTCTTTCTGCCAGACACAATTTTGCATATTTTGTCGGTTGTAAGTCTTGATGTCCAACGGTCGTCTGACGTTCTCGCAAAAAAAAAAGTTTTTTTTTTTAAATCGATAAAAAAGACTTTCGATTTGAAACTCGAAGGAAAGTAAGGCCTCGCTGTGAAGATTGCAGCGGATAATTATTGTGCTGCAGGGCTGCTTCCAACATTTTTTCTCATATCTATGTATCTGCACGTGTGTACGTGTAGTCAAGGATATTTCTGGTCAAAACACTTATGCAAATGTACATACACCTTCATGAAATTATAAACCCACTTCATACTGATACACGATATACAAACAAGCATTTTGCAAATATAAATGAGCACAAATATTTTCAATACACACACACACACACACACATACAAACATATATGTATATATATATATATATATATATATATATATATATATATATATATATATATATATATATATATATTTATATATATATATATATATGCTCCTCTATTCAGGAATGAGCACTCTTTAAGTGAGGTAACTCATCCATTGTAAGCTTATGCAATGCTCTTCCATAGGAATAGAGCACTCTGGTAGATTAGGAATTTCTGTGTAAATAGATATATCGCTTAAATTCAGCCTTACTGTCCGTCCAGTTCCGTAGTCCAGAGGTAGGATATCGGCCTTCGGATCTGAAGTGAAGGTTTCAATGTCTGTGGATGACACTATATATATATATATATATATATATATATATATATATATACTTTGAACTGTTCTTTTATAACCCAACGAAAAAAAACAAGAAAAAAAAATTTTCTTGTTTTTTTCTTTAGGTTATAAAGGAACAGTTCAAAGTGTATACCGTCGTTTTTCAAGCGCCTCCTACCGTTATTGGTCATTTTCAGGAAGTATAACAAGAGATCTTGAATTCCAATGTTCATAGTCGATAATGATAATGATAAAAAACGATTACACAAGATTGAGTAATACAAAATAACATATCTTTTTCATCAGGGAGGATTTTTTTTCTCTTTTAGAACGTTATTTCCTATGACAACACTCTCAAAGTAAACAATTCAACCAAAATTTAAAAACTTGAATCATAAATCATATTTGTCGTGTTTACTGAAAATGGTTTGAAAGAAAAATTGCTGCCAGTATATATATATATATATATATATATATATATATATATAGAGAGAGAGAGAGAGAGAGAGAGAGAGAGAGAGAGAGAAATAGATATATATTATAATGAACCACACTTGAGGCTTATTTTTTATTTTCCGATCAACGCCGTTCGCTCATTACCGAAAGTAAATCTGTTCCGAGCAAAAACTTAGTTCCCAAAGTTCTACATCATATATACATATATACATAAGCATACACAAAGAATTCCATGTGCTTATATTTTCTAATGTGAACCCAAGCCTATAAGCTTGTTTTCTGGTAATGTCTATCTCATTTCCCTGTGGTTCGATTAGTGTCTCACCCAGATTTTTTTTTCTCCCCTAGTGTTCGTTTTGTGGCACCGGCCCGATGTGTCTCATTGATTTATGTTTAAATTCGACGAAATAAAAATACTGACGCCACGAAGGCAAATGATTGCCACATGAACATAAGAAAAACTTTGGTTATTTCTCTTTGTTCCATTGAATATTGTGTGATCCTTGGTACGACAAAGAAAGATCAATATTATTAGGGACTCCCCAATCGACGGATCATTCAGAATTAGACCTTCCGTTCCTCCCTGACGTGCCTTTACGTTTCTATCGATATATGTATATGAAGCGCAAAAAGAGGCATATATTTAATCAGAATCAATAAACTTTTATGCCATGTCTATAAGATTATTTCTTTGAACAAAATATCACTCATTTGAAGCAATATCCTTTTTGCAACGATACTCCGATGCTAAATGCAATCTCTACAAGAATTATTTAGGGTTAGTAGTTACAAATTCAATAAAAGCGTGAATTATGGCTCCTTTTTTTATTTTTTTATCTTTTAGTTTTTTTATTGTCACGTATGAAATGTCTTTTTTTTTAAAATCGAGATGAAGGATTATATAAACCACAAAAAGTAAATATTTAATCAAAATATGACCCATTTGTAGAAATAACCCCTTCTCACACTATCCTCTAATGATATTAGGTTGTTACGAATGAAATGTCATTTTTTGAATTGTAAGAAGAAGGATTATATAAACAACAAAAAAGTAAATATCAAATGATAATATGACCCTTTTAAAGAAATCATCATCATCATCATCATCATCATCATCATCATCATCATCATCATCATCATCAGTCTTTTAAAGTCCTTCGTTGGAAAGAGACCTTCCACAGGATTCGCCACAAACTATTCTCTAATGATATTAGGTTGTTACATATAAAATGTCATTTTTGATAGTAACTCGAATGATATATATGATTATATAAACAACAAAAAAGTAGATATCTAATCAAAATATGACCCATGCGAAGAAATAACCCTTTTCAAACTATCTTCTAATGATATAAGTTGCTACATATGAAAGATCATTTTTAAGAGTAAGACGAAAGATTATATAAACGATAAAAACAATAAATATTTCATCAAAATATGACCCTTTTAAAGAAATAACCCCTTTCAAACTATCCCCAAACAATTCAGCTTGTTACATAAGAAATGTCATTTTTAATAGTAACTCGAAAGATTACATAAGCAACAAAAAATTGGATATCTAATCAAAATATGACCCATGTGAAGAAATAACCCTTTTTAAACTGCCTTCTGATGATATTAGGTTGTTACATATGAAATGTCATTTTTTAATTGTAAGACAAAGGATTATATGAACAACAAAAAAGTAAATATTCAATCAAAATATGACCGATTTGGAGAAATAACCCCTTTCAAACTATCCTCTGATGATATCAGGTTGTTACGAATGAAAAGTCATTTTTTGAATAGTACCACAAAGGATTATATAAACAGAAAAATAAGTAAATACTTCATCAAAATATGACCAATTTGAAGAAAATTACCTTTTTCTAATGATTCTCCAACAATAATGGGTAATCTTTGCGAATTCATTCAAGTTTAGTTACTTATCTCTTCGCAAATGGTTGATGGTAGATTGTGTAGCTCCAATATCGTTTCTTATCTCAGTGAGTCAATGTCTCCTGTATAGGTCTCTGTTTGTTAATATTACACCTTGTGAATACACCACTGTCAATATCATTTGTTTATATCTTCCCATCCGTCTATTTCAGCTCGTTCATATTCTCTCGCTATCTCTCTATCTCAGTTTTTTCTTATCTATCTGACCATCTCAGTTTTCTCCACATGTAGATATCTTTATATCCATCTACTGCTCTGATTTTTTACCACACATCTATCTCAGTCTGTTCATATCTGTGTATCCATTCCAGTTTTTATTTTTCATATCTATCTATTTATTCCCCTTGTTGAATTGCCAAAGGCTTTGAAAATGGCTAGTTGTTTAGCCCAAAGAGCTAGGTATGATAATATTTGTGGATAAATTTTGATCCTCGTCGTATTTAACCGGACATGTATAAATGCAGGATTTTAGTATATATATATATATATATATATATATATATATATATATATATACAGTATATGTGGTACAAATCAGGCTTTCAGTATGACATAATATAATAATATATGATGAGGCCCGAATGAGACAGAAACATGAGCTAGTTTGTGTAGCGAATCCACGATCTACTATATATATATATATATATATATATATATATATATATATATATATATATATATATATATATATATATATATATGAGTGTGTGTATGGTATCAACATAACTGTCAGCGTTGAAAGAAATAAAAGGAACAGATATAGACTGTGAATAATCAAAATGAGAATTTGGAGTTTAAGCAGTCATTTGCATTACCGGTGGAGGTTTAGCTCAATGGCAAGTGCAAAGCTAAAATGAAGCGAGTATCCTGCAGATCGCAGGTTCGATTCCTGCAGCAGCTCCATTCTCTTCGATAGCGTAATCTATAGTACGCTGTCTAGGCCAAATGATACATTCACTGAGTAACAACAGGAGATTTCTAATATAATGTAACGCAATTTGTAATTATATAGAACATTTCCGTCAGAATATCATAAGTAATTTCATATCAAAGAGACTGACAAACAACTATGCCCACGCCTCTTGAATGCGAGTATCAATTATTTCTATGACCCACAGATCTTTTATCGTGAGATCTTATCAACCCTTCCATAGAACTCAAGGGGGAATATGTTAATCGATAACCAATAATGTGTTTATACTTTGAGGTGGGAGATTACCTCTTTGGGGGATTATCCTGATCATTAATAATTCGTCAGGAACGGAAAAACGTAAAGTGGGGGCCATAAATGCTGTTGTCTACTGTCTCACCGGTTAATAGGAAGCATTAGAAAAAAAACATGAAATCTCATGTTGTATTGATTTCAGCAGTAAATTCTCTTACTTTATTGCGTTATTGACATAGTTGGTAACGTTCACTATGTCGACTGTGCTGATGCTCTTGGGAAAAGCAAGAATCCATCTCTTCTCCCCTACTCTAATGATGAATAATAGCAGAGTGGATTAAGCTCTCTAACCCTTCTCCAGGCTAGGAGAAAAGCAACATGGATCTAAAAAAAAGGCGGGGTATTGGGCCCCCCTAAGGCGATTTGACGTCATTTCAGCTGCTCCTACAGCCAAACTGATACAAGACTTTGCACTCTGCTTTCCTCCGGACTACATCAGAAGTACCGAGGAGGGGATTCTGACGACGAGGAATCCCAAAATCTCCAAGTATGCCCCCCTTGAGAGGAGCTTTCCACTGTCTCTATATACAGAACGGCGGCGATTTATTCATTGTAGGACGTGACACTAAGACATATGTTCGATTTACGCGGCACACCAACTTGTTACTCCATTAAAGTATGAACAGTACATTGGTATTTCGAGGGGCATATGTTCCTGTTTGATGATCATCCTACTTCCACATAGCAGTAAACTTTGAATAGTGAAGATGAGTTGCACAGTAAGAACATAAACTATAAAAAAATGAAATGGATTAGACGAAAACATTTCAATAATCAATGAACAACACCTTCAAATAAGCATACTGACATAAAACTCATCACCTATTTTTTTATTTTTTTCATTTGTCACAGAAAAAGTTGTGATTTCACAAAATCTAGCGGCAAAACACAATTTTTGGACATTTTCGTTTTCCAACATGATTTAAGAAAGAGGCTAATTGGTAAAACATTAAAATAATATCTTGATATTCTAAGATGCAGACATTTTTTAAATAAAACTGTAAGGTAACGGTCCTAGGAGATCAACAAAGAGATTATTGTCTATAACTTTGAGGAGAGTCGTCAAGATACCAACTTTCACTCGGATAATCTAAGCTCTTAATCCAATCTTCGATGTTATCACATTCTACGGTCTTCCTCTGGCGTGAAACGTAATATCCGTTGCTTAAATAGAATATTTACAAGCGTTGTGGTTAACGTTTGAATTTCTATTTGGTACCGTTTTGGGTTTGTTTTCGTTTGGGGGGGTTGTTTATTTATTTTTTTGTTTGTTCTTTTTGTGTTTTATTTTTTGTTTTGTTTTTGTTTTTTTGTTTTTTGCTTTGCACTGCCAGAGGAAGGGTCCAATATGAGTGACCCTCTTTCCTTACGGCTATTACATTTTACACCTTAAGAGAGTCGTAGATTGAATCGGCTGGAAGGTCGTGTCTACATCAAAAATAGGAATACGAGTTCAGATTGTCCGACCAAAAGTGTCTTTCACAAATTTCTTTGTACGACAAAACAAATACGATTCAGAAGGGACATTTACTGTATTTCATACAGAGGGAGGTGCGGGAACCATATCAGATCGTGTCCCAGCATCACCGTTTCTCTGCTCTCTTTTTGTACGATGGTTAACACGTCCAATTCTCAACAGTTATTCTCGTGAGTGACAAAATCATGCGTCCCCTCACCTTGAATTTCTCGATGCTACTATCTTTGCAAAAGACAGGAGATCTGTTTCATCTTATTCAAATTTTCGCAATCCAAAGTTCTCTCTCATCTGCTGACATCTATTTGAGTTATGAAACACCACACACACATACATATACATAGTACATTCTTGAATATATTTATTTGTATATATATATATATTATATTCTTATATATATATATATATATATATATATATATATATATATATATGTATATATATATATATATATATATTATATTCTTATATATATATATATATATATATGTATATATATATATATATATATATTATATTCTTATATATATATATATATATATATATATATGAAAGATTTTACCCACAAGGCATAGCTCCTAATAGTGAACTCTGGCTCCACATGGGAACTTTAAACACATGCTCACATAGCACACACCACTGAAGATGGGAAAAATCCCGAAACATGTCTGGACCATTTACATCTAGGGATTCATAAACCTTACCTCTAAACACTTTACTCCCGAGGCTGTCTCACTCTTTACAGTACACATTATATATATATATATATATATATATATATATATATATATATATATATATATATATATATATATATATATATATATATATATATATATATATATAAATGAATAAAGAGACAGAGAAAAAGAGAAACAGGATAAATTTGAATAAATAACCTTTTAATCTTGGAAGATTTGTTTCCATGTACGATTGGACACATATCTTAAAAGTGATAATTTCCCTATATCATCATTAAGAGCGCTCGATGACTTATTATTGTAAAATTGAGTTTCAAGATAGATTTTGTCAGAGCAAATCATTAAAAGACAAGAGAAGTTTTGAAGAAATCTGATATGGTATTTCTAGTCTAATGCATATCATCAGTATGTATATATATATATATGTATATATATATACACGTGTGTGCGTGTGCATTTGTGTGTGTGTGATTATAAATTGTATTATATCATATTGAAACTCTGATCTTCGTTATTTTTGGTGAATGTATCATTTAGCCAAGACAACGTAAATAGAAAAAAAAACAATTAACGAAAATGGGGCTGATTCAATTGCTTGAATCAAACGTACGACTGATACGGTAGCTGCTTCAAAGTAGCGTTACTCTAACCATTGAGCAAAACAACCGTCGATAATGGAAAGGCCAGAATAACAGCTTCAACTCGTCTCTCAATTTGTGAATTCAAATCAATTGGAAATGATCTCCTGTTATTACACAGTGAATGTATCATTTGACCTAGACCACGTAACAACGTTACTATATAATATAATACAATTTTTGATTTTTTTTGTTGGATTGTTTATCCATTTCTTAATAATGTAATTATCCACGTTGCAAGAAACAAATAGAATAGATATAGACGGTGAATAAACAAAACTTAGGATTTGGAGATAAAGAGAATTTTTATTTCTGTCGTATCATGTATCCAATTCTTATTATCACACACACACACACACACACATATATATATATATATATATATATATATATATATATATATATATATATATATATATATATATATATATATATTCCATTAGAAATAACGGACAAGGAGTGTCTTTTCAATCTTATAATTATCTGGCAGGGTCATGCAAGTGAACGGATGCCTGGTTTCAATGCATATAAATACTTTCCAAAGGATGGGGTGCTTTTGGATTTCGCTTTTGTACGAAAACGTGAAAAGATTAGTAAAAAATGAAAAAGTTGCCATGTTTGCCATTTTACAGAAAATAAGCTACCATATTAAATATATATATATATATATATATATATATATATATATATATATATATATATATATATATATATATTAGAATGTGGATTCGCTACACAAATTAACTCATGTTTCTGCCCTCTCCGGGCCTCATCAGGCGAATGATGCATAGATATATTATTATATTATATTAAGTTATACTGCTAGCCTGATTTGTACAACATGTACTATATATATATATGTGTGTGTGTGTGTATGTGTGATGATTGTGGACACAATTTATTTGGAAACTTACGTTGTCAGGCACTGAAATCGACCGAACAGCCAATCAAACAGCTGATCACATAAATGAATAAAGAAAATGAGCGTCTTGCAGCACCCGAAGGTGTTCGAAATAGCACAGTTAAACCACCCATCTCTCTACTCTGTGACCGTAGGCATGAATATTTACATATTCATTATGTTTTTGTGCATATGTTCACATTTTGCCGATACTATGCATATCATTAGATTGGACAGCTTATGTTCGACACAATATGATAATTGTAGAGTCAATTCATTCGGAAACACATTTCGTCCGGCTTCAGAATTTTACATGGTCGGCTGTTCGATTAGTTACTAGGTTAATCTCGGTGCCAGGCGAAATATGTTTCCTACCAAATTGTCACTACCATAAGAATTATGGGTTGTTTTCTTATTTTTGTGTATGGTTGTCGTTGAGGAATTGGTAGCGCGAAGAGATTTCGTTGAAGACAAAAGATTTTGGATTCACTTGGTTTGGTGTGAGTACCGACGTCAATGTACGTGTTTAAGAAGAGAGATTTATTCAGAGAATGTGTGCCAAGTATGAACGTAGATGCGGAGATGAAACAAAGTAAAAAGGACACATACAAGTATTTGGATGGAAAATAAGTCGTACATTCAATACAGGAACATAAATGACAAATAACGAATGAGAATGAAATACGTATAACATTAATACGATCGATCGCATAAAGAGAAGAGATACTAAAAGGTAAGAGCTTTGCTGTCATTGACAGAACGGTCATCGGATTCGAAGAGGAGGTATATGACCTGCTCTTGAATCCGTAAGGCTTGGGGCGTACCAAGGAATAGTTTTGGAGACCGGGTTCAGTGTGCAACTTGGGGTTATTCTCTGATGCTGGTAGACAATCGATGGACAGACCATGAAAGACAGATAACACAATGAGTTTAATTCATGCGTGCTTTCCGAAGTAAGGAGAATAAGCAGACCGATCATCGTGACTATTGGATCGTAAAAGTATTGCCATTTCATTCATGTGAGTTAGAGGTGTATACGCGTTTGGATCACGCGGTGATCACACGGTTGAGTAGCCGCGTAGCTGTGCGTATTTGAGATGCCTCACCATCGGCGAAGTGAAATGGACAGATGGTAGTGCTGAGATTGGTCTGGGGGGAAAAATGCTCAGGATCGGATCAGCCCAGAGGTCGGCGATATGATACCGATCTTGAAGAGAGAAAGAGTAGCGGGCCAAATGGGCGTAACCAGCTGGAGGTGCCGGCGCCAATGAGCCAATTGACCAGGTATGTTCAGGGGCACCACACTACAATTATCACGTTCTGTCTTCTGTTCTTGTGAAGCGATAAGTTCACTTGGTTGTTTTACAATGGATATAAAGACCTCGAGAATAAAACAAAGAGATTTTTAGAAAGAATCGATTCGGGAATGTCAATGGTCTTTCAGAGAGTTCACTGACATTTGTGACATCAAAACAAGTTTTCCCTTTGCTTCGGGCTAATATAAAGTACGCCAACTCAACTATTAAGGTTTTTTTTTTTCATTCTACGTAATTTCGCTATTACTCCATTGAGAAAAACGTATAAGTATAGAAAATTATAAAATAGTGTGCGACGAATTGCGAATTGAGGGATTTTCCTGACTTCACATAAGTTATTAGTAACATTCGTAAACTGAAATAAATTACAGGCTTGGCTGTGCTAGGGTCAAATTCATTCGCATCATTGAAATCAAAAAGATAAGCCAAACAGAATTCATCCATATGATATTATTGCAATACTATGTTTACCATTTCAACACCTTTATTAGTTAGAAATTTAATGTTTACGGAAATGAATAAAACATCTTTTAAATTTGAGACCCACAAAATTCTGGAAAGAACACACTTTTAGAATCAATCATCTTTTTTCTTGATTCTATCAATTTATTTTACCGAGGAATAGATACGCAAAAACTAATTTTGTAAATCTTATAGTTGACTGTATCGAGCACTTTATGAAATAAACCCTTCACACGTTGTATTATACTGTATTCCTGATATATATATATATATATATATATATATATATATATATATATATATAATAATTGTATAATCCACAGACATTTGTTTCGTTGTATTACAACTCTTCAGTGTGGCTATAGACTATCCTTTTCCCATCCAGTACCGTGGGGTAGGATCGAAACTTTCGCTTCAGACCCAGAGGCTGAAATAATTTGTACAAACATAACAGACGTTTCATAGTAATGATTTTCAAAGGTTTTTCACGTTTCAAACAGAATTTGATGCTATGGTACCATGTTTGAATTTTTTTTTTTTTTAGTTGAAATCATCAGTTGTTTACCATGTACCCGTTTCGGAGATTAAAAAACAAAACAGTAAGCATATCTCCTCACTACGCTGTTTAAGTTATGATTTGAATATTTAATTATGTTTGAATATTTTTAGGGTGGCATCATTATATATAAACAGCTGTTTCGTTGTATTACAACTCTTCAATATGGCTATAGAATACATATATATATATATATATATATATATATATATATATATATGGGTGTGGGTGTGGGTGTGTGTGTCTGTGTGTTGTATTACAACACTTCAGTGTGGCTATAGAATATATATATATATATATATATATGGGTGTGGGTGTGGGTATGTGTGTCTGTGTGCGTGTCTGTGTGTAATTATGTATACATTCTTTTATTTCATTTCTTCTTTTTACTTGAAAAGCTGTAAGTCAAGAGCACGTATACATTTTTTGTTTTGTGGTTGTCAGTTACAAAAATAAGATTGATTTTCTCGGTGAAAATTGTCACCTGTCAAATATAGAAAAAAAAATTGAAGAAAATCAATGAAACTATTATTGACCCTAGTTCAGTCGAGTCTTTCCTCTGATGAACTGTGCTATCTTATAATCTCTCCATGAGAGGTTGGACAAGGATCTCTCCTGTGCTCGTTGCATGGTTCTCAGTTTGAGGGTCAATCTTCTGTTTAGGTTCCATATTTTAGCTCCATATGTAACTATCGAGAGGATACATTGATTGTAGACCCTTCTCTTTAAGACTGGCGAGATTTTCTTGTTCTTGAAGCTTGAGCTTGCTTTACCGAACCCCTGCCATCCTAGAAAGATTCTTCGCTTGATTTCTTATTTTGTGAATCTCATGTACAGTCATTTCCATAGGTAGAGGTAGCGGCCTAATTCCTTCATCTCTGCATTTTCAATTTTGGTTGTTTTGTCATTGTCCTCAAAATGTTCGTTGTACGCGACATTTGTTCATGTAAAAGCCTACTTTCTTGTTTTCTTCATTCAGCACACCAAGCAGTTTTTATCTAGCAACTATTGAAGCAATCTCAGTGAGGTAGTGCATCGTATGTTTATTCCCTGCAATTATTCGACATTGTGCGTAGTTGATATTCGCCAGATGTACGAATCAGCACACGAGGCATTGCAGTGTCGAGTTAGAAATTGTTTGGATCAGCAGTTCTCAAAAGATCAAATGAAAATACATTTTTTTTAAATACAACAATTTTCTCTTTTTTATCTGAAACTACAAATCCAAATGTAGATGTATAAAATGTCTAAATTAGCAACACAAATGAGAAGTAGACGAAATAATTCGAAGCCTAAATTTCGTACGACGGACAGAAAATTATTTCACAATGTATATTGGGACAGGCTGCTCAACACACCATAAATTCAAACTCCTTTGATGCACACACCTTTGGCATGGGTGCTGCCCTAGTAAGAATAAAACAAGAACTCTGAAGAACAAGTACAGAAATCAGTTTTAATTTTGACAACTTACTACGAACGCGAAGATCACTGTCCGTTTGAGAACATTTTTTCTGATATATTACAGTAACTCATTATCCTTTACCCCACGGAAAGAAGCCATAATAATCTACTAAGCTTTAATTAGTCTTACATAGAAATTTAACAGCTGGGCAGCCCGTGAGGCTCGAACTCACTACAGTGGTATTGGTCTGTGAGACTGGCTCGCTGTCTATTGCTCCAGAGCAAGACAGTTTGATAGTTATCAAGCTCAGCTTATAGAGCCGAAATATGGAGCCTAACCAAGAGACAAAACCGCAAACTGAGAAGCAAGCAACGCGCACGTGAGAGAATCATGCTCAACCTCACATGGAGAGATCACAAGATAGCACAGTATATAAGGAAGAAAACGGGAGTCCGAGACATCATAGAATCTTCTAAAAAGAAAACTTGTATGGCAATGGGCTGGTCATGTTGCAAGAATGGCAGACATGGATCACAACATGGATCCCTAGAGATCGGATGCGAAATTGAGGTCAACAGAATACGAGGTTGAGAGATTAACTAGACAAATTCAGAAAGTACTGACTCCTCGACGCCCATAATAGGGAATTGTGGCGAAACCTGGTAAAAAACATGATGATTAAGTTCGGCTTAGTTTGACACACAGCGATAGTAGCAGGAGTATTGAAGTCACTACAGCAGTAATGACCGGTGAAACTCGTAAACAACTGCCCCAGGGTGAGTAAGTCAACAATGAGTTAAGGTATACCTTGAATAGTGCGTTCAATTCCTTCTGTTCAAGACCGTACTATTCGAGGTCTTATTATTCAATGATTTTTTTAGTTTATACTTAGTTGCATTAATTTAAACATCAATGCCGTAACTTCACTACATGAAAATTGTTTCTCATGAAAATTGCACCATTCAAGGTATTTAAACAACGAAACTAGGAAGTACTCAGTGAGCGCATATCTTTCACCATTTTCATCATCAGTATTTCAACGTCCGTCGTTGGACATAGACCTTCCCCAGGATTCGCCACACCCCTCTATGATGGGCATCGCAAAGCCAGTACTTACTTACAGTCTCTCCATCAATCATTCTGCTAGCCTCGGTTGCATATGTGATCTCTGGGGATCCATGTCGTGAGTTTCGATATCCATCGGTTGTCCGCCATTCTTGCAACATGGCCAGCCCACTGCATATCTTTACCAAACAACAAACTAAAAACTTGATGAAAATGAAATGTATCACAAAGGAAGGGGACTTTAAATGCATCAATATTGAGTAATCTCTCTTTTGAATCTAACACTAGCCCTTTTGATTAATAGTCCTTTTTTTACCTCTTTTCTTATAGAAAAATAATGAAAATATCTCTCAATCGAAAACAAATTCCTAGATTCAACCCGAAATCCGATCAGTTCTCCTATTGCCAATAACCCACCGTTTCAATCAATTTCATTGAAATCAACTGAGAACTTTTGGAAGTACTGTGTGAAGAGACAAACTAGCAGATGGACAGATGGTAAGACATCAGTGAATGCATATAGCTCAACCAATTTCAAAGAAAAAAAATTCTGTGACTCATTTTATGGCCAATGTAGTCGTCTGTCACCGCTATTTTTTATACCATCCTGTTGAGAAGCCGCTCTCCATTGAAGTGTCCATTGTTCTGTGCACAACGATGACGTGAAGTAGGAATCAGTAACACAAATAGAAGAATTTAAGTGTTACAATCCGCGTCCTTCGTGCTTAAACGAGTAGAAATAACGTTGTAGGAGAATTGTACTGTTCACAGCTAGTCGCTCGTTAAAATAAATACACCTTCAGGGGATTATTGCGATCAATGTGTAAATACATATTGAGTGGGGATTTTACAATGGGATGTGTCCATCACTTCAACGGGGCTTCTTTTTTTTTCTCTCTCACAGACAGAATACTAAGCACAATGCTGGAAAATATATGAAATAACGGGGTAAATAATTGTTCTAAGAGCCAGCCGCCATTGTGGGCCATGTTTTGGATTGAAGATGATTTGAGTGGAGGTGTATTTTGCGTGGCGATGAAAGGCAAAGACAATGCGATCAGTGTTCAATCTCTAGGTCCTGTTTTTTCTATAATACACTGCTGTCTTGTGATGTTGGGTATGATTCTCTCCGTTGCATGTTCTCAGTTTTAGGACCAATCTTTTGATTAGGTTCCATGTTTCAACTCTTATAGATGACTATCGGGAGGATATATATATATATATATATATATATATATATATATATATATATATATATATATATATATATATATATATATATATATATATATATATATATATATATATATATATATATATATATATATATATATATATATATATATATATATATATATATATATATATCACTCCATGCTGGCAAGATATAAATATATAAGTGATTCTTGGCTTGATTTCTTCTTCTTTCGAGGATCGTGGAGATTCATTGTCCCATGTGGATGTGATGGTCTACTTTTTTCAGCTCTGTATTTTCAATGTTGATTGTAGGGTCTTCTTTTATTATTCCATTTTATCCGGGGATATGACTTTCCAGGGCCATTAGTGAAAAATGAACACAGATCTCGGATTCCATTTTCTGCGCAGCTAAGAGCTCGACCATCGGCGCTTCTAATAATCGAGCTATCAATATAAATGAAGCCGATGCCTAAGTCCCCCAAGGACGATTCTAACACCATCAGCGTACGGAGAAAGACCACTGGGCGGTCTTGATTTGTACTAAATCATCATGAGAAATAAAACCTGATAACCAAGTTAAACAATCGTGGAAAATTTGCGTTTTTTCGTAAAAAAAAAGCTTTCTTGACCGTTAGGGGCTTTATTTTGACGGTATTAATAACATCTAGATTCTCCAGGATCTAGATTTTTCTAGATGTTAGTTTTTTTCTAGTGGAAAGCAACAATGATATCATAAACGGAAAAAAGCTTTTTTGACCTTTTGGGCATTATTCCTCAGAATCTAGATGGTTTTTTTTCACTATTGCTTATATGTTTTCGATGAAAGACGCCAGTGATGTCATAAATAGAATTTATTCTCACCATATTTATCCTTCAATGGAATTCTGTTCAATTATGGACTGTGATTACGAGTTGTAAATCAAAGTAAATAATGTTTTCGATTATGATTGATTAAACTCTAATACGATTCTTTTAGTGATAGGGTCAAAGGTAAAGAACGTTTGTTCAGTTATTGACTGTGATAGTTAGTTCTGTTTTGTTTTTTAATTGATTCTGGCAACTATTTTCCTTCATCTTGATTTGTAGTAGCTTTTATCGCAACTGAACAGATGTCGTCACTCTACGACAGTGAGAAAACAACTAACGTGCCTCTTGACAGAGTGAAACCTGGTTCACGCCCAGCTTACTTTTCATTTTTGATCCACGCCGTTCGCTCGCTGCCCCTGATGAGTTGTGACACGAGCAACTGAACAAATTAAGATCAAGGGGCTTCTTTTCACAAAGAGCCGATCGTTTGAACAAATTAATGGATCCAGATCTAGAAATAGCAACAGCCTAAAACACCGAACAGCTTTGAAAATGAAAATGATAATTATAAAATTGATCAGAGAAAAATTAATCCGTTGATTCGGAAAAATTCTGAAAAAGCACTTCCAAACAAAAAAGCGAGGTACAAGCACACACATGAACAAAACTTTTATTCGTTATTTATCTTATATTCAGTTACTGAAAAAAAGGACTATGAAATTCCATTTAGCAATAGGTCCCAAATAGCCAACATTCAGTCACTTAGATTTCGAGACCACTCGAGCCAGAAAATGTTAACAAATTACACGATGTACGTTCATTCCTACACCGCTTAGTATCTATCCCATCAGGTGTGTCTCGCTACCTTGCTACGTTTATTATATCGTAAACTATTGCTTTGTTGTGCATTATTTTTACAGAATTTATCTAACCATGCATCAAAGAAGCTTGAGAAAGACAACTGCAATCTAAAATAAACAAGAAATTGCACGAAAGTGAATTTGGCATCCCTATTCCGAAACATAGCGAAAATTACATTGGGACAACGGATTTCATTTCCACAATTCTAAAGACGAAAGACTTTCTAAAAAAAAACTCATTGAACAACCGTAGCCATCAAAGATGGGACATGTGTATATTTTTTTGTTATGTGCGTGCGTCTGTGTGTTTGTTAATGTGTGTTTTCCAGCGCTCCTAGCCATACCGTTTTATCTGCAGACTTAAAAATTGGCACAATTACTCCCCTAAATACTGTCGTGAAACGTTATGTCCAACGGTTGTCTGACATTCTTGCAACATGACCAGCTCATTTGAGTTTTCTTATGGCTTCCATGATATCTTTTTTCTCTCTGCTATACCGTACAGTCTTAGTATCAACATAAAACAAACTTTCGGAAAGCGTGTATCGTTATTGTATTAGTTTACCACACATCCGAAACCTTCCTGATAATATAAGCCTGAAGGAAGTTTGTTTGTTTTTTTATTAGAGTATTAATTTCTGCAGAATTGATCGCTGAAACTCGAGAGCAGCGGATGCCAGGAGAGCACCGTCAAGTGTCTTCCAGGGCAGAGTGTCTGTGAGAAAGCGGCCGGCTGTGCAATCCAGTCCAAGCCTTCTCTGTAAATCGGTGATAGAGCATAGACAGATAGAACAGTGTTGTTGCTACATACGGCGCATGGTACTCCTACACAGTCACCCAACTAGATAATGACCAGAACGGGCGTTGTTTAACTACAGCGATCTTACGGGATCCAGTGAGTCCAACTCAATTTATGAACTTCAGTATAGCAAAAGTCACGTGCAACAATCACATCAAAAATAAGGACATGACAGTCAAAATGGAAGATGCAAAACTGGGGTGAGTAGACCACTACATCTACCTAGGATAACGAACCTCTATGAAACCCACAAAAGAAACAGAAATCAAGCAGAGAATCACCCTAGGATGGTAAGCTTTCGGCAGAAAAAAAAAGATCCCATTAATCTTAAAGAGAAGGATGTATAACTAATGCATTCTCCCGATTGTCACTAATGGAGCTGAAACATGGAACCTTACCAAGAGACAGACCTGCAAACTTTGAAGCATGCAAAGCACACATGAGAGGATCATGCTCAACCTCACATGCAAAGATCACAAGACAACACAGTATATCAGAAAGAAAACAGGGGTTAGAGACATCATAGAATCCATTAAAAAATTCAAATGGCAATGGGCTGGTCATGTTGCGAGAATGAAAGACAACCAACATGGATCCCCAGAGACCACACGCGAAATCGGGGTCGAAAAAAAACAAGATGGAGAGATGAACAAGACAAATTCAAAAGATACGGGCTCTGCGACGCCCATGATATAGAAATGTGACGGACGGACGTTAAAAGACTGAAGATGATGAATAGTAATGAAGTAACAGCAGTTGGTAGGCGAAATTTTCTGCAGCGGAATGCAGACAGAGAAGGAATTGCGAAGAAATGATCACTTTTGCAAATGGCGTCCACATTCTACAATTTGACCCGAAGGTGAATTCATCAAACATCACCAGATATCAAATAAGGTAAACATGAAGGGAAAAAGAATTGAATGTCAAATGAAAATAAGCAACCTTTCTGGCCAAGAAGATTAGTAAATGACCTTTCGTCGCACATATCACGCTGTTATAGAATTAAGGCGAAAATGAACGAGAAGGGTTCACCATATAATCTACCACCAACTGAAATGAAGACAAATTAGATATGCCAGATCAAATAACTGGCATGAGTCACTCAGATTCTTATATCAATGGTTGTCGAACATTACGGGGGGAAGAGGGTCAGATTGGAATTGATGTTTGCATTCGTGGGTCAAGAAGACTAACTCAAAGTGAACCAATAGATATATTTAAAGCCAAGATAACACTTTATGTTTGTACCACTTATTGAACTCCGTAGCCATCAAAGATGGCAAAAGGTTCTGTCTCTTTTTTTATGTGCCAGTTTGTTTATTTGTTTGTTTGTCCTTGGACCCCAGGCCATATCATTCTGTTTACAGATTTGAAAATCGACATAAGTACACCATTAGCCCACGTTCTTAAATGGTTCTTTTGGTTTTAGGGAATAAAAAGCTTTTGGGGCCTTTTTTGCGCCTGACAAGTTTATTTGATTATGTGTTCCAGCGCTCCTGGTCATACCGTTTTGTCAACAGACTTGAAAATTAGCATAATTACTCCATTAGACCCCATCTAAAAACAAATTTTGAGGAAGGGGGTTCTCAACCTTTTTCTTGGTATTATTCTCTCGGGTTTATTACTTTGTTCGTGTGTCCCCGACTGCCCTACCATACCGTTTGTACAGACTTTAAAATTAAGATCAGTACTACACTAGACCCTTTCTAAAAAGTGATTTTTTTTTATATCCGGAAAAAATCTTTTTTGACTTTTGGGGGCCTTTTTCTATAAGGGTTAAACATTTATTCGAGCGTTCCGGTGCTTCTGGCAATACCGTTTTGTTTACAGACTTCAAAATTGGTATCAGTACTCCCCTGAATGGCTTCTAAAACTTTCAAATTTTTAATTTCAGAAAAAAATTGGGGACTTTTTAGGGACTTATTCAAACAGTTTTAATAATAACATGTACATCTTCCAGAATGTATATATTTCTAGATGTTTTTTAAAACATTTAATTTATGAGAGGTACGGATATTTTACGTATATATTGAGGTGTATCATTACCAAAGAATTTTTAAGAAGTCGATATAATAGATATCAGATGAAGTTGATTATAAAGTTGATTGCAAGATGAAGGAAAAGCTCTTTATTAGAAAGAAAAAAATCAGAACATGAATAATCTAAGCTTTGTGAAGGACCATGGTCTTACCTCAAAGATGCTCTTCCAGTCAATTTCTCGAGACAAACTTTTAATTTTGTACTTATTTACATACATATAAATAGAAAAATCAAAAGCCTGAATTATTGAGTAAAACTAATGAAGTACATGAATGAAATCAAGGAAATTGTCTCAGTAAGTGATAGAGTGTCTACGAGATAAGAGCTTTAATAACAGTGTCAAGATTTTAAAAAACAAACACAGCAGGAAGACCAGAGATAAATAAAATAATTTTAATACTATACTTATTTACATATATGTCAATAAAAGGACCAAACACCAAAATTATTAAACAAAACCAATAAAGAAAAATAGATAAATAAAATCTAAGCAACCTGCCTCGGTATATGGTAGAGTGTTTAAGATAGGAGCTTTCATAACTGACATTTTAGATTTTATACTCATTTACATACATGTAAATAGAAGGACTGAAAACCCAAATTGTCAAGTAAAACCAATGAAGTAGATAAATAAAATCGGGGAATTGTCTCAGAATGTGATAGAGTGTCTCTAAGATAAGAGCTTTAATAACAGTGAATAGATTAAAAAACCAAACAACACACAAGGATGATCAGAAATAAATAAAACAGGTTTAATTTTATACTTATTTACATATATGTAAATAAAATGACCCAAACCCCGAAATATCAAGTAAAACTGATAAAATAGATGAATAAAATCCAAGCAACCTGCCTCACTATATTATTGAGTGTCTAAGATAAAAGCTTTAATAACACAGACAAGACTAAAAAAAACTAATAAGATGTCAGGAAGATCTGAGATTAGTAAAAAAAATATGATCTAATTTGACGAACTAATTGATATAAGAAGAATCAGCAGGTTCTAAAATGAATCGTCCAAAACCATTCAAATGGCCAACTAATGATACAGTGAATAAGTTTGGCATTTTAGTCCGACGGAGTTCATGGAAATATTGTTGCATTATACTAACGTCTTGCAAATATTTTTCTATGACCAATTGCTTTATATTTTTCTTTGACTATGACTAGAAACCATCTTATATTGGACATTTTTCAAAGTTAATAAAGTTTCAATTTTCTGCATGCTTTATTTTATTGTAGAGTATAATTTTAGTACATACAGGAGAAAAGGACATCATTGGATCGATTAAAAATCTCAAATGGCAGCGAACTGTTGTTGCAAGAATGGTGGACAAATGATGGACATCATGACCCACGACATGGATTCCCCTGAGATCACATGCGAAACCGAAGCCGGCAGAATATTAAATGGAGAGACCAGCTAGACAAATTCAGAAAGTACTGGCCCTGCGACGCCCACGATAGAGAAGTGTGGCAAATCTTGGGGAAGGCCTATGTCCAACGACTGATGCTGGAAGGCCAGTGATGATGATGATGATGATGATGGTGGTGGTGGTAGTGGTGGTGGTGGTGATGATGATGATGATATATTAGATAAACAAACAAATGGCATTTTCATTTTATATTTAACCAAATCAGAAACTCTCGGTCACAGTCAATAACTGATCAACCGTAGCGTCAAAATTTGAAGTCATGTAAGAAAAAAAATCCATCGAAGAATGAATATGGTGAGAATAAATTCTAGCTATGACATCACTGGTGTCTTTAATCGAAAACATAAGGAAGAGTTAAAAAAAAAAAAAAAACGTTTAGATTCTGGAGAATAACGCCCAAAAGGTCAGAAAAAGCTTCTTTTTTTTTAATAAAAAAAAAGTTTTTAGAATTGGTCTAATGGAACACTGAAGCCGACTTTCAAGTCTATAAACAAAACGGTATGGCCAGAAGCGCAGAAACACACAATCACAGCCATCTTTGGCTACAGTTATTCAAAATGATTTAAGGATTATTATTCAAGAATTATAGTTTATCTCATGTGGTCAGTAAGCCGGATAAAATAATAGTGTGCTAGTTCAGCCTAGAGGCCATATTCTGCAGACTCCTGACTAACAATGTGGCAATAGAGATCAAATAAATTTCAAGACCCGACTTCTGTAAACTTTCTATCATCTTCACTTTGACAGTTTGAGCTGTCTACTTGACCTATACAACATAACTATATTGCATGTCTGCCCTTATTCGAATTGATATGGAAGAATCTGGTGTAACAATGTGTGCCAGCGTCTCCAACCATGAACCCAATTTTAAAACAACTTGTACATTGACGGCTTGATGTCAAGAAGGCATTATATTTCATCAGCTTGCAGGCCAGCTGCGACACCTTGGGGGCGCCACCCCGGACCCATACGTTGAAAATTGGATTATTTCTGATTTAATAATTCGATCATTTATCATTTTGCCCCTGGCTTTATGACAGTTTTCCAATCAATCGTCGGCTGTTGTCTTCGGAGAGAGGCAACAGTTAAAAAGTGAAATTGTTTAGCTGCCACGTCGTTCGGAGCTCAAGCCAAAGTGCTGGAGTATTATACGGGATTAAACTGTCACATCAAATTTAAGTTCAGGAAATTTTCCCATGTTCACCAGAGGCAATACGAACGTTACTTTCTCAAGTATTCAATACTGTTTCATAATGTCCTGTAAAGTGTCAATTATAAGAGCAAAGAGATATTTGCTGCGAATAAATGTAAGCTTTTAACTTTATTTTCTTGAATATCAATGTAAAAGTATTGATCAACACTTGTGCTCAAACTAAGCCACGCTTACTGAATAGTTAATACAATACAAATAACCTGTAATGTAATTAAAAACCGTCAACGAAAACTGTCAGCATTTACATTATCAACATCAGCGTAGGTTTCTTTAAACCTTAGGTAGGTCTGGCTGGCTATGTATGTATCGCGTGCCCCGGCTGAACCAATATAGCTATAGAGCTGAAAATTTAAACATTTACTCTTTATTATGTCTGGGAGGATATTTTTTGATTTCTGGAACGTTCCAACCTCCGAAAATTTATTTTCAGAGGATAGTTCACTTCATAATGTAAGTCTATGCCAGCTTTGTTTGTGCTCGGTAATGTTCTTGCTTACCTTTTGTAAATTCGGACTTTATTTAATGGTGACCAAACAACAAAAGGCGGGTAGAGTGCCTTATTCATTGATCACCTTTTTTCCAAACTTTTTTTCTTTCAAATTGATCACCCTAAAGCTGCCACAAGGCGTTGATTACTTGACAGTTTCTATTGAATGACTAACCAGACCTGATTATAGCCTTGATTTATCCCACACAGTATGAGTATTTATAAAATTGAAAATTCGGACTTTTTTCATTGATCACCACTCTACAAAAGACGGTAGAAATGCCTGATACATTGATGAACCATTTTTTTCAATTTTTTAATTGATCACCCCAATACTGCCAAAAGACGTTGATCACATGACAATTCCTATTGAGTGCCTAACCAGACTTGTTTATATGTTTTTATCATACACGGTATGAAAATTCATAAAATCCACATCTGAAATATTAATGTGTTTCAAACTGCAAATAAATTTTGAACTCTACGAATAAAGCTCAGGGCCTTTTGAGATCAATTTATATAGTTCTGTCAAATACGATATGTAGTATATACTACCATTGTCGGGTTCAGAAAATTCCGGATTTCAAAACTTATCTCGACCCGAAATTTCGTATAAGACTTATTGTACTATCCAGAAATATTTGTCAATTGAGTCAAACACGACCTAGGCTGAGAAAACCCAACAATTCTAAAGAGATTTGCCATCAAATACTAACCCCTGACGAATATCATAGAATCACCACACTCGGAGGGTGTTTATGCAGCTTTTTTACTTTATAACAAATGAAAAAATATCAGATATGACACAAAACATCTTCTGCGTAATAGCTTGAGATTTTTGCATCATGAAATATACGTCAAGCAAATTAGATTGAATTATTTATATTAATGACGTATCTTTTAAAATCAAGTATTGAAATAGTTATAGAATCATAAACCAGATGAATTATAATTATTATTTTGATGCTTGTCTTCAAGCTTTTACGATAGCCTTAATTCTTTAATGTTTTGGCTTCACTAATAACAATTTTCTCCATCAACTGTTCCAACTTTCAAACTTTCTCAAATAATGTTTGCAGAAATGAGCGTTGCCGTTGACCTTGATTGAGATTGACAAACGTAACTGCCTCATAGCCATGGTATATGCAAATTTTTTATCAAAATAGACGGTGAATATCTGAGCAACCTTAGATTGCAGACGACATCGTCCTTTTTGCAGAGAACCTACACGACTTCCAACAAATGATAGATGAACTAAACGAAGAAAGCAAAAGAGTCGACCTCCACATGAACTTCAATGAAACAAAATTCATGTGCAACAATCATATCAAAAATAAGGTCATAACTGTCCAAATCGAAGATGCACTACTAGGGAAAGTAGATTACTACAGCTACCAAAGACAACGAATCTCTGTGAAACCCACAAAAGAAGAAAAAATCGAGCGAAGAATCACACTAGGATGGCAAGCCTTTGGCAGAGCAAGCTCAACCTTCAAAAATAAGAAGATCCCTTTAATCCTAAAAAAAAAGGGTGTATATCCAATGCATCCTCCCAGAAGTCACTGATGAAGGTGAAACATGGAAACTAACCAAGAAACAAACCCGCAAACTGAGAAGCATGCATCGCACACATGACAAAATTATGCTCAATTCACATGGAGAGACCACAAGACAGCACAATATTTCAGGAAGAAAACTGGAGTCCGAGACATCATGGAATCTATTAGAAAACTCAAATGGCAATGGGCTGGTCATGTTGCGAGAATGAAAGACAACCAATGGACATCACGATTCACAACATGAATCCCCAGTGACCACATGCGGGATCGAGGCCGACAAAATTCAAGATAGAGAGACGAGCTAGACAAATTCAGGAAGTACTGGCCCTGCAACGTCCATGATAAAGAAATATGGCGGATTCTGGGGAAGGTCTATATTCAACGACGGATGTTAAAAGACTGATGATGAAAGAGTAATCAAACGAGATGAACTAGACAAATTCAGAAAATACTGGTTCCGCAACGCCCACGATAGAGAAGAGTGGCAAATTCTGGGAAAGGTCTATGTCCAACGATAGACTTTGAAAGACTGATGATGATGATGATGATGAGGATGAGGAATCTTGTTTTCTTCTGTTGAGGTTAGATGTTTAATACCGATTTTCATTTGGCTTTTCTCGGTACAATTTTAATTATGTCGCAAACATTGACGTCTGTTTCCGTCCAATTGTTTTCCATTTGTTTTGCTGTGCGATTTCTATTCTCAAGGCTGTTCAGTTTGTTTGTTTTTTTCTCTATTCTGACACATTGACGTCTTTTATGGTCTACCTATATGTTTCATTTTATAACCCTCTCATTTTGTTTATCCTTGCACCAAATTTTAGAGTCGGCTAAATGGGGACAACCATTTTTGCCAGACATCATATCGAATTCGTTTTTCAAAGGAATCCATTATTTCCATTGACAGCTCTTTTGTTGGGGCCATGTTTCCTTTCAATTACCCGAGTCCAACAGTTCGTTAATGTCTTCGAGCACTCTCTTTTAACTGCAAAATAATTTGAATATTTAGACATGTGCTGGTATTTGTTTTAGAAATGCAAATTACAAGATTCCATTATGGCGAAAATATCTAAAAAAAAAAGTTTGATGATGAATATTGTTTCTATTAGTGAAGCCAA
Source organism: Thysanoteuthis rhombus (assembly GCA_963457665.1). Classification (NCBI taxonomy): domain Eukaryota; kingdom Metazoa; phylum Mollusca; class Cephalopoda; order Oegopsida; family Thysanoteuthidae; genus Thysanoteuthis; species Thysanoteuthis major. The sequence goes on along the minus strand of OY735240.1, from coordinate 32,965,759 downwards.
GACTTCAAAGAATTCAGGCCATCATAAAAGCTTTAAGAGGAGAAACAAAGTACTAATTATGACTTTTGTGGATTTATGGTTTCATAATTTTTCCTCTACCTGATCTGGATAATCAATATCAGTCTCTCGACGTCATTCGTCGGACATAGACCTTCCCTAGGATTCGCCACACTTCTCTATCATGGGCGTCATGGAACCAGTACTTTCTGAATTTGTCTACCTCGTCCCTCCATCTAATATTCTGCCAGCCTCGGTTGCGCATGTGATCTTGGGGAATCCATGTTGTGAGTCGTGATGTCCATCGATTGTCAGCCATTCTTGCAACATGGCCAGCCCACCGCCATTTGAGATTTTTTATGGATTCTATGATGTCTCTAACTCTTGTCTTTTCCCGGATGTACTGTGCTGTTTTGTGGTCTCTCCATGTGAGGCCCAGCATGATTCCTTCATATGCACGTTGCATAGTTCTCAATTTTGAGATCTGTCTCTTGGTTAGATTTCATGTTTCAGCTCCATAAGTGACTACTTAGAGGATGCATTGGTTATACTCCTTTCTCTTTAGAATTGATGGGATCTTCTTATTTTTGAAGGTTGAGCTTGCTTTGCCGAAGGCTTGCCATCGTAGAGTGATTCTTTGCTTGATTTCTTCTTCTTTTGAGGATCTCATGGAGATTCGTCGTCCTATTTGGTTTGTTTGGGGTATGTTTGACGAAGCTTCAGCTACTAAAGAAAAGTATTTAACGATATATCTTTGATTTATCTATTTACTGCGAAGTGAAAAATGAACATCCACTGTGGTGATTCCATTATCTTTGCTTTGGGTAGCACTACGCTGTGTGTTTATATGTAGGTCCGTGTGTATTGACCAACAGAAAAACTGAATGAAATTATCAAAGAACAAGGGGTGCTGTGTAGAATTCTATGAGCGCAGATTCATATCTATTATATATATATATATATATAGAGAGAGAGAGAGAGAGGGGGGGGAGAGAGAGAGAACCTCGTATCTTCGCTCAAATAAAAGAAAAGAATCTATTTTTTTACCTTGAAAAAAAAAATATATATATATATATATATATATATATTCATCTACTGGTGGGAGAAAGCTTACGATATCCTTTTGCCTTTGGCCCAAAACATCAACTTCTCAACTTTATACTAGTGGTAGAAAGTGACATATCTTTCTGCCTTCCGTACAAAACTACTGCTCCTCAACTATCTATAACTTGCTCCTGAAGCTTACATTCGGTAAGTCACTCCTTGTTTTGGTTTAACTTTTGATGGATCAGCACCATATAGATCTTTTTTGTGCTTTTCTCATAATTTTTTCTTATTCTCACATATATATATATATATATATATATATATATATATATATATATATATATATATATATATATATATATATATATCGATGCTCTTACCATTGAGCTAAACAGCTGTCGGTAATGCAAAGGGTAAATAACTGCTTTCAACCCTAATTCTCATCTTGTTCGTTTTTGGTCTATTTGTCTCTTTCAACACGACGGTCATGTATTTCAGAAATGGACATATTTGGTCCGACAGAATGAATTACAAATTGCATTTTATTACATAGAAACCTATCTGAAATGTTCTCCCGTCGTTCGACGGTTAATATATCACTCAATTTAGACAATGTAAATAGAATAAACAATTAAAGAAAACGGAACTGCTGCAGGAATCGAACCTGCTTCGAAGTAGTGATGCTCTTACCATTCGTCTCTTTCAACGCGACGGTTATGTATTTAAGAAATGGAAATATTTCGTCCGACAGATTGAATTATAAATTGCATTTCTTAAGTATAAATTATCTCCCGTTGATACATGGTTAATATCAATCGTTTTAGACAAAATAGATATAATGAACAATTGAAGAAAAAATAGATATGCCCTTAAAAATGACAGGGTTATCTTTGTATGGATCAGAACAAAAGAGTTGTTATAATAAGAAATTAATTTTTCAATGATTCAAGTATTCTAATTTTATTTTTTTCTCTTGATTCGACTACAGCTTTTTTGTGTGATCAGACATAGTATTAAACGTGCCTATGACGTAATCTATAACGTGATTGTTATGTTAAAATAGGAAGATAAATTAACCAATCAGAGAATCCAGATTGAGCCTAAACAGAAGAAATTACACATTTGCTCAGAATATAGTATGGATGATTGCTATTTAATATGCTTGTTTTGACCTTGAGCTACAAGTACATAGCACCCAGTGAGAATCAAACACACAACAAGAATGATAGACAGGCTTGCTTGCAAACCACCCACCTTTCACATTTTGAAACAGAAAATCGACCCAGATAAGACTGAGTGGGTGAAAAAAAAAATCGGCAAACCACTTGCCCATAACTACTGTCTGGACAGTAATAACAGTAAAAAGTTTTTACATCCTTTATAAACCCAGGCATATGACATTTGACATTCTAAGCCATCATAATAAGAAATGAATTGATTTCATAAAGCAATTAGATGAGCAGAATATTTCTGTTGTTAGACAGTTTTGAAAAGATTTTCCTCCTAATCGATTTGCAAACAAAACGAAGATTAGTTGATATAATTTTCAGAAAATAGAGAATATGAAAAAATCTGGTTAGTCATGCAATAGTAACCGTCATGTGCCCAACGTCTTTTGCTGGCATGCCATGTCGGGTGATCAATTAAAAAAATTGAAAAAGGGCGATCAATGACTTATAATTATCATTAGAGAGTCTGGATTTTCCAAACATAAATGTGAATGCTTCTAGGCACAAATTAAAAGATTGATTTAGCATAAATTTACATTGTGAATTAAACCCCCCCAACACACACACACACTCAAAACTTATTTAGTGCAGGAATTGTTTTTGTTTTTTTTTTTGTTTTACTACAAAGACATTATAAGTAGTGAATGTTTAAAGTTCCAGTTTTCTAGTTTTCTATTGGTGCGGTCTGTGCGCGTGATACATACATAAAAAACCAGACAGACCTACATAAAAACTGAGGAAACCAATATTGACAGTTTTATTTTACGATTTCAGATTTTAGTTTCAGAAAATAAAGAATACAAATGAAACAGAGTATACTATAGTTTCTTCATGAACCGATGATATCACAGCTAGTTATCGAATACCGGAAATATCTTCGCAGTGTAATGGTAAACAAGCTTGTCTCCCTGGTCATCATCATCATCATCATCATCATCATCATCATCATCATTCTTTTAACGTCCGTCGTTGGACATAGACCTTCCCCAGGATTTGCCACAATTCTCTATCGTCGGCGTCGCGCAGCCAGTACTTTTTGAATTTGTCTAGATCGTCTCTCCATCTAACACTTTGCCGGCCTCGGTTTCGCATGTGATCTCTGGGGATCCATGTCGAGAGTTGCAATGTCCATCGGTTGTCCGCTTTTCTTGCAACAGGGCCAGCCCACTACAATTTGAGATTTTTAATGGATTCTATGATGACCCTGATTCCTGTCTTTTCCCGGGTGTACCGTGTTGTCTTCTGGTCTCTCCATGTGAGGCTCAGCATAATTCTTTCATGTGCACGTTGCATAGTTCTCAATTTACGGATCTGTCTCTTGGTTAGGCTCAATGTTTCAGCTCTATAAGTGACTATTGGGAGGATACATTGGTTATACACCCTTCTTTTTAGGATTAATGGGATCTTCTTATTTTTTAAGGCTGAGCTTGCTCAGCCAAAGGCTTGCTATCATAGTGTGATCTTTCGCTTGATTTCTTCTTCTTTTGAGGGTCTCATGGAGATTCGTTGTCCTTACAAGCGAAGTAAATTCGTGATTGAATGTATTAGATATCTCTTTGAGACCTTTTTTTAAATGTTTTAAAACCTGAAACTTTTTTAATGTACAGAATATAGTTATTACGAAGACTGCAAGCACTTAAAACATTACTCTAATTTGTTACACGTAAATTTATTAGTTTATCTCAAAACGATATTTATCATATTTAGGTATGAATTTATATCAAGACAAGCTAATAAACGATTTTTCAGCGTATTTTCGCACCTTTCCAAAATTTGAATGATTAATTTCGGATGTTCAGACGAACATTTGAATCACTCAGACATATTTTTATTCCACTGTGGGAGTTTGTGGGTGGTGTTCGGGGGAGTCAAGTCTTAGTAAGCAGCACTTTTTTTAGTGTACAAAACCCAGTCATTTCGAATACTGCAAACACTTAAAACATTACTCTAATTTGTGTGCGTAAATTTATTAGTTTATCTTAAAATGATATTCATCACATTTAAGCATAGATTTACGTCAACACAAGCCAATAAACATTTTTCCAATCTGCTTTCACACGTTTTCATAATACGAATGATTTATTTCGGAAGTTTTGGACGAACATTTGAATCAATCTATTCCACAGTGGCGGTGGGGTGGGTAGATTTCTGTAATTCTAATCCCCACTGAGAATAAACAAGAGCCGAAATTCCGATGAGGTGTCCACTATAAAGTTTTAACGACATTGTTGCCAGATCACGTGACCCAGAGCAGAAGGTAACTTTAGAGAAAGAAGCATCCAATCAAGAAACAACTTTCCGTCAAGTTTCAGATAAATCTGACTCAAAACAGCAGAGAAAATCGATTTTAAGACATGAGGTTTAAACGCTATTATTGTAAGATTGTGTGATCCAGATTAGGAGATAATCTTAGGGAAAGAACACCTCATCAGGAAACAACTTTACGACAAGTTTCAGATAAATCTGACTCAAAACAGCTGAGAAAATCGATTTTAAAACATGAGGTTTAAACGCCATTATTGTAAAACCACGTGATCCAGAGTAGAAGATGATTTTAGGGAAAGAACACCTTATCTGGAAACAACTTTGCGTTAATTTTCTGATAAATCCGACTCAAAACAGCTGAGGAAACAGATTTTAAAGCATGAGGTTTAAACACCATTTTTGTAAGATCACGTGACCCATAGAGGGAGATTTTTATACGCAAGAAGCCTCTTATAAAGGGATGCCTTTCAATCAAGTTCCAAGTGAATCAGGTTTGAAACAACTGAGAAACAATATGGGGACATGCCTATCGACAGACGGACAAAACCTCTTATTGAAGGAGCAAGGATTCCTTCAGGAATAATACAGTTATAAAAATGTATGGCTCTATTGTAATACATTAATATAACTTATATAGTTTATTGATCTAGAAGAAGCGGATACTGGTATAGTAACTGTTGGTTTCCCTACGGATACATCAACGAGATAGTGTCACCCATGACTGAGTATACCTGACGACGTTTTTATTAAACAAAGGATTTACCAACATCGTAGGATTTTATTATTTCTGGTGGAACATTCCACAATCAAAACGGACATTATCAGGTTTGGTTAAGAATGAATTCGACAGCATCGAAACACTTTATGAATATGTTGCCATCCAAAAAATGAACACTGCTCTACGAAAAAGTTTATTTGCAATCAATAGTTTTGTCATGGATAATATGCCTGATTATATTCGTTTTGTCTATGCAATGTTTCATTAAAATCATAAAATCCATTTATATTTTCGTTTAAATCAAAAATAAAACTTCTTATAAGATGATTGTTAGGAGTGTACCAATTCTTGGACGTTACTGTAAGGAGAATTTCCACCTGCATTAAACATCCTCCGGGGTTGAGGTTCTCATCGTTCATGTGTTTAGCTAATTCGTACATATACTCGGCAGCACTCGGTCCATTTTTCTCTGTGTATACTATGCATAGAAGTTGAATTACATTTAAAACCTTATGAAACCATTCTTCAATGTTATTGTACACGCGGTCTAATTTGGGTTATTTAAGATGCAACACCTCACACAATACCACATGTGACCAATCTGTGAACTCGCGTAAGAGAGGCGAGAATCTCACGTGTCCGTTCGTCATCTTAGTAGAAAAACGAGTATCGAATCATCAGTTGTCAGAAAATCACACACACACACACACACACATATATATATATATATATATATATATATATATATATATATATATATATATATACATACATACATACATACACACGAAAGGTTGGTTCTTTTTAACTCTTTTTATCTGAGAGGGGCAAGTTCCATTTTGGAATTCATCTTTTGAACATTTGACATCAAGTAGTCCGATTGAATCGTACTGGTCTCCGTTCTGTCTCTACAGGCAATGGAGCCCCCTCCCCCCGCTCTCCAACTGACGAAGCGTATGGAGATCCTGAGAATCCCAGTCGTCAGAATCTCCCCTCGGTCACGATGAGGTGGTCCAGAGGAAAGCAAAGAGTGATACATTGGGCATCAACCTGACTTCAGGGACTGTCAGTAACGTTCCCAAGACTAGAGGGTCCAGTCTGCCCTACTATTTTACCCACAGCTGGGGGAAAAGAAATGTATTCATGCCTTTCCCAGGGGACATCAGTGCGAAGTGAACATAAGCAGCCCCATTGTCCAAGCTGTTGCCGACCATACCGATTGCATCTGCAAATCAAGTTGTTTACAAATGAAGAAATGAGATAAATCAATTTTATATAATTTATTAGAATGAAATGACATCTAGTTATAGACTACCAGTGCCCCGAATGGCGCCCTTAAAGTTTCACACCTGACCCGAAGGGCTGTAAAATAGAATGCTCACTGGTCATTGTGCCGTCAGTATGCAGTTATTTTGAAATTGGGTTAATGTTTAGAGACCTCAGCACACGCTGTTGAAATGAGATTCCTTCCTACAGATTTAAATTGAGGCTACTGAACATTACGAGCGACATTCCCATAGCAACACCGTTTCTTAAATTAATCTGACGTGTAGTTGAACAACTGCATACCCTAAACGTCGCTCAGCTAGATAACAAATTATTTTCTGACTGGCCCCCCTCTGGAGCATTCAATACTACTGCTTAGCTGAGTGTGCTGAAACCAGGTCTGTTGGGTTCGTCCTTTTATGTGTATTTCATAGGGCTGCAAATGACCTGTCCATTACGAAACTCAATCATATTTTGTCTACAACTTTATAACTATGACGTAGACTGAATCGCCCGAGACATTGTCACTACATTGAAGATGAGAGGGATAGTTTAAACTGTCTGGAAAAAAAACTTGGTATCAGTCATATTTGTTTGAAATTACAACTTGAAAAGTTTATTCCAATCTCCACAGCAGAAGTTCAGAAAACTGACAGATTTCTGTTTGGTTGGGCTATCATCAACTAAACCTAATTTGCTATAATATAAAAAGAAAAATTAATAAAAAAATGGTTGAGATTTGGATAAGGGAAACAGAAAAAATCTTATTACAATTTTCAGGGTCCCCCCTCATTCGAATCTAATCCCAAACCCCTAAAAAATGATCATATAACTTTAATATTAATAGATATCATTTGCTAAAAAAGGCATAATTCTGTTTTGCGTCCACATATCTTTCAGTCATTGTCTACGGATGTACAAAAGGGAATAGGGTTGAATGCAAACGATCAAATATCAAAACCAAGTATCTGTTATTCAATAATTCACCAAATGTACACCCGTCTATCTGTATGTACTCGCCTATCGTAAAAACCGCACGACATAAACCCATGAAATTTTGTTTTTGTCAAATGGGACCTTAGGACAGGTTTATCGCTAATTAGGTTCTGAAGATAACCTTCCAAACAATTTTTTTAGTAGGGATCTATTGAAATTCATGTTAGATTTGAGACATTTCCTTTCAGCTTCTGCTTGACTGTTGCTTGAAAGATAGCCTATTTCCAGAGCGAGTAGATAGATTGTATCGTTTTTATAGACGATGATAAAGTAAGAGAGTGAATAATGATTCGAGGACGATTGAGAGGAAAAGTATGTTTTTCTTCTGACCGCAAGAAAAAATGTAGATTTCGCAAAAACTACCCGACATAACACTATGAAATGTTGTGTTTAAGAGTGTGACAATGGGAAAGATTTTCAGCAAATTAGATTTTGAAAATCAGTTTTTTGGAGGTCAATTTTCAATTTTGTGTCAATTTTTGACACCGTTACAATGCGCATATGAAAGAATCGTACTCAAAACCCCATAGAGAGATCACAAGACAATACAATATAATAGGGGGAAAAAGGGGTCAGTGACATTATAGAATCCACAGGAAAACTCGAATGAAAATGGGTTGGTGATAATGGTGATAATGTCAGACAGGCTCTGATCGGCATCGTGATACGGGATAACAAATCTGTTGGTGAGACGACGCGTAACATTTTAGTTAACAAATCACTGGCATGAAGCTTATGGAAAAAAGGTTTTATTCATTAGATAATAGATATGACAATTTTTTCATAATATCTTTTCTGACACATTGTAGCAAGTCTGATTTAGATTAAGATTGTAAGAATCTGCCAAATTGTTCTGATATTTTCATATCCTTCCAAATGAAGCTCTTGAGAAGACGTGAAAACATCGAAAGAATTTGTCAGGTTGTAGCGAGTCTAATAAATAAATAAAAATTATCGCTCGAAGCATACATAAGGCTATTCTGAAAGGATATTGCATTTGTATGGTAAACAGGAAAAATCAATATTTAGTTTAAGGGGCTTTGTATCGTTTATAGTTTATTGTAATGTTTGAATCAATGAAAGATTTGATGGACGTCACGTTTACCATTCCATACTGCATGAATTTCATGAAGGCAGTTATTCAAAACAGACAATTAAAAATATTTATGGTGTGTGCCGAGGTGACTGTGCTTGGTAAATGACAGTGAAGATAATTCAGCCAATTTAGAAAAAACAATGACTGTGATATTGCTGATAATCTTCGTGGCGGAATATGAACCATTTTGGATAACTTGGGAGTACCCAGAGAGCGCAAACCTCTGGTAAAGCCGTGCTCTAACTTAATCAAAAATAGATTATCGAATCTGTCACCAAATTTAACCACTCCATTCGTAGCTTATAGCCCACCCTTCCACAAAATGTCTTTGAAATTTACTGGGAACTTTTGGATATATCGTGTGAATAGATAGAAAATGGAAAGACGGAAGAATAGAGGGTATACCTCTCCATCTCCATCGTTGGGGGTAATTACAACGATCGAAGAAAACAGTCGTTATTTTTAAAGCTCAATAAAAAAAAAAACAACCGTTTGTAAAGGATGTCATGAAAGTTTATGAATGTTTGGTTGGCGTTGTCGGTAACGACTCGGACGACCTGAGTTCAAACCCTGGCCGGAGCTGGTCATGTTCACTTTGCACTTATACCCTTAGGAAAGACATGAATGCACATGTCCCCCTCTCTATGGTCATAGGTAAAATACCAGGGAAGATTGGACTTATTAGCCTTTGGAAGGCAATCAGTTAGGGAGAAGGACATATCTGATTCCAAACCAATTGAGTGGCACCCCTTGGTTCAACGCCCAATTTCACGTCTTCCCGGGCACTCCTGCAGCCTAGTTGATATTAGGCGTATCGTTCTTAGCTCTTTTTGACTATGTCAGCGAGGCTGCATAAGGGATTCTAAAGGTTTAGCATCCTGGGATCTCCGCACGCTGTGTACGCTTCGCCTAGGTAAGTGCCCCGTGGATATGGGACGTTCCGCTGGTAGTGCTGACTGAACACTTGCCGTCGATCGAAAAGTGATTTTTTTTATTTATTCATTTTACCCTTTTTGTCAAAAATGACCACAGTATTTTGATTATTTTGCATTTGCTTATAAAATATCAAAAAAACAACTTTTTGAATTTATCTTTTTGTCATGAACGCATATTGAATTTTACAAGTTACAAAATGGCCACCAAAGATATCGTTGTGTCGTTTTGAAACCGAGCGGTCAGACAAGCAAATACTTCCTTTAATAAATACGTTTCGCTTGGTGGAGTAAGAGACAGAGAGAGAGAGAGAGAGAGAGCAAATAGTTCTTCTAACAGATAATTCCACAAACTTTCAATTACACACGCATATATTTATGTATTATCTAACATATTAGCAATTCATCCCTTTACAGAATAAGCTGCACTTGAGGGAGATCCAAATACGTTCTCACAGATTATTTTACACATATCAAATTGAACACATGCACGTATTTATATCATCATCATCATCATCACCATCATTTTATCGTCCGTCGTTGGACATAGACCTTCCCCAGGACCCGCCACAATTTTTCGATCATGAGTGTTGCAGAGCCAGTATTATCTGAATTCGTCTAGTTCATCTCTCCATCTTGTATTCTGTCGGCTCAATTTCGCATGTGATCTCTGGGGATCCATGTTGTGAGTTGTGATGTCCATCCGTTGTCCGTCATTCTTGCAACATACCGGCCATTATAGAAACTAATACTTTCTTCGCTAAATAAATTCCTTTCGCTGGAAAATGTCTAAATACTTATTCTTACAGAAAATTTCACAAGCATTAATCCCAAAAGCACCCAGAGAACACATACCTCTGTCAACACCATTATCATTAAAAAAAACTGATTAAAATCATTATATATATATATATATATATATATATATATATATATATATATATACAGCTTGAATGCAAGAACATGAAGGTAAAAATCCCTGAATCTACCCCAAAGGTGAATACTTTAAATTTACGTATATTAAGTTACCTCCTTTTAAATGCAAAGCTAGTCTTTTTATTTAGTAGTCGTTTTCAACGGACTGTTCCCCTGCAAAATGTTAAGAATATCTCTCAACCGGAAATCAATTCTTCAATCAGCCCAACAATTAAATCAGGTCCTGTATCGTCTACGGCTCATCCTCCCACTGAATTTCACCGAAATTGGGACAGAGATATTGTGCGAACAAACAGGCAGATATGAGTGAATGTGCATGCCTCTTCCAAGTTCGTTGGAAGACGTAATTACGCATTCCCATTTATCCATGTCCTGACTAATCTCTAAAATACCGAGCACAACATCGTTGAGGGTGGTGTTTGTAGATGGGTTGATAAGTATATTTAATTTCACTTGGTGATCTCCTGTGTGTCGCTCTTTGACATTTAGGAAATAGGATCAAGAAGATACGGAAAATCAATTTCCGCAAAATGTCAAAATGCTATCGAAATGTTTGACAACGTGACCAAGAGTGCCACACATGGAAGTCTCGGCTTTGAGACAACGACAAGGCCTGGGTAGATATCAGGTTTGAACGTTAGGTCCTGCCTGATGTTTCAATTTAGTTAGAAACACAAATATAGAGTTCATTAAAGACTTCACTCGCCTCCACAGTCAATAATTAAACAATTAAGCATCAAAAAGTTCAGGTATAAGATTTCCACCAAACAATAAATATGGTCAGAACAAATTTCATTTATGACATCACTGGCATTTTCCAATGGAAAACATCTAAAATAGAGTAAGACCATCTAGACATTCAGATTCTTGACAACTCGAGGGAAATCTTTCCAATAATTAAATTTTGTAAGGAACCCCAACTTCCCCTTCTACTTATGTGCATATTATTGAGAAATGCATACATAATCTGACAGAAATAAATATGTAAATGCGTTATATTATTTTGAAACTATCTAAAATGATCTCCCATCATGAGACGGTGAATGTATCATTTGGTCTAGACAACATAAAATTTTTAAAAAAAACAATTAAAGAAATACGATTCAACCTGTGAGTGAAAAGGTATCTGCTTCAACGTAGTGTTGCTCTTAACATTGAGCTAGAAGGCTGCCAGTAATGCAAAGGCCTCAATAACTGCTTTAACTCCAAACTCCCATTTTTGTTCATTCACTGTCGATATCAGCTCTATTTGTTTCTTATTCACTGTGTGTTAACCACTGTGTGTTTCCACTGAAAAGCATAAAAAATAGAGTGAAACTATCCTGACATTCAGATTCTTGAGAATCTCGATGTCGTTTCCACCTGAAAACATCTAAAAAAGACTAATTAAATCATCTAGAAACATCTAGATTCTGGAAAATCTAGATGGTATTGATAAACCCGTTGAAGTAAGAACCCAAAAAGTTCCAAAAAGTTATTTTTTCCTAAATTCAAAATAGACACTTTTAGAGGGAATCTAGGGTAGTACTAAAACTAATTTTCAATTTTATAGACAAAACAGTATGGCCAGGAGCACTGGAACACACAAACACATAATCAAACGCACCATCACATGAACACATGAACATAAACACATAAAAAAAAGATAAAATCCCTCGCCATCTTTGATCGCTTCAGCTGTTCAATATTTAATTGAATATTTAACATTGATATACACATCTTTGCTACCGATAACCTTATTTCACTATCGACAATTTTTTCCGGGCCAGATTTGGGAAAATTAAATTGATTTGGGCATGAAAAATGAGACGAATCAATTTCCAACCTTCCCTCTTACAGTGTCTTTTAAAAAAAAGGTGTATAACCAATCCATCCTCCCAATAGTCACTTATTGAGCTGAAACATGGAATCTAACCAAGAGACAGACCTGCAAATTGAAAACCATGCAACGTGCTGATGAGATAATAATGCTGGGCCTCACATGGAGAGACCACAAGACAGCACAGTACATCTGGAAAAAGACAGGAGTCGGGGTCATCATAGAATCCATTAAAAATCTCAAATGGCAGTGGACTGGCCATGTTGCAAGAATGTCAAGACAACCGATGGATATCGTGACTCGCGCAGCCGACACCGGCAGAATATTAGATGGAGAGACGAGCTAGACAAATTCAGAAAGTACTGGCTCAGCGATGCCTATGATAGAGTAGTGTGGCAGATCCTGGGAAAAGTCTATGTCCAACGACGGACGTTAAAAGACTGATGATGAAAGAGTAGTCAAGTGAGATGAACAAGACGAATTCAGAAAATACTGACTCCGCAATGCCCATGATAGAGAGGTTTGGCGAATCCTGGAAAAGGTCTATGTCCAACGACGGACGTTGAAAGATTGATGATGATGATGATGATGATGATGATGATGATGATGATGAAACGAATGATAGTTTTAGGAAAGTCGAGGTCGTATTGTGGACGAATGATTTTTTCCCAGCAGAATACCTTTATGAGATAATTTGTTATTCGAGTGATATATGGAGATCCATTACCGTGTTAAAGAATTACTCATTTTCTGATCACTAAGGATGGGTGTTTTATGTCGTTTCCAAAGTCAAAATAAACTTTGACTCATTTCGTAGCTTCTTCAAATTGCAATGGATACTAATATGGCTATCATTGAATTGTTTGCTAAGAAATCTGATTGTAACTGCAAGATTTGCACTGTCGGTACAAAAAATAAACAGAGAGAGCTTTCGTTACAACCTGATGCTTTGTGTGATTCAGGATGAGTGTAAATATCTATTAAGCTAACTTAGAGCCACACTGCTGGGAGAATCAGGGAGGATCGAACTTACTATACCAGCGTTGGTCAGAAAGAGTTAAATATCGCTCGATGGGAAGATTCCAAGATATCGGGTTTGCGCAGAAAGTGTCCGCCCATGAAATATTGATTCAAAAATATCAATGATCTCTGTCACGACCAATGCGAACGAAACAAGAACCATAAGTTCAACAATGCGCCCACCGTCTATGGTAGTAGGGGCAGAAAAAAGTGGGGGAGATGAAAAAGAAGAGTGAATAGTCTTTCTTCGAAGTAATTGATTCTCTTACTTGTAAAATATTGTAATATGGTAATATTCTGTATTATTTTAAATAAAAACCGTAAATTGACATTTATGACGTTTTTTGCCATGGGGGGGGTTAGGGGGGTTAAATACACGAATACATGTGGACCTTGGACATTCTAATATGACATAATTAGCAGCTGGTAAAAATTTGATCAAATAGATGTTTTTTTCAATGATGTCATACCTTTTTATGACAAAACATCTATTCCTTCCCATTTCTTTTGTTTAACATAACTGGGATCAACTGACAGACATACCAACCGACCGACCGACCGACCGACCGACCGAAACGCGTCTTATAGAGATGTGTGGACAGATCTAAAATAAAACATTCGATAATCACAGATTCATTGATGTTCTGTGTTTCCTGAATAAACTGAACGTTCTGCATGATTAATCAATTCACAGAATGATTTGGATTAGATGAAACGAAATAGTTGCGTGTTCGAACCGTTATGCGTGTGAAACTTATTTAGCTCAAAGGAAATAGTGTTACAATGTGACAAACCCGAATGTTCTCAGCATTTCTCTGACAGCACCTTTCATTCATATGAATTGATAAAATCATTTTTCAATCACAAATGTATTTCTCGGCTTTCTATGACCTTACCGAACCTTTCAGTTATTGAGTTGATGTAAAACATTCTTGCATTAGTTTGACGAAATTACGAAGTCTTCCTTTCCGATATATTCACACCATCATTATTCAGTAAATGTAGGTTCACTGGATCTCAATCATCGTACCTTATCTTTTGGCAAAATTATTTTATTCTACAGTACAAGAACAATCCAAGTATTGATTTGACAATTTCTTCGGGGGTGGGGGATATTCCGATATCTAGTGCTTAGCGGAACTGATGACCAAACAGAGTGTTACGTGTAGCGTGAAACAAGTTATAGTCTGAAGGCGGCAGATCCGGACAATACTCAGCATGTGGGAGAACTTCCTATTCCAGCCCTGGGGTCATTCGCTGCGTGGCGTTTGTAGCAGGTACACAAGTGTTTTCACGCGGAAAAAATACCAATTGACACGTTTATTTCGAGAAAGATCTTTTCTATTCCAAAACGTCATTCAAACGAGTCACTGTAGCATTATGCATTAATAGTTTTTTTCAGCTTCCATCAATTCAATATAAATGATTTTCTTTGAATTCCACTCGAAAAGAACCAAATTCCCTATTCCTATAAGATTTTACCAAAGTTGCGATGACGAGAGCGCCTTTGGATTTAACCAAGATTTTCTGCATTTCAGAATCTCATGATAAATCTTTTTCTTTTTCCTTCCATTGCCAGTGGCTATCATGTACGAAAATGACTTTTTTTTCTGTGTGGAGCAGAAAAGAACTCTGGAGAAGTGCAAGGTCCCATATGTAGGACGAGCATATCGTAGGCTCAAAGAGCGCTCCCTGGAACACCTAGGTATGTTACATCGGAGTGTAACGAAAAAATTCCATCCAGAAGAAACCTGGCATGTCTGAGGTTAATGTCCAGATTAGGGCTGGGCAGTGTATCGACTTAACGCCATAAACCGGTATTTCTTCAAACGCGATATAAAAGTGAACAATATCGTTTTCATTGACATAGCCACAATAATGCCAATTTAGTTATTTTGGAACTAGATTTAGCTCCTTTTTTTCTTGAGCTTGCCTGTGTCCGCCCTTTATTGTTTACACAATCCTGTCCCCCATCTCTCTCTCTCTTTTTCTCTCTCTCTCTCTCTCTCTCTCTCTCTCTCTCTGAGCAATCTTGCTAAACCCACTCTTCTCTCCTTCACAATTCTTTCTACTGTCTTCCTCACAAGAAAACTATTTTTGTTCTATTTACATTTTTAGTTTTAATTTCTTATAGTCAGAGTATTATTGTGTTCTTGTTAGAGTTGGAAAAAACAGCATTCTCAGAGATGTGCCTATTTTTTACTTATTTCATCTATTAGAATTTTGATTCCAGTTTGTTAAAATAAATGTTCTTGTGAAATCTCATGTGGCCTTGACTCGCAATTGAACATAAGAAAATTCTGGGTTATATATTGTACAACGGTATTCAACCAGACAATAGCGGGATATAAATGTTCGTCCATATCGTCTGGTTTTCTAGTTCAGATCATGCAACGCTTCTACGTCAACACTGAAACCTGCCAAAATGGATCTAAGTGTTTAATTTGGAAGATAAAGGCTTAAATAAAGTTGAAATATTTTTTTTCAAAGCATCCAGCGTTTGTTTTCTGTAGTGGCCGTTAAAGAGGCAGCATGTTCTCTCTTTCTTTCTTTCTCTATATCCCTCCAATACATCAATACCCTGTACTTGCCATCACCTTAACCTCTGACGATCCAACATAACTTACCATCATCACCATTTTCAAGGTATGGGGACGTTCAAAAATATTTCTTATAAACATTAAATGTAAATGCTTCTTCGATTTACGCAATTTCGGCTTGCGAAAGTTGGTTTGTTTTTTGGGGGGTGGGGGTGGGTACATGAACGCTCTACTTTCGGACAAAGGAAGAACCTGTAATTAGAAAACGTATCGATTCTTATAATGACATTAAACAAGTCGTCATAAATATCCCTGACAATTTAAGAATCTGACCCTGGACTGGGAAGGTAGATATTCGGGAACTTTTTTTAAAAGCTATTTTTGTTCTCTTTCAAATGGGCTTCACTAATTCAGGATTGAAGACCCGAAGGCGATGTTCCTATTTGATATTTTTCTACTTCATTCGGTGATATTATTAAGGAAGTCCAATTCACTGTTAATATGATTAAGACACACGGGGGCTCCGATTGAACTCAATAAAACTCTGGTTCAGAGACTAATTGATAAGCAACGAGTCTGGTTACTCGCTCAATAGAAAACGTCGCATGACCGACGTCTTTTTACTGCATGTCTTGTTGAGGGTGATCAATTAAACGATTATTTAAAAAAATGGGTGATCAATGAATAAGTTACTCCTTTCACCTTTTATCGGGCAGTGATCACTGGAAAAAAAGTTTGAATTTTCAAAACAAGTATGAACGCTCCCGGACAGGGGACCTAATTAGTATAAACTTATATTGTAAATTTAACCCCCCCCCCCACAACGCACAAATATTTAAGGGGGGAATTTAAAAAAAAATCATAAACGTGTTTCTAGACATAATAAGGAGTGAATGCTTAAATTTTCAGCCCTCCAGCTCTATGTATGTGCAATACATACATACATACATACATAGCCAACTAGCCAGATCAATTTGAAAACTAAAGAAACCTACAACGACAGTTTTGATGACAGTTTTGGTTGACGGTTTCTAATATCAGTATAAAGGAAATAGTGGCGTTGCTGCTATCTCAGGACAGTAATATTGTGACGTTTTCATTGAGGATAAATTGGATAATGGGATATTTATTCATAGCACTTAAGAATCTGTATCTGCAAACAGAATAACAATGTCCATAAATCGCATAAACGAATCACCATAACCCGTGCGTGTACCAGAAAAAATTATCTACCAGAATTATCTGAATTTTGTTTTTCTTTGATAGATCTTTTTATCTAAAAATATCTGAAATAAAATACTAGCCCAAGATTTGGACATTGTTGATCCAAAATGACCTCAAAGACCCAAGGGGGCACTTTTTTATTAAAAAAAGGGGGGGTTAGATGGTGCTTCATTGTAGCCAAAAAATGTGTCAGAAGCTCCCAGAACAGACATACATACATTGACACATAGATAGATTGACAAAGACAAAGGAAGAAGAATCTGTAGTCCACTTGACTGGTCGGTCAGGTCATCTGTGGGGCTACGGTGATAAATATAGATAAGAACAAGCTATATGATGTTATTGATTTTTTTGTGAATCCTACAGTGCCACCCGTAGTGCCGAATAAGTCACTGGAGACACTTGCCACTAGGGTGTGGTATCAAAGTGCTCCCACCCAACAAAAGAAATGTGATGGTTATATGTATATGTAGACCAATATCGGTGCTTGTAATGTAAAGTGCCAAAAAAAATAATCATTAATCTAATAGACTAATCATAAAATCAAATATAGTGATTCAAAAATCCCCAAATTGACCTTGAATCAACCTTTAGAGGTCAAAAGAGGTCAGTGCCACCTATCCCATGTTCATCGTACTCGTAGATCGCAGCCGTCTTCCTTAAGTTTGGAAATATCTAAATTGACATGACTCTAAAATGATCTGTATAGATCAACAGTGCTCACCACCTACCTATACTATGTTGATTCCGGTGTCAAACTACCCTTGAACACAAATTTGCAGCCTTTGGGTGCAGCCGTCCCTGTTAGATCTGAAAATGCCAAAATTGATCTGACCCTAAATTGACCTTAGGTGGTCATCATGTCAAATTATCCTATGTTCCCCCAGGGGCCAAGTTAGCCTTATACACACATTTTCAGCTCATACAGATGCAACCGTATAGGAGTCTATAGAATCATACCCAGAAACAAACATTCGTCTTTGTGGCTTCAGATATATTCATAAAGTTAAACAATTGCTGTTTAGAGCAGCTATAATCAATAGGGGTCATCTAGCCCCACTGGGATCCCTGGCACATTTGAAGGAGGTCATAAACTGAGATATCAATAAATAAATATCTGTTTATCCCCTTTTTAATTTGTTAAACTAACTGATCTGTTCAAATTGTCTCCCAATATTTTGATTATTGTTCTCTCATCGGCAACAAGTTTAAGAAAAACACTTTATGTTCAATACTTAGGGGACGATGAAGATATTCAGCAAAATATGAATTTTAATTCCTTTCAATTCATTTTTCCATATAATTCATTATTTTAATGTCATGATTGTGGTTTGTTTTTTTTTTTGCATTCAAAACGTGTTAACGATTCTCAGAACAACATTATTGGAATTTCGCCTCTCTGATGATCTTAAAGAAGCCAATGTTATTCAAACAAGCATATCAACTATGAAGTAAGTCGACAGTTCTAAGAACGGGGAAAACTTCATGTTAAAACTAGATCTAAATAGGTCAACGGCGTTTGAAAGGAATTAAGTGACCCGAAAAAAAGAGTCACTTAAAAGAAATAGATAGCGTTCGTAACACACACACACACGCACACACATACACACGCACACACACACACACATGCACGCACACACACACACGCACACACACACACACACATGAGTGGATCTTAAAATATAATAAAGTGAGAATTCGCTTCACAATCATGTTTATTTTTCTGCCCTGTTTCCTGAAGAAGCCCAAACAGAGTAGAAACATAAATATGTTTGTGTAGCAAATCCTTATTATATATATATATATATATATATATATATATATATATATATATATATATATATATATATATAGCTTTTTCATTTTACGATGAATTTCATTGCATTTCGGACGATATTTTTTGTTTTATTTTTATGTAATGGTTATTTATTCTAGCAGGGACCAATCTGAAGAATGAATTGGGAAGAAATAGTTTTATTACAGAAACGAATGTTGAAAAATTTTGTCAAATGTTGTCAAAAATTATATGTACAACGTCACAGTTTTTGAACAGCTTTAGTTATTTTTCTTGTCTTCTTTATATGGAATAGGGATTTGCTTAATCTCTGTCAGGGTGCTTTTTCCTGACAATCGCGTTTTACGGTTGCACACTTTACATATGTCACTCTAGATGGCTTTAGACAATAATTCCCATAGAATTCCGTGATGTTTCAAGCTAAACACGCATTTTAAAGTATGTATGAAAAGTAACGTTCAGTTTGTTTTTTTCTAACTGGAGACCAGCAGGGCTATATCGATTCTTGTTTAGATAACTAAAACTCAGTCGAAATTATTATTCATTTTTCCCACATCCGTCGCATTTATATCGATTTGTTTCTAGTTTTCATATAATATTACATAAATGGTAAATAAAAAAAAAGGTTTTTTCTACGAAAACCGAGATAAACTAAACCGGTTTTTGACCAAAACCCATTGCATCAATTTTAAGTACTATTTACCTTCATGAAGCACATAAAATTACTTATCTGCTACCAAGTTATCAAGATGCAGGCCATTGAAGAATTAAAAGACGTGAAAAAATAAGTTCTGACCTAATCATAATTATTACTTTTTGTAAGTACTAAAAATTACTGTCATAACTTTTCGATTTGCATGCAGGAAACAAAACGTAAAGTTAGAGAACGACAGTTTTTATCTAAATATACTCGCATATTTCAGTTTTGAGTTGATTGTACACTGAACTGAAGAGAAAGTTCTTTCTGTAAAAGGTTCTTTCAATTCCCTTAAGAACAGCACCTAATATAACTTCAATTTATATTAAGACTATCTGGAAATATCCACCTTAAATTGACACT
Source organism: Thysanoteuthis rhombus (assembly GCA_963457665.1). Classification (NCBI taxonomy): domain Eukaryota; kingdom Metazoa; phylum Mollusca; class Cephalopoda; order Oegopsida; family Thysanoteuthidae; genus Thysanoteuthis; species Thysanoteuthis major. The sequence goes on along the minus strand of OY735240.1, from coordinate 32,945,819 downwards.
TCGACTGAAAAACATGGGTTAAGTAAGAATTGTATTGTTTTACGACCATAGACCCTATATAGCAGTGGTCTTCCATCCGGATGACGGGTATTTTCAGCTACTTCATATAATAACCCAGTTTGTTCAGTAACATTTCCTTGAGTCTAAACCGCTAATAATTTCTTTCTCTGTAGTTTTCAATGAATGTCTACAGTAAGATCAGTAAGAATGCATTTATATCTAGATTCTTTGAACCTTTTCGATCACCGTCTAGCTTAATCTTATGCAACAGATCCACGACCCTCTGAGATATCATATGCAAATGTAAAGTTGATAATTCAACTTATTTACTTATTTCTTGTGAAGAATGTGTGATTTCCATTCGAGTACATAAACTTTTGACTGTAAAATAGAACTGTTCAACATCATTGTTCCGATTAAGTAAGTTTTTGTCCAAAATCAAAATTACGCAGTTATTCATTTTTGGTTGAAAAAAGTTGAAACTTCGCCATTCAGGCAATTTCACCGATTCAGCATAACCTATACATACATAAAATAGAAACGTAATATGATATATAGTTTTCTTGCCAGTGTGATATATATATATATATATATATATATATATATATATATATAAGGTTTACGTCTACACGGAACCCACCTGTTTACAAATGTATATGTGGTCACACACGAGAGCATATTTTTGTTGATGCATTTCAAAGTTAGGGCTAACATAATATGTAACACATTGCATGATTTGATAAAAAAATTTGTATGACCAACTAAGTACACGTCATGATGATGTAGATTTTACTAGGGAACACATGCCCTATATCTATCCTTTTATGCAAACCTCAGCAGCAACAGCTTTTAGCGTCTGTCGTTGGACATAGACGTCCCCAAGATTCGCTAGACCTCTCGATGGCGAGTGTCATGGAGCCATTGCTTTCTGAACTTATCAAGTTCGTCTCGTCATCTTATATTCTACTGGCCACCGTTTTGCATGTGATCTCTGGGGATCCACGTTGTGAGTCGCGATGTCCAGCGGTTGTTTGCCATTCTCACAATATGACCAGCCCATTGCCATTTGTTTTTTCTAATGGATTCTATGATATCTCAGACTCCTGTTTTTTTGTTGCTGCTTTTTTTTAATACTGTGCTGTCTTGTGATCTCTCCATACGAGGTTGAGCATGGCCCTCTTTTGTGCACGTTGCATGGTTCTCAGTTTGAGGGCCAGCTCACCCAAAATTTTTACAGCCTGCTTCGAGATGATCTCCCAGAACCTAGACCTACGTACGAATAAACCTGTTGATTTTTTCAAATACATTAACAGAAGAATACGTTGTCATCAACGTGACCGTATTTCCGTAGATGCACTTCGGAGTTCGGACATGCCTTGTGCCTGTTCATTAACCTTTGTTCATCTCGACGGCATCACCTGTTGCGAGGCTCGCCAGGTGCACTAATCAGTTTCTATTTTCTATCCTTACATTGCTTTCTCCCACCGGTGGTAAAATCGCTGATTGGCCACAGTGTTAACGCGACTAATTTGCAGGCGTTTGGCCAACTCTCACAAATATCTCTATTAATGCGTACATCTGCAAACTCAGAAATATCGACCAGCTTCAAAATTCTCCAGTAGCTCTCAATGTTCCCTCTAAACTGTGAGGCGACGCACAAGAAAGATTTTGCCTCGCAGTAAAATTTTAATGCCGTTCACAATACAGCAGTACCTTGGAAAGAGTGGTTTTGATTAGCTCAGGGTTTTGATGTCGTACGGTCGTTCTAGAAATGATGAAATTACATTAAATTATAATAAGACAGGACGCAGAATCTAGGAACGAATTTACTACCCTGTTCTATTACAAAAACAAAATCGCAGAAACAACTTTAATTCTTCTCCCAAAGAATTTTAGAATAGCGGAATAGTTTACCATCTTTTGTAAAAATAATGTACAAGTATGAATAGTTTTAAGTGTAACTTAAATATAGCTCCTATTGGATAGAAAATAAATTGATAGGATAATTAGAGAAGTTATCAGCCTCTAATATATAGAAGAATTTAGGAAAAATGAATCAATAAATGGATAAAAAAAATGCCTAAGAAATGTTCCTCTGTGCTGGTGCGATTGTAAAAAAAAAAAGATTCGGTTTCATACATTTTTATAACTAGAATGAATGTATATTTTAATTAACTTGGCTGAGTGATCTTATCTGGGGCAGACAAGAAGTGTCTTATCAACGAACGCCTTCCTATCAACTTTCAAGTAAATATGACTTGAAACAGCTGAGAACATCGATTTTAAAATGTTAACTTTAAACGTCTTTGTTGACGGCTCGCGTAATCCTGAGTGTAAGATCTTTCTATGTTAAAAACATCCTATCAGAGGGACACCTTTCTATCAAATTGCGAGTAAATCTTTGTTAAAACAGCCGGGAAAATCGATTTTAATCGATTTTAAAACATGAAGTTTAAACGCCATTACTGTCTAATCATGTGACCCTGAGTGGGATATTTTTCTGGTGAAATGCATCTTATCGAGGAGCGCTTTTCTATCAAGTTTCAAATGGATCTGACCCGAAAGAACTAAGAAAATAGATTTTAAAACATAAAGTTTTAAAATCATTATTGCCAGATCACGTAACTCTCAGTGGAAGGTTTTCTAGGTTAGAAGCATGTTATCAAAGAATACCTTTTTTTATCAACTTTCATGTGAATCTAACTTAAAACAGTTGAGATGCAATGTGGGGACAGACCTACCGCTTGACTGAGAGCATTTTATAGAGAAACTCGAGGGAGTTGCCTGAAGCGACCAACCCCGGCTCTCAACCAGATCTTCTGCTCACATACACTTGAAAGCAGGTTCAAGTTCATCTTATTTCTCTTTCTAGCTTCACTTATTCCCTCGATGATTGAGTTCAGTCATCTTCCTTTAGCTAATATATTTATATTTCACTTCCTATGCTTTTGCGTACCCCTTCCCTTATTCTCACCCTCCCACAGAATCACCCTGCTACCCTCATGCAAAATGAAGATTTTATTTTCAAAGTGTGACAGACGGAGGTGTGACAGGCAGACAGTTGTAGACACGTTGCTCATAGAACTATCATACCCACCAAAAGTGTCGAAGAATTTTTTTTCTTTCTTGGTAAGTAAGTATGTTTGTGTGTTTGTTTATGTGTTTGCATGTTCCAGTACTCCTGGCCACACCGTTTTGTCTACAGACCTGAAAATTGGCATCAGTACTCCTCTGGATACCTTCTAATAGAAATTTTGGTGGGGGACATTCTTACCCTTTAAAGGCCTTATTCTGTCGGGTTTATTTATAACATATAGATTTTCTAGAATTTAAATGTTTTTGTATTCTGTTCTAGTTATTTTCCAATAGAGATGATATGTAGATTCTCAAGAATCTAGATTTTCCCGAATCTAAATGAAAATGACGATTGGAAAGTGAAGTGAAAAACTCAAGAAACATTCATTCCCTGAGCTCCTGTCTAAGTAGACTAATTTCATTTCAAGACAAATGTCACCCTCAGTTACACAGATACAAATACTTCTTCTACTGCTCCAATCAAACAACCGAACACGGAAATATTCACATTCTCCTCTCCAGCTTCGAAATGTGAATAGCATATTTTTCTCTGTGAAACTGCTGCAAATATTTTTCACCAAAAAAGATGGCTGGAAATTGACTCACAATCCAGAATCTGATTATTTCAAAGTGATTTTTAATCTAATTCACACGTTTTCCAGTAGAAAAACGCCAGCGATGGTATAAATAGAATTTCTTTTGACCATATATATCCTTCTATTGAATTTTTTTCCACATAACTTCAAAGGGTTGTTCGATTGCCGTCTATGATGGTGAGTTATGATACAGATTTTAAGTGAATATGGCGCTGATGATTTACGAGGGGTCTTGTTTACGTTGAACGATAATCGTTTATACTAATAAAAACGTCATTTTCCGACCAACAATCCAAACTCAGTAGTAAATAGCTGTTTACTTATTCTGTTCCCTTTAATAAACTTCCTACATCAACACCTCGACTTTTCTTTCAAGATGGTTCAGTCTTCCTCTGGTTTATTCATCTTCCAAAGTCATCTGAGACTCATTTTCTTCATAAATGATTTTCTCCCGGTTATAAAATTGTTCTCATATTCTTACTTGACTTGTTTTCTGGTGAAACTACGCTGAGATAACATTCAGACGACACAAGTAAATGCTTTAGGCCGTCACAGGTTGTTATTAACTAGAATATTTGTATTCAATCGTGAAATTCCTTCTCGTGAATAAATCGACGCCACAGAACATTTCTTCTGCTTCACTTGTCTGTCAAAATTATTTCTCTTGCTCACCGCCATCTTCTTCCAAAGTACAAGAACACAAGGTCGGTTTAATATGTGGTCTCATATCATCATCATTATCATCATTATCATTATCATCATCATCAGTCTTTTGATATCCGTTGTTGGACATAGACCTTCCCCAGGATTCGCCACACTTCTCTATCATTGGTGTTGCAGGGCCAATACGTTCTGAATTTGTCTAGTTCGTCTCTCCATCTAGTATTCTGCTGGCCTCGCTTGCGCATGTGATCTCTGGGGATCCATGTCGTGAGTCGTGATGTCTATCGATTGTCTACCATCCATACAACATATGAAAAGTCCACTGCCATTTGAGTTTTCAAATGGTATTTTTGATATCTTGGACTCCTATTTTTCCTCTAATACACTGTACTGTCTCTTCATGTGAGGTTAAGCACGATTCTCTATGGTGCACGTTGCATGGTTCTCAGTTTGAGGGCCTATATTTTGGTTAGGTTCCATGTTACTGCTCCACAGGTGACTACAAGGAGGATACATTGGTTGTATATCCTTCTTTTTGAGACTAGTAGGATTTTACTGTCTTTGAGGGTTAATAAATGAATAAATATAAATACTATGTAGATTTTCATATTACTTTTTTACTTGAAAAGTAAATATATAAAATTTATAGACCTCAGGGACAAATTTTCACGTATAGGATATAATCTAATATAAACGTTTGGCCGTGGGCAAAACTAAAACAAATCAAATGAGAGCCATTACAAAAAGAACGTGCTGATCTCCGAGTTGAAATAATCGTTTGACTAGAGATATTTTTTGCAGACGATAAAACTGAAATAACATTACGGATATAACAGTTTACATCTTGCATATATATTTTCAGTATGGAAGAAAAAGTATACAATTTGTATCTAAAAGAACACATCAAATAATCAGCAAACGTACTTCTTTATTTAATTTTTTCACTTGTGATATTTTGATGTTGCTGATCAACGCCGTTTTCAAAGTGAAGTCGGAATGTTACAAAGGTTCTTGTTAAGAATAGTTTTTTTCATTATCGTGATGCGATTGCTGACCAGCAAGGCCGAATTATCACCAATAGAAAAATCAAATAAAACAATACATTCACCGCCCTCCCCCGACCAACTGCTGCTGCTTGACCAAAGACCTGATACCCAACTGGACATTCTCCCACTCAGCATGAGGCCTCCGACAAGGCATAGCTCCTGATAGTGGACTCTGGTTCCACATGGGAACTTTAAACACATACTCACACAACACACACCACTGATGATGGGAAGAATCCCGAAACATGTCTGGACAATTTACATCTAAGGATCAATAAACCTTACCTCTAAACACTTTACTCCCGAGTCTGTCTCACTCTTTACAGTACACATTATATATATATATATATATATATATATATATATATATATATATATATATATAAACTTAAATAGCGCTACTAAGGATGTCATTAAAATAATCAAATAATCATACTAATTCAATATCCAAGTGATCAAACATTAGTGTTAGAGGTAGCGAATCAAACACCATAATTCTTTTTAAACTCAATTACATTTAATGATAGCACTACTTATTCCATTAATCTTTCCAATGGTCCTAGCACTCTGTTACCAAGAAAGAATTTTCTGATATTCAAGAAATAAAAGCTCTATTTTGTCAATGACACTCACATCCTTTCATCCTGATACATTTCTTCTGAACATATATATCCATATTCTATCAAAAAGATTATATTTGTTCCTGACCACTGACAATTCATTTCTTCCTGATTCTCCTCGAATTTCTATAGTAAAATCATTAGCCATGAATTTCCATCAGAAATACGACAGGTCTGGTTAGTCACTCAATAGAAACCATCATGCGACCAAGATCTCTTTGAAGCATGTCGTGTTGGGGTTGAGCAATAAGGAAAATGGGATTATCAATAAATGAATTGGTCCTTTCGACTTCGTTTGCGCTAAAAAAAAGTCTGAATTTTCAACAGAAAAAAAATGTGATTGCTGCTGTCCACAAAGTGAGGGTATGATTTGGCAAAGACTTACATTGTAAATTGACACTCCCATACATATGCACGTGCATAAAACTTGTTGGTGCAAAAAACACAACAAAAAAGTTTCTGTGAACATATTGAGAAGTAAAAGTTGAAACTTTCGACACTTTTACTCCATTGGCACGACCTGTACGAGTGAAACATCCATATTTAGTCAGCCAGTTAGACAGAAAGACAGCCAAACTTGAAAACTGAAGAAACCTATTTCAACAGCTTGGTGACAGTTGACCATTACAAACAGTCCCATTCTATTAATAATTCTTGTCTGTTTTTTTTTTGTTTTTTTTTTGGTGGGGGGTTACTAGATGGGTTATATTAATCATTATCGGTGATATGGTCGGACTATTTTCCTTGTCTATTCGTTCATTTATTCACAATCGGTTGTGTATCCAACCCTGGCCTTCGTCGGTAGTTGATAGAGTAGTGATTCTACATTCTAGAATCAACAACAACGACGAAGGCCGGAGAATACACGGCTGAAACGTTGTGAACAAATGAACCCGAAGACAGGGAAAATAGTCTGATCATATTATAGATAATGACCTCAGTTATGTTTGTCTCAATTCCAAACTTCTTCACAAAGACCTTCACTATTGTTATAAACATTCCAATAATGATAGGCCCAGTGCCGAGTGACATGTTCAAAAGGATAAAAAAATCTTTATGGGGCCATAAATAAAACCCTGGAATGGAAGCACATGTGCTTCTGAGGCAAACATGGTGCAAGACGCTTGTGTGTTTCGTGCAGCGGTGTACGAGTTAATATCACTGAGATATTCTAAATCAGGATCTCGGCGCCATATCCCAAGCTTTTTTGTCGGTGTAGAGCCTCTACTTTACAAACAGATCCATGCTAACTAAAGCATGGAAAATTTAATTACAATTATGTTTTTACGGTCACCCGAACAAGAAATCTTTCCGAATAACCAACAGCTTAGCTTCAAATTAGATTTACATATTTCACATGGACAAGCATTGATGAAATCGATCAAGGCAATATTTACGTCATTTTTATCTGCCTGGGGAGAGGAAAGGCCCTGCAGATTTCAAACGAAGTTATTTTTGATCCACTGAAAAAGGGCATCTGGGAGACAACTAGAAAAGACACTATAAATGTTTATAGCTTTGTGTTTTCATAGATTAACCTAAATATCCACTTCCAACGAACTCAGGATGTAGAAGATTTCTTTTTTCATGAAACCGAATTATATACAAGTATGGTTAGTCACTCGGTAGAAACTGCCGTACGATCAACGACTTCGGAATTGGTGCCGTATCGGAGGTGATCAATTGAAAAATTGAGAAAAGCGGTTGTCAATGAATAGGTTACTTCTCTTGCATTTTGTTGGAGAGTGATCACAGGGAAAAGTCTAGATTTCCCAGAAAACATGTATGATACAAAATAAATGACGAATTTAGCATAAACTTACGTTGCAAATTGAACACACTAAAAACTTATCATAATGGGATTTACTATGAGATGTTAAGCGTCATCATTTCTTTTGTATGATGCATTTAGTATGAAGCCTTGGGGCAAATCAGCTGGTTAGGTTCCATTTTACAGCTCCATGATGATGATCATCATCAGTCTCTTAACGTCATTCGTTGGACATAGACCTTCCCCAGGATTCGCCACACATCTCTATCGTGGGCGTCACGGAGCCAGTACTTTCTGAATTTGTCAAGCTCGTCTCTCCATCTGGCTTCGCTGGCTTCAGTTACGCATGTGATCTCTGGGTATCCATATTGTGAGTTGCAAGGTCCATCGGTTGTCTGCGATTCTTGCAACATGGCCAGTCCATTGCCATTTGGGTTTTTAATGGATTTTATGACGTCCCTGACTCCTATCTTCTCCCGGATGTATTGTGCTGTATTGTGGTCTCTCCATGTGAGGCCCAGCATAATTCTTTCATGCGCATATTGTATGCTTCTCAGTTTGTAGGTTTGTCTCTGGGGTAGGTTCCATGTTTCAGCTCCATAAGTGACTATCGGGAGGATGCATTGGTTGTATACTCTTCTTTTTATGATTAATGGAATCTTCTTGTTTTTAAAGGTTGAGCTTGCCCTGCCAAAGGCTTGCCATGCTAGAGTGATTCTTCACTTGATTTTTCTCCTTTTGAGGGTCTCATGGAGATTTCTTGTCCTAGGTAGATGTAGTGGTCTACTTTCTCCAGTTCTGTGTCCTCTATTTTAATCTTAGTGATCTCATTTTCCACGTAGTTGTTGATCTTTGTCTTGCTGAACTTTATGTGTGGGCCGACTTTCTTGCTTTCTTCATTTAATTCATCTAGCACCAGTTAGAGGTCCGGTAGGTTCTCTGCGAAAAGGGAAATGTCGTCTGCAAATATGAGATCGTCCAGATATTTGCCGTCTATTTTGATTCCTTTATTCTCCCACTCTAGTCTTCTGAAGATCATCTCAAGGCAGGCAGTGAAGGATATGGATGAGCTGGTATCACCATGTCTCACCTTTTTTGGGAGCTGAAAGGGCTTCGAGTCTTTATGGAGCCTGATAAAGAAGCTGCTGTGACTGTATGTGTTGAAGACAGCTCCATAAAATATCGTATCAAAAGAGTTATATTCATCAACATAGTCAGAGAAATGGTGTGGGAAAATAAGAATTGACAGATCTTTCAAATTCGTGTTGTTATCGTGCCATTTTGGGCAAGACAGAACAAAAATCCCTTCAGACTTTTCTCAGGTAACCACATCGACTTATCATAAGTTCAATGCAATTTCTCTTTACCGTAATACGTACGAACGTTCGGGCAACCCTTCCTCAAGACCATTAAGATCAATCGATGAAATTACTTGTTGTCGCCGTCGTGTTCGGAGTCTAAAAATGGGTAAATTCATGATCAGGCAACACTCTATCATTATTGTATTCTGCAGCAGCAGCAGCAGCAGCAGCGGCCTTTCAGCGTCCGACCTTTACATACACCTTCCCAAAGATTCGCCAGACGTCTCAATCATGGTCCCGTCACGCCATCTAACTTCCTGTCGGCCATGATTTTGCTTACGATCTTTATAGATCTATTTTGTGAGTTATGATGTCTAGCAATTGTCTGTCATTCTTTCATCATGTCCAGTCCATTGCCATTTGGGTTTTCCTAATGGTTTTTATGATATCTCAGACTCCTGTCTTTTCTCTAATATACTGTGTTGTCTTGTGATCTCTCCACTTGATGTTAAACATGATTCTCTCATATACACGTTGCGTGGTTCTCAGTTTGATGGTCAATCTTTTGGTTAGGTTCCCGTGTTTCAGCTTCATAGGTGACTATCAGCATAGTGCATAGTGAACAAAAACCGTCCACATCGTCATTGGTTTCTTCAGTTTTCAAGTGGGTCTAGGTGGTTGACTAGCAGGTTGGCTGATATGCAGGTGTCCCGTGCACAGGACACATCAATGTAGCTCGACGACTGAAAATTTGAACATTTTCTCTTTACAATATAAATTTATGCTAAATTAGTCCCTTGGTTTGTGTCTGACTGTGATCAGGAATGTTTATTGAAAAATCGGACTTTTTTAGTGATCACCGCCCAACAAAAAGCAATGAGTGAAGTCAATTATTCATTGATCAACCTTTTTCAACGATTTTTTTAACTGATTATCCTCGACACGGCATGCTGCCAAAAGATGATGGTCAATTGACGGTTTCTACTGAGATCTTTTCTACTCTATTTCACTTCTGTTGCTATTTTACACAACTTATTCTAGAACAACCGTAGCCATCAAAGACGGTGGATTGTTCTTTCCGTTCACTTATATGAGTGTGTTTTTGTTTATGTGGTTGTAAGTTTTGTTTTGGGGGGGTTAGGGGAGTTGCTTGTTTGTTTGTTTGCTCCAGTACTCCTGGCTATTGAGGGACTGACCTTGGAGCGGGGGCTGACCTCGGAGCGGGGGCTGACGGGTATATTTGATTACGTATTCCAGTACTCCTGGACATGACATGTTGTCTACTAAGCTTGAAAAATGGCATCAGTATGCCACTAGACCCCTTCAATTTTTTTTTTTTGGTGGAGGGGTATTTAAGGGTCCCTATCCTTACGGGTTTTGTCTTGTAGATATTTTTTACTGTATTTTAGATGTTTCCCAGTGGAAAACGCCGATGAGGTCACGAATAGAATTTATTCTGATCGTATTAATTCTTCGATGAAATTAATTTACATGACTTGAAATTCCGAACGGTTGTTCAATTATTGACTGTGATGGTGTCCTATAATAATAATAATAATAATAATAATAATAATAATAATAATAATAATAATAATAATTATTATTATTATTATTATTATTATTACTATTATTATTATTATTATAATTATTATTCATTTTACCCTCACTCATTATCGTTGCTTTCTATTACGACACGTTATTATTATTCTACATTACCCGAGAAAAATTCACAAACATATTCGAATTACAATAAAACGATTGTTTGGATTTTGAAAAAAAAAATAGTGAATTTGTTTCGTTTTCAGAGTCCATAGATCCAAATAGTGGGGAGAGGGTATTTTTATCAGCAAATTTTCTTCGCCTGAGTGGAAGAGTCCGGTGTTACAAACGGAAAAACATAAACGTCACACTGCTTGTTATATAAGCATACTAAATTAGCATGATCTTGTATAAAACCATCCATACTGGGACACCTGATGTGGATCAAACTCACTAACAATGGCCAGCAAGATCAGCTTACTGATCATTGCTATACGACATGCGCCCTGATCCATTCTTTTTTCATATGATCTAATCGTAGATATAGTTGGATCGAGATGAATTGCTTTTTTTTTGTTTTTTTTAGGAAGAAATACAGAGTTTAATTTGTGGGAAATGCGCATATTTTGGAACGGTGGGTACGAAGTATTTCTAACAATAATAAAATTTTCTTTCCGAATCCCCAATTGAAAGAGTCCAGTGATAGGGACAACGAACTCAAATCGCTCTGTGTTCATTATTAAAGTAAACCTTGATCGTGCCCTTTTCTGGTCATACTAAAATACGGCTTTGTGTCATTTCAGTTACTTCTCTCCGATGTTATATTTAAATATTGTTCTATTGCAAATTTGGATATTTGACATCTATATTTGGATGTATTATTCTGGATAAAAGATCTATAATCTGTAGTTTTCTCAATTAGATTTATCAAGAACCGTTGATCAAAACAACTTCAAACTCAACGCTGCAATGCCTTGTGTGTAGACTAATATATCTGGCGAAAATCAACTTAGTACCAAAGCCAGTTGTCGAATCATCATGCATGGATTGCACGCTCACCGAGTTTTCTCAAATTACAGTCAGATTATTAATTTTACAATGGCCACCTGGAAAACTCAGTTTCGGCTTGTAGATTTGCCTGGATTAAAATTGAAGCCGTTGCATATACTGCCAAGGTATAAATTGATTGGAAATATCTGATATATAAGTATCAATGGCATTTCTCAATTTCGTTTGTTTATTTGTGCAACGAATATAGAACACACACCCACACATTAACACTGAAACGTGTATTTCTGTAAACTGTGCTAGTTTGAAAACTACAGACCTATAAATGTCAATACTTGGCAGAATGAATGATAAGTACTTGTTTGTGTTGTACTTCTTTCTATCTACCTTTTATTTTAGTATTTTTAGTATTTTTCATCTTTGTTTTGAACGGATTTTGTCTTATAAGTTCAGGTTGTTTGTTTGGTGTTTTTTTGCGAATATATCGTCTGTTAACTTTGGATATGTTTGTGTTTATATTTACAGGGACTCCATTTTCTGATCTTTCAATTTCATCTCTTCTATCTTTTTTTTTTTTGCCCCCGGAACTTCTTTCTATATTTTGCTGAGATAAAGAAAATTTTTAGATAGTTCTTTCTATGCATTCTACTTTATTACTCTTTATATTTCAATCTATTTATCATAGTAAGGTTAAATATATAAATGCACACACACACACAATGTTCTTCCAACTTAGGAATAGAGCACACTGGTGGATGGCGAATTATGCATGAGTAAATATATCGCTCAAATTCAACCTTTCTGACCGTCCAGCTCTGCATAGAACAGAGAAGAAGATGCCAGCCTCCGGGTCTGAAGCGGAGGTTTCGATCCTATCTTGTGGTACTGGATGGAGTGTTTATTCGCTGTCCCACAACAGCAAAATACGACACAAGGTCAAGCTTAACGTGGGAAAAAATTGAAGTACTGGATGGGATAATGGATAGTCTATAGCCGCACTGAAGAGTTGTAATACAACAAAACAGCAGTCTGTGGATGATTCAATTATATACATATACTTGATATTTTTGAAATAATATATATATTCTCATATTCGAGATTATCAATATATAACAAAACAGCTGTCTGTGGATGACACAACTATCTAATTATTATAATATATATATATATATATATATATATATATATTGAATACAAAGATTTTATTGATGACGATGGTATTTCCTCGTTTTGGTTTATTCAGTTCCTCAGATAGATGATGTAATCGAGCTTACAGTTATGCACAAACCCCGAAAACCAATTCTTCTATGATTTTAAATGTGACGGTTGGAATGGTTCGTAATTATTTACATCACAAGCGTAATGAGGCATTGTTTAATCAAAGTTTGAAAACTCAGGTTACATTACAATTAATTGCCTTTGCTCTCAATCATTCTCTGAGAAGCTGAATAAGGCAAACGAGGGTATACCATTGCCATAGACAAAATCTATGTATTTAATCGATACATTGTCTCTACTCCAAGTATTGAATACTGTTGGAATAAAGATTTTCGGAATAATATATATACAACTTGTATATATTCAACCAACCAACATATATATATATATGTATATATATATATATGAATTGTGTTATATTATATAGAAACTCATCTAAGAATGATTTCCCATCGTTACACGGCTAATACATCATTCAAATTGGACAGCATAAGATAAGTTTCTATTTAATATAACAGAATTTATAATTCATTCCGTCGGACCAAATACGTCTGTTTCTTAAATAAATATATATATATATATATCAAATATATATTTTGCCAACAATTTCAATATCGTTATTGAAGAGTCAAAAGAGTTCGTTAGGTACGAAATGTTAACATCCATCGGATGTATATCTTTTCAATTCTTATTCATATACATATATATATACATATATATATATATATATATATGTGTGTGTGTGTGTGTGTGTGTGTTATTCTCATGCAATCTCACACCAGTTGCCTGGTGGTTACCGCTGCATATTGAGTGACAGCAAGACTCCTCAAGTCTCCAGCCCTCCTCTCCTCATTCTCATCGACCACAGTAATACTGTGGTTTACAGTTTCACACCAGTTGCCCTGTGGTCATTGCTGGAGACTGAGTGACAATAAGTCTCCCCAGATCTTCAGCCAACATTTCTCTTCTCTCTTGCCTATCACAACAGTGCTGTGGTTCACACCTCCACTACCAATTGGGTGTTTTTTTTCTCTTCTCTTTCCTCCTCTGTTAGGCCACTGCTAAAATTTAGGGTCACAGACTTTATACTTTCTTCAGTATCCGTGCAGTTCCAATTATTATTATTATTATCATTATTATTATTGAAAAAAGGATATATAATCCAAAGGTATATTTGTGGATGCATTTTATTATTTGAAACTCTCAAATAGTGCTTCAAATGATAAGATATATGTATATATATATATATGTGTGTGTGTGTGTGTGTGTGTGTGTGTGTGTGTGTGTGTTTGTCGTTGTATTCCTCCTTAAACATTGCAACAGGTCAATCAAATTTGGTAGGCATGGTTAGCAGACGTAGGTGAAGTACTGAAAAGCATTTCTCCCTGGTCAATTCATACATCCTTATCACTCCACCATGAAATGATTTCATTTTATATCAATGTTTCTATTGCTTTGAAAAAACATCTTATTTCTCTAATTCGCCCGAGTTCTGGTGATTTATCTATCTCTGCTCATATCTTTCTCTCTCTCTCTCTCTCTCTCTCTCTCTCTCTCTCTCTCTCTCCATATATATATATATATATATATATATATATGTATATATTGCCTCGACTGCTTTACAATTTCAAACAAAATTGCTAAAGAGTTACATAGGCATAATTCGTCGGCTGTTCCTAATAATCCCTGAATATATATATATATATATATATATATATATATATATATATATATATATATATATATATATACGTATGTATGTATGTATGCATGTATATAGTGTACGACCTGGAAAAATTCACTCCAGTGTTAGTAGAAAGAAATTGTCGAATTCTCCAGTTGAATATTATGGTAGAAAATAAACTCGAATATGTTTTCCTACGTAATTAGTATTCCTAAAGATGATATAAGTTAGTTTCTCCGAGATTAAAACCCACACAACGGATTTAATATTCACATAGGTGAACAAGCACATTGAAAAAATTTCTTTCAAAAACTATTTAGTCACTTATTTCCCAGTATCTATTGATATAATTTATGTTATCTTCTTCAGATTTGCTGTTTTACACAGACTTTGATATTATGATACAATGTGTGAAATTTTATTATTGGGATGATCAGTTGTTTACCACGTAATTGTTTCTGAAACAAAACAGATATACCCATATGGCATTCCAGCAGTTTTCATCAAACATCACCTCCCTTTCAGGTATGATTTTGATATACAGCTTATGGCATACGTGAAGTTTGTTATTTTATATAAATTATTTTCATAATGTATTGTATACGGATGTCATTTCATACAACATTTCATTTTAATTTTTTGAAACACAGGTCTGATTTCCATCAAATACTCAAAAGAAGGTTTTTGACGATGAGGGATAAATAAGTATAACAACCGCTGCGGCTTGTTTATCGTGTCACTTCTATTGATTGTTCACCAGTGTGAATATCAAATCCGTTGTGTCAGTTTTAATCTCAGAGAAACTAACTCATATCATCTTTAGGAATACTAATTACGCAGAAAAACATATTCGAGTCTATTTTCTATCAACATATTCAGCAGAAAAATTTTTTTCTACTAGCACTAGAGTGAATTTTTCACGTCGTACACTACATACACACACACACACACACACACACACACACATATATATATATATATATATATATATATATATATATATATATATATATATATATATTCAGATATTATTAGAAACAGCCGACAAATTATGTCTATTCAACTCGTTGGTAATTTCTCTGCTCACTCACAAGCCTTGTATCAACCAGTTCGAAACTTTGTAAAGATGTTCCACAATAGATTTTGAAGTTCTGGATCCTTCGACCATATTTTCACAAAACTTCGATCCTATTAACAGAATATTTCCACACAAACAGGAAAAAATGACTAAAAAGTTAAACAATCAGAATTTATAAGTTACTTTAAATAATGTATATTTGAATGAAGCATTGGAGAAAATGAGGCTGCTGCAGGAATCGAACCCATCACCACTTCAACGTGACGTTACTCCCACCGTTGAGCTGAAGAGCCGCCGGTTATGCAAAGGCTCAAATAACCGTTTTTACACCAAATTCTCATCTAAACTCACATAAGAGTTACATAATGATATAAACCAATTCATAATAACATATATAGGTACAGTGGAAAAAACTGATGATCCCAATAAGAGAAAATCTACATATAGTACCATGATATCAAAGTATGTGTAAAACAAGACAATACATGAATTAAATTAACCGTTATTGGAAAATGTGTGACTGAAGTCACAAGAAAAGGGTTTTTAACGTGTTTGGTGTTTGAAGATATATATATATATATATATATATATATATATATATATAATTTGAACTATAGAGAGTGAGACAGAATCCGGAGTGTAAGTGTATGGAAGTTAGGTTTATTTATCAGTAAATTTTTTCATTAATGGTCTAGGCATGTTTCGCGAGGTATTCCCATCTTCAGTAATGTTCACTCTGTGTGTGTGTGTGAGTACCTTTAGACGTTATAAGTTTGATTTGGAACATGAGTCCACCATCAGGAGCTTTGCTTTGAGAGCAAAGAATGGTATCCCCTCCGCTAGGGGCATCCTGACATGTGAGACAAAGTTCAGTCTGTTATGAAGTCCGCGTTGTTATCAGTAGTAATGGGTCTTGGAGAGGACATAGGGTGTCCGGGTAGGAGTGAGGTGCTTTGATGTTAGATTGTGCGGGTAGATGTGGGATGATATAATTGGAGGGGTGATAAAATTAAGGTACTACGTAGGTTTTAACCTTACAGGTCATTAAAAATATGTCGGCTCTGATTTGTACGAGTGAGATGACTGACTAAGGTAGAGGTTGCTATGGGTCTGAGTGAATTCTAAGTTCCCAGTATTATATGTATCTGAGAGGAGGCTTGAATGTGGATGTGAGGTTATTGTTAGTAGGAGTTTTATAATTTAGAGATATGTGTGATTAGGTTTGTTAAGCTTGGTGTTAAGTCCATTAGGGGGGGTTGAGTTTGTTGATCCACATATCCTCATGTCTTTCTAGAACTTCAGTTATATCCATAGGAGTATTCTTTTCTATTTTTTCAATGATACTAAAGCTAGCATCAGTGGCAAAATTATGGCTGGGTGTACGAAAGTATATATATATATATATATATATATATATATATATATATATATATATATATATATATATATATCTTATCCATCCTTTGCTCTATTCTATTGAGATGATTCCTTTCTTCCATGCAGTTAGAACCTATTTCTATCAACCTCTCCGCATCTTCATTGCTCTTTATATTAAAACCATGCAATATGCCAGCCGTTTTAAGAGATGAAAGACGCCATTTCACACATGAAAAGCACAAAAAGAAATAAAGCTGGCCGAAGTACGTCACTGAAGCATTTAAGTACGAGACAGTCATTGGAATACGTGACCAAACCATTGAAGGAAGGACAGAATAATGAGGGAAATTGTTAAATTCTTTGATCGTCTGATTTATTCACGTCGACTGACCAAAGAAGGAACCCATAAAAAAAGTCTTTAGATCCATTAGTTTTAAGCTTGATCATTAAATTAATTCCGTAGGATTCTTTAGAAAACTCGAGAATTAGTACACAAGATTTTTCTTTCGTGAAATTGTTCCCCATGATAATTATACCTATAAAAAGCCCTCGGAGAATGCCCTCAAAAGATACTTACTTGCAAAATTTATGATCTCTACCCACCATTAAGCGTATTTACAGGAGAGGAGATTATCAATGGAAATGAATATTTGTTGTTTGAAATAAGTGTCTTTCTTCATCTCTGAGCAGTGGACATATCAGTACAGTTTTGCATATGTCATGGACGTCCAATAAAGTTAAATCTGGATAGGCAGAATAAAATAAGATTCGGAAAACTGAACTTTAGAACAAAATATCCTTGTGCAGAATAAACAGCTTTCATCATCATCATCATTATCATTATCATCATCATCAGTCTTTCAACGTCCATCGTTAGACATAAACCTTCCCCAGGATTCACTGCACTTCTTCTATCATAGGCGTCGCGGAACCAGTATTTTCTGAATTTGTTTAATTCATCTCATTTGACTACTCTTTCATCATCAGTCTTTTAACGTCCGTCGTTGGACATAGACCTTCCCCAGGATTTGCCACAATTCTCTCTAATGGGCGTCGCGGAGCTAGTATTTCCTGAATCTGTTCAGTTCGTCTCTCCATCTTCTAACTTTATTTCTTTTTTAGTACATTTTTTTGTTTCGGGATAAAAGTAATTTTTTAGAGAGAGCGAGTGAATTGACTCTGAAGTAGGTGGTTGATTTACAATGTACTTTTAATATAAAACTCTAAATTGAAATTGTTTCCTTCTTTGCAACACCTGATCTCCAATCCACAAAGTAAATATCTGTCCCTGTTGAATTTTTACCGTGTCTCTTAATGAATAAAATGAGTCTTCATAGAGTTTCCATTCGGGAAGTACGCCTGGGGTGTGTGCACGTACATATATGTTCATTGCAAATCGATCACCCACTTGGTACATTGACTTGATGTTACTACCTGAATTTTGATCTGAAATTTTCACTGTATAATGATGTATTGATATAAGTATGTATCAACCAAAGAGAAAGGAAACAGATTGTAAGCATTTATGTTTCTATATAATGAACAGAGCGCACTTCCTGTCTGTTCCTCTGTCAGTAACAATGGACACTTCAATTGACCATCATTCGTAAGAGAGACAATGTGGATTGAACCCAATATTAACAGGAAGAAGTATTAGGTTGTTGGTATTTGCTGTACAACGTGCGTCCCGATCTTTTCTTTTTTATTATTATTATTATTATTATTATTATTATTATTATTATTATTATTATTATTATTATTATTATTATTATTATTATTATTATTATTATTATTATTATTATTATTATTATTATTATTATTATTATTATTATTATTATAAAATCGTCTCTCATATTCCGAATATATTTGTATTTCATTGAGATATCTTTTGGGGAAAAAAATACTGAATTCGTTTACCTTGAAGAGTCAATAGATTCGAATCATTGCCAGAAAGTATTTTCATCTGCAAAATACTTTGCCTTAAGTGGAAGTGCCGAGTGTTAAGGACAGTGAACGAAGAGAATAACACTGTACATTATTAAAGTAGGTATGGATAGTGTAATAGTTAGCCCGCCTGATAAACTACAGAAGGCCCTGAGTCTGATTCCCAGTATGAACACAGAGTGTAAAAAAACTCTGAATTTGGACGAATTTCCCCGTGCATTCAGTTGCTAATACACTAATACACTCTTAGTTCTCTGATCGGGGGTCCTTGTAAGAAACAGAACAGCAGTTCATATTCTATTGAGAGACTCCTCTTAAGACACGGATCTGCCTTATATATATATATATATATATATATATATATATATATATATATATATATATATATATATATATACATATATATATATTGGAAATGGACATATTTTGTAATTCATTCTATCGGACCAGATATGTCAATTTCTTGAATACATGCCGTCGCGTTGAAAGAGACGAGAAAGGCCGAGAATAAACGAGATGAGAATTTGGGTTAAGAGCAGTTACTTGGTCTTTTGGGGGGCTTTTTAGCACAATGGCAAGTGCATCACAACGTTGAAGTGGCCTACCTATCGTTGGCAGGTTCGATTCCTGCAACTGCCTCATTTTCTTTAATAGTTTTTACTCGTCTAAATTGAAAGATATATTATTTCAAATGAGTTCCTATCTAATATAACGCAATTTATAATGCATATATATGATTATGAATTGCGTTATATTATTTTGAAACTCTTACTCGAAATGATCTCCCGTAATTACACGATGAATGTATCATTTTGGCCAAGACAACAGAAACGGAATAGAAAATTAAAGAAAATGGGGCTGCTGCACGAATCGAACCTGCCACCGATAGGGTAGCCACTTCAACGTAGCGTTGTTCTTACCTTTGAGATAAATAACCGCTGGTAATACGAAGGACCAAATAACTTTTAGCTCCAAATTATCACATTGTTTATTCTCGGTCTATATTTTTTTTTTCAGTTATCTATTCTATTTGCGTTATCTCAGCCAAATGATATATTCAGCGTGTAATTACGGGAATTCATTTCAAATAATTAAAATTATATGTTTTGTTTTCAAATCCCAGAAACAGTTTAACAAAACCTTTCGGAAAGCTTGCAAATATTTAGAAAAAATCGACTGAAATGACATGAATTTTTAAAAAATTGTTTCTATCTTTATTGTTTGTAGCTAGATGCGAAGCTTTCTTGGCTATAGAGTATCTTTTCTAAGATAAAATCATTTCAAATAAGAGTTTCAAGAAAATATAACACAATTTATAATCATTCCTTTACATCTTTAGTGTCTACAGCTGCAAAGCTTTCTCGATCAGATATATAGATATCAGACCTGCAAACTGAGAAGTATGCAACGTGCACATGAGAAAATAATGCTGAAACTTACACGGAGAGATCACAAGACAGTACAGTATATAAGGAAGAAAATGGGTGTCTGTGACATCATAGAAATTACTAAAAAATTCAAATGGCAATGGGCAGGCCATGTTGCAAGAATGAAAGACAACTGATGGACATCATGTCTATCCCCAGATATCACATGCGGAACTGAGGCTGACAGAACACAAGATGGAGAGATGAATTAGACAGATTCTGGGGATACTAGCTCTGTGACGCCCATGATAGAGAATTGTGGCGAATCCTGGGGAAGGTCAATGTCCAACGACCGACAATAAAAGACTGATTATTAATTTTTTTTTTAAAGTAATTCATCATAATTGTCAGTAGGTGTTGTGGGATTCTAAGTTTGATCTATCAGGAGTCGTTTGTTGGCTGGATACTATTGAGTCTCTACCTTGAACTGAAAGGCTGATAATGATGATAATCATTCCTTCATATCTTTAGTGTTTAGAGCTGCTCTCTCGATTATATATATATATATATATATATATATATATATATATATATATATATATATATATATATATATATATATATATGCGTGTGTGTGTGTGTGTGTTTGTGTATATATATATATATATATATATATATATTTATATATATATATATATATATATATATATATATATATATATATAGATAGATAGATAGATAGATAGACGGATAGATAGTTCCTTTTCTAAAGAAAAAAAGTCTCACGGAAATTCAAATATATCCTCCTGTTGTTTTGCTGATGATAACTAGTTTTAAAAATAGAAAGGAAACTCATTGTAATCGTACATTTTCCGAAAATAAAGGTAACTGACAGTAATCATTAGTTTCGTCTGACACTTTGACTTTCTCCCAGACATGTCTAATCTACTTAACAGAATCTGAAAAACGTAATTGGTCTGAGATCACCAATTAATTCATCAACCCGACAAAAATAGTTCTTGTGGGGAACTATTTTGTGCAGAGGACAAAGTTAAAAAAATTCGCCCAGTACCTTCGCAGCATATTTCAACGTTTGAGTAATTGAATAACCCTTTCTGTACTAACGGTAGGTACTTTCGTGGACCACGCCTTCACTCAATTCATTTGAGACCTACGTGTCTGTTGATACTTGCTTGTATGGGCGACCGCTGCAAATTTCCCAGGGGATATAATCGGTGAATTCTTTATTTCCGATTGTACTATCATTACAGTGATCAGGACAATTTTTTAGTGATTGAAAGAAACTAATTAATGTATTTTCTAAAAGATACTGAGACTGAGACCCGGGAAACTTTTTTAAATTTTCTTTTCTTTCCTAATAGCCCAAAGGAATCAAACGTTATACAAAAAAAAGTTTTGAAATTGGGAAGTAATTTCAGAATTTTAATCCTGTTGCTAATATAGAAGAAATAATTTAAAAATAGTACAATTAGTAGTTGTTAATTCAATACACGACACAATAGGCATAGCTATAATAAACAGTACCAACGAACTAAAATGCAAAGATTATACAGACAGAAAAGGTTTGAATCACTTTCGGTCAAATAAGGGCCAAGGAATCTACAAATCGCTGCTTCTTCCTCGTATAAATTTCCTATCTGCCTTAAGAATAAGAAACTTGGGCGAAAACTGATAATTTTTTTAAAAACTATTTCAAAGACAAAACTGATTAAATTCGCGGAATAACAATAGTTCCATAAACAATGTAGTGCAGATGAATTGTACTACTTTTCTGGGGGAGAGGGGATGCAGATGTACCCCCCTTACGAACACCCTTGATTGTAAGTCAATTCTTTTCATTTTTCAATCAAAATTATTGTTTACCTGAAAGTTTCATTATCATTAAATGATAGTACCTTTACGTGACACTCAAATATAATTGAGAAGGTTCAATTACATTTTTTTTAATCAGGACTGAAAGACTCAAGATGGTAAGACTAAAATAGTTCAGTGTTCCTGTATTTTTTACAGACTTTACATTTATGCCTAAACCATTTGTACCTGGTCACTCCTAAGGACTTAGACGACTGCAAGTAAGAAATCAAAACGTGATTCCATACCAGGTTTCTGTACGGGAGTCCAAGTAGAGAAAAATAGTTTTACAAATGAATAAATGACAGAGAGAAATCTTTCTTATATATCCATCAAAAACAAGAAAAAAAATGATATGTGATCCGACATTTTTACTTACGTCTGCGTCGTAGATTTTTAGCTCCGGAATCGACGATAACAAAAAAAATAATAAAACGGGAGACATCTTACTTACACTAAAAGCAAAATATTGAATTTTGTTTTTACGGTTGATTTATAGTTACTTTGGATTGTTCGATGTTTTTATTCATGGAATGTCTTTATATAGATATTTTAAAACGAGACCACCAGTTCCCAAACTTGTTTCGCCCGAGCAAGACCCCCTGAATCGGCGTTTGTGGAGATGTTAAATTGCGTGGAATAATGGAAACAATTCTTCTCAGAATATCGGTCGATTTAGAGCACTGTGCATTAAAATGGATTGGAGAACCGAAAATATTAAAAACAAAAGAAATATTAATATTATCAGCAAACCAACCAAAATAACGGAGATGTTTCATCTCATAATCTAATTATTTTAACTGCGCTTTGCTTTAGTAAATTGTCTGGACCAACCCAGCCCCACTGGATCTTCTGGTGCTGATTCGATTACCGATGCCGACCAGGGTTTAGTGAGCTTAATGGATGGCCTTTTAATTCTCAAATTGACAAAATTCTGAACTCATTTCGTTCTGCCAAATCCTCGCGCTATTGAAAGATTGATCTGATTCGGGGACGGATCCAGGAATTCTTTTGCAGCTATCTCCTCTACATTGTAACTATTAGAAATCGTCAACTAAAACTGTCAACTTAGTTTTCTTCAGTTTTCAGTGTGACCCAGCTAGCTGGCTATGTATGTATACATGATGCATACAGGACCTACCAAAGAAGCCAAAGGGCTGAAAATATCTATTCACTCCTTATTTCGTCTATGAAGAATGGCTATTTTGATTTTTTGTTTTTAATCTTCGCCTAAATAGGTTTTTAATGGGTTGGACCTATTTTGCAGTGTAAATTTATGCTAAATAGATCTAAATGAATTGTGCCAGTATTCATGCTTGTTCTTTTTCAATTCATACTTTCCTCATGATCACTGACTAACAAAAGGCGAGAGAAGTATCTCATTTATCGATCATCCTTTCCTAATTTTTCAGTTGATCACCCCTTACACAAGATGCTGTCAAAAGACGTCGGTCTCGTGACGGTTTCTAGTAACTGACCAGACCTATGAATTTATCTTCATTCAACATTTAGTGAAAATGGTGTTGGCAAAGGCATAGGCTCCCCACAGTATATCAGGAAGAAAACAGGGGTCAAATACATCATAGGAACTATTAAAAAATTCAAATGGCAATGGGCAGGCCATGTTGCAAGAATGAAAGACAACCACTGGACATCGCGTCTCACAACATGGATCCCTAGAGATCACATGAGAAACCGAGGCCGACAAAATACAAGATAGAGAGATGAACTACATTCATAAAAATACTGGCTCTGCGACGCCCATGATAGAAAATTGTGGCGAATCCTGGGGAAAGTTTATCTTCAACGGGGATCGTTAAAAGACTGATGATGATGATGATGATAGAAGAAGGGTGTTCGTCGAACTCCAAATTGAAGTTGACATTGTTCCTCCCGTAACCAGAACAAAAACAATCTTCACCTGATTCAGAATAGTGAACTCTTCAATCTCTGCCTGTCCTGTTAAACCAAGCATATAAATAAAATTAACATTTCCGTACGATGATTTGAAAGTTATTACCAGGTGAGCCAACTGATGAATTTGTTTATCATATATATATATATATATATATATATATATATATATATATATATATATATATATATTACAAAAGTTGCTATAATCATCTTCTGTCGGATTAAAGGTAAGAGAGGAGTTTGACCTTTCTACAACCAGATTTGCAAACCGCTATGATTTATTTTTGAATTCTCTTTGCTTCCGTCTTAAGTTGACAATGGTAATGGTTTAATTGACTACGTCGTTTGATGAAAATCTAACCATATAATGAGCTTGTGTATTAATTTTTCTGTTAATTTGTTTGCACTCAAATGAGACTCACTCATTGGTTGATTCACTTCTGTATTATGACATAATATAAATCACGTCATCAAAATAGCTTGAAATGAGTTGAGACTTAAAGAAAACTATAATTAAGATACCTGAATTATGGAAAATGAATTACCCAATAAAATATCTTCAGGCTCCTTAGTGCTGATACATGCATGAACAATCCTATCATTTCTGACGGGTATATTCTTGTATACATATATTTTATGTACATGCGTATTATCTCACCATATAATGAGCTTATAGATAAGCTCAAATGGGATGATTCCATCGGTTGATAAACTTCCTATTATGACATAACAATGAAGATTACGCCTCAGAAATTCTTAAGACTTCATGTCTGATCACCAGACATTAAAACACCTCGGGATGATTTGAGACTAGTTTATACGAGCTGTGAAAATTGACGGCATATATGAAATATATGGATACAAATTGCATCTCGTATACATGGATAATAGAGATCTGCATTGCAGTCTGCTTTGAGAATAGCTTTCTATACACATTGCATTTCATAGACATGGATAATGGAGATTTGCATTACAGTGAGCTTGGAGAATAGCCTTCCATACACATTGTATTTTATAAACGTGGATAATAGAGATTTGTATTGCAGTGAGCTTGGAGAATATCCTCCTATACACATTGTATTTTATATACGTGGATAATAGAGATTTGGATTGCAGTGAGCTTGGAGAATAGCCTTCTATACACATTGTATTTTATAAACGTGGATAATAGAGATTTGTATTGCAGTGAGCCTGGAGAATATCCTCCTGTACACATTGCATTTTATATACGTGGATAATAGAGATTTGGATTGCAGTGAGCTTGGAGAATAGTCTTCTATACACATTGCATTTCATATACGTGGATGATAAAGATTTGCATTGCAGTGAGCCGGGAGAAGAGTTTTCAGAATTCTTTTTATTTTTTTATCCCTTTTTATAATTTTACCTTTTTTCCAATTCGGTATATTTATTACGTCCTTGAAACATGAATGAATTTTTTTATTTTACTACGCCAATTGCATGAATGAAATTATATTTTACTACTCTGCGTGGCAGAAAACATCTTCTAATTTTGCACTAATAAACGTATCATGTATTATTATGTATTACGTGTCGACAGAGACCTTTTGACTCCCAACGGCGTAGTTTTCAAGTCCTTATTTTTAGTAAGTATCCTTCAAATGACCATAAAGTCCTTTGTATTCAAGCGAGAGTACATGATAGAACTTCTTAATTTTCTATCAATGCTTCAATATAAAATGCAATAACGTAAAGATGGGGCCATTCACTGTTCTTGCTTAGATCAACACTTTACCAGCCGTACAAATAGTTATAGTTTTCATATCGAATTCCTTGGTAAAATTTGAAGAAGAAGCTTGCATACAATAGTTTTTTATAAGATGATAAAATTATATCAGCCATTTTTGTAAGTCTTCATACAACCTAACTTATTTTTCTTTTTGTTTTCTTCTTTTTCTTTCTTAGACTTCTGGACTTTGAAATTACGGACATTAGCTTTTGCTGGGGACTAACTCTGAAAAAAAACAAATTCCAAACTTTCCCAAAGCAGACCTGACTCTTTGAACTCTCTTGACAGGCACGACAGTTCCAGCACGGCCCACTAGAGGTCTGGTGCAGCCATAAACAATATCTGTCTAGAATTCGCGTTGTTGGATATTCCAGTCGATTCTGTTTGTACCGTCACCTGCTTGTTGAGATGATCGCGAGCGCGGTCTGCACCTATGGACACAGATCGTTTCTTGTGACTGACATTACCTGCTTTGAATTCGTTCCAGATCTCAGGATGATTGATTCTGAGGTCATCCATATCACCATAGTACCAGAGTCGCTTGTATTTGATGTGTTCAAAAGCAAAAAAACAACTGAAGACTAAATATCTGTAAAGCAGGCCGATTAGAACTGGCAAAGAAACCGGGTCAAAATCTACCTCAAAGAGAGCGATACTAATGTATCTATTTTAAATATACAACTACCGTTATCTCTGTCTACAGCAAACGTCTGCTTGCCTGTCACACTGATATATCTGGGCATGTGAATACCTTTGTTATTTTTGAGTAGATGTATGTTCGCTAGTCACGGTATTCCGAACCGATATATTTTGACTTAAAGATGTTTTTGTGAAGAAACACTAACGTGAATCAAGATTTTAAGCAAAGAGTATTGTCATCCTGTTAGTTAGGTGAGAGGAATCGTATAACAAAGCAGCAAAGGTTCCTAGACAGACGGCCAAATTTAAAAAAGAATAAAAATAAAGGTATATCACCGGAAATCGAAGATCTCATTGACAAGCAAATTACAAATGAATAGAAAAAGCAAATAATGGACTACGATTAGAATATATATATATATATATATATATATATATATATATATATATATATATATATATATATATATATATATATTCAGGGTTGTGCACTCTTTAAATGAGGTAACCCGTCCATTGAAAGCTTATGCAATATATATATATATATATATATATATATATATATATATATATATATATATAAATAGGAATTTAACCCATGATAAACATATCACTTAAATTCAACCTTGCTGACCGTCCAGTTCCGTAGCTCAGAGGTAGGATATCGGCCTCCCGGTCTGAAGTCTGCCTTGTGGTACTGGATGAGATAATGGAAAGCCTATAGCCACAGTGAAGAGTTGTAATACAACAAAACAGCTGTCTGTGGATGATAATAATATATATGTGTGTGTGTGTATGTGTGTGTGTGAATGTATAATTTACTATTAGATTCAAATATATATATATATATATATGTGTGTGTGTGTGTGTGTGTATTTAATTTACTATTCAAATTTATTGATTTGATATTTAATATTCATACCATTTTTAGTCGAGTACAATGTGACTTTGAATATAATGTGACCCCTACTTTTTGTGGCTAAAAAGCAGTAATATATTTTATCTTTACATCAGTGCAAATCTAAAAACACATAAAACTAAGAGAAATGAAATGCTGACATTAAAACTAATCTGGT
The DNA here is from genome assembly GCA_963457665.1 of Thysanoteuthis rhombus. Classification (NCBI taxonomy): domain Eukaryota; kingdom Metazoa; phylum Mollusca; class Cephalopoda; order Oegopsida; family Thysanoteuthidae; genus Thysanoteuthis; species Thysanoteuthis major. The sequence continues at coordinate 32,918,278 of OY735240.1, read as the reverse complement.
TCCTTTTTTGCGCAGTAACTTTTGGTTTGAATTTGCTTAAAGATCCAAATTCTGTATATATGTTGGTCTGCTACCATAATACTGCAAAAATGTTACTCGTCATTTTTGACGAGTTCTATGCTAATTTTTATGAATAAGCATCTGGTGCTAAGCCTAGCACAAGGCTTAATAAGTCCGTATCATAGACTAATTCTTGAATTATAATAATTATTCTTAAATCATCCTCTCTGGCCAGAAATAAGTCAACTGCAACATTCTATTGATTTTATTCGATTTGCAACTTCAACACAAGTCAGACCATAGATACGCTATTTCGATCTTCTGTGCCTCTGAAGACCCTTGCTTTAGGACCCCATTCCTCTCAAAACCTTTAAAAGCCCTTTCGTCTGGAAGAACATTCATTCAATGTTAATAATGTATTTAGATAGATTTTCGTTCATGCAATTCATGCGTGTGAGTCTTCTGACGTAGTAAAATAGAATTCCATGTTCTGACGAGGTAGCAATAGAATGTCACTAAGCGACATCAGATTCATAGAAGAGGTGAGAGAGAATGCTTTGTAGAGATGGTGTCAGGCGTTTGCTGTGTCTATGTCAGTCAGTCAGTCAGAGACAAAGATCGTTGCCATTGATTATAGCGTATCTAGAAACGAGGAAAAAAGTACATTGTAATCTTTGGTTCAATAGGGAATGAACAGTAATTTTGCACTTGGAAAAATTACATTTAAGTAAGATAACTCATTATCATCATCATCATCCATGATAAGTCAACTGTTGGACAACGGCTTTCCCAGATCAGGCTATACCGAGTGTGACTGCACTATCCTCTGCCATGTCTCATCTGTACACTTTTTTTCATTTTATCTCTCTATCATATGTCTAGTCTTCTACTTCGTTTGCGATTAAGGCACCAATCTGTAGACCCTTCGCACCATCTCTTAATCTTACTTCTTGGTAAGGGTCCAGTCCATTTCCATTTTTGTTTTCCTATTATTTCTATGATATATTTTACTTTGGTCTGTTCTCTGACCCATTTTGATATTTTTTCTATCTCTTAGTGTTATTCCTAACATTGTTCTTTCCATAGCTGTTCGTAGAAAGTCCATGGTCTCCAAGAGACCAGACGAGTTGAATGGAGAAAGTAAGAAAGTGGACCTTCACATGAACTTCAATTAAAAGAATATCATGTACAAAGAAGATGTTGAAGACAGAGACAACACTCAGAACTCAAAACTCTGAACTTTGAAAAGTAGAACACTATATCTACCTAGGACAATGGATATCTGTTAAATCCTTAAAGAAAGAAGAAATAAAACGAAAATTCACAGCTTGGCAAGCTTTCAGTAGAGCAAGCTCAATCTTCAAAAACTATGAAATCTCATTAGTTTTTTTTTTTAAACATTATACAACCAATACATCCTCTCGATAGTCACCTACGGAGCTTAAACATGGGACTGGCCCCAAAAGATTTGCCCTCAATCTGATAACCGTGCAACGTGCCCTGGAGAGAAATATGCTTAACAGCGCATGGAGAGATCACAAAACAACAAATTATATTAGAGAAAATAGAGGAGTTTGAGATATCATAGAAACCATAAAAAAATTCAAATGGCAAAGGGCTGGCCATGTAGCAAGAATGTCAGATAATTGCTGGACATTGCAACTCATAACGTGGATCCTCAGAGATCATAGATGAATCTATGGCTGGCAAAAAATAAAATGGCGTGACGAAGTAGACAAGTTGGAAAAGTATTGGCTCCACGACGTCCCTGATAGACGGAATGTATGAAAGATACGTTTTCTCTTAATTATTGACCATTGTTCGTCATATTTACCCATTGTACCCTGCAGAAAATATTATTGCATTGGATTCTCTTTTGTCCATTGTGATGAGGTCGAAACAAGTCATCTTAGATTTGCTTTTGTAAGTCTACATTATAACACAAATTTACAAATAAAGTGAAAATGGTTATTATTATAGAATGAAGTGGTGTGAGTAGCCTAAGTATTTAGAGCGTAGAAAATAGAATCAAATTCAAACTCTGGTTGAGACGATTTGCCTCCGTTTCGCACTTATGCCCTTGGGAAAGTCATTGATCTACCCCTCCCTTGCTCCAGCTATTGGGCGAAAAGGCAAGGTAGACTGGGTACCCAGCCTAGATTGGCAACCGGTCTAAGGGATGGACCACTCAGAATTCAAACAGAAGAAGTCCAACCCCTAATGCAGAGCCGTGAATGGCTGACGAAGGAATAAAGAATATATATTTATGGGCTCTTGTGAAGCTTCGATAGACCTAGGAAGTCAGACGTTGGTTATAAAATACTGCCAAGAAACATGAAAAATCATATATTCATATGTATATATATATATATATATATATATATATATATATATATATATATATATATATATATATACAGTTGCCGTCTGTGCCCACCCTCATGACATCTCTAGCACAATTGGATCATCAACAAAAAAACTGTATGCTCAATTAACAACTTTGTTAAAAGTCTATCATCTCACCGACTATATTGTATTTGGCTAGATAACTGCGTATATAAATATATTTAATCAAGAGAGTCCACACATCGATATATCAATATCTTGAAGCACAACTGTGGAATCCATGCGAAACGAATCTATCTTCAAAGAATTTATGACTTTTTTGCAACATCTGGAACGTGTAATGTTCTCCTAGGCTCAGATGAATTAGATAGGTCCGACTTTCTCTTTTGTTTTCGTTGTTGATCAAGAAGATGCCATTGTTTCAATGAATGAACACAATACGAAGAGCCTATGTGAATTATACACGCATGCGCACTATCACATACATACACAATGTGCTCCAGTAAATAAACAGTGGATTTTTTTTAAGGCTGCTTTTGCCCATTAAGCTTTTATAACCTTGGAAAAGATATATGCTGATTCAGGGGAGTCTACACATCGATTTATCAATATCTGTACAACAGAAATATTGAGGAAAGGGAAAAAAAACTTTTGCTGAGTGTCATACTAAATTCTATGTTATTAGCGAAAAGTATACCTTCATTTATATCTAAAGTGAACCGTACGATGAATCGTCCGAAACTTAGTGTCAACAAGACAGATGGAAAGAAATGATTAGACTGCACAAACAAATGTTAGAAGTTAATGACCTTCCCAAAGTTATAGACAGAACAATCAGTTAGTATTTGATAAAGTGCTAAAATCATTTTTTATTTTAAACAATTGTTTCATCATCATCGGTCTTTTAATGTCCGTCGTTGGACGCAGACCTTCGCCAGGATCCTCCACATTTCTCTATCATGGGCATCGCAGAGCCAGTACTTTCTGAATTTGTCCAGTTCATCTCTCCATGTTGTATTTTGTCGGCCTCGGTTTCGCATGTGATCTCTGGGGATCCATGTTGTGAGTCGTGATGTCCATTGGTTGTCTTTCTTTCTTGCAACATGACCAGCCCATTGCCATTTGAGTTTTCTAATGGATTCTATGATGTCTCTGACCTCCGTTTTCTTCCTGATATATTGTACTGTCTTGGGATTTCTCCATGTAAGGTTGAGCATGATTCTCTCATGTGCACGTTGCATGCTTCTGAGTTTGTGGGTTTGTCTCTTGGTTAGGTTCCATGTTTCAGCTCCATAAGTGACTATCGGGATGATGCATTGGTTGTATACTCCTCTTTTTAGGATTATTAGGATCGTTTTGTTTTTGAAAGTTGAGCTTATTTTGCCGAAAGCTTGTCATCCTAGGATGATTCTGTGCTTAATTTCTTCTTTTGTTGGTTTCATAGAGATTCGTTGTTCTTGGTAGATATAGTGGTCTACTTTCCCCAGTTTTGCATCTTTGATTTTGACAGTTATGTCCTTATTCTCAATGTGATTGTTGCACATGATTTTTGTTTTATTGAAGTTCATGTGAAGGCCAACTCTTGTGCTTTCTTCGTCTAGTTTATAAGTATTGTTTAACTAATCTTCATTTAATAAACCATTTTAAAGTGAACATTTTCAGATGGAGACGAGACATCTTTCTGTGATTGACAAACCTGGATGACAGGGGGAAAAAGCTCACTCGTGCAAATGATCCTTCTCCAACCATTTCTGCAACCCCTGGCAAGGGGAAATCTCCAACAACCGAGCAGCAGCTTAAGATGCCTTTGAAAAATTCATCAGTTCCAGGATCCTAGAATTCTATGCTTCAGGAGAAAATAGACTTGTTTCTAGCAGGCAAAAATGTAAAGATTCTTTAGGTTCTTATAGTGACAATGGAAGACCCCATTTTTTTTTAAATATATTCAATTGTTCTAGCAGCATTCATGTTTGACGGCATAGTTTAAATGATTTTTTGGTAATCCTGGAACCTAGATAATTTCATAATGGGTTTGTCAAAGTCGAGACAGTCTGAGAGTGCTCACCCTCTCCAGGCAGGTCCGGAATCAGAATTGTCCGTCGATTAGACTGGTTGACTACTATGGCTAGAGAGTTTACCTCGCTATTTACCCGTTTGAATGAATGAATTCATGTTTTTCCATATGGCATTAGTGCAACGAAAATACGAACTGTCTTAGATGGAGTTCGAACTCAGATGACCAATTCCATTCTCCGGGTCCTTAACCCACTCTGCTCCTTGCGAAAATGTAAAAGTACAGTTTCTTAGTCGAACAGCTTGTGAACCACTGATCAATGTAAAATGCTTAGCTTTCAAAGGAGAAACTGAAACGCCCACAGTGGCCAAAGAAATACAATGGAAAGAACAATGAATATATGAACAAATAACCTTTGTAGATCAACCAAACATACCGTGTTTTTTTTGTTTTTTTTTTGTTGTTGTTTCTTCTGACATGTCAACCACAGGAATTGATCGTCCCGAGGGTCGATAAAAAGGAAGATGCCATCTGTGAATAAGTTGGTCATTGCACACCGTATTGAATGACCAAATGGCCTACCCACGCCTACACATTTAAAAAAGAATACAAATAATCAAGAAAAATCGGGAAGTAACTTTTGGTATGTAGGTCCTCACCTGTTTTCTACTGAAATGAGATACAATTTACGAATGCTTTCATTCTGGGGTATCGTCCCCCAGTTAGCTGCCAGGATTCGATTCTGGGAGTCACTTTCAAATTCGAAAAATTTGAAGAAAAAAAAATATCTCAATTGGCAACAATGAACTTAGAATCTTCTGGAAACTAGGGTTGCTATGTATAACTGTTTCCCTTGCAAATAAATCATGCAACATTTCGGACAATATTTTTCCTAATAATTTTACATGAACTAGATTTGAAAAATCTAAATATCGCCAACTCCAAACAATGCATCTCCTGAAATTCGAGTCTTAACTAGGGTTGCTTTATAAAAACTTTTCCTCTGTCAATGAATCGTATGAGATTTAGACATCGGCTTTTCCAGATCAGGCTATACCGAGTGTGATTGCACTAACCTCTACTATGTCTCATCGACAATTTTTTTATCTTATCAGTCTATCATACGTATGGTCTTTCACTTCGTTTGCTATCTTTAAGGCACCAATCTGTAAACCCTTCGAGCCATCTCTTAACCTTACTTCTTGTTAAGGCTCCAGTCCATTTCCATTTTTGTTTTCCTATTATTTCTATGATATATTTTACTCTTGTCCGTTCTCTAACCTATTTTGATATTTTTCTATCTCTTAGTGTTATTCCTGACATTGCTCTTTCCATAGCTGTTTGTAGAAACTTCATGGTCTCCAAGATGCCCGTCGAACTTAATGAAGAAATCAAGAAAGTAGGCCTTCATATGAACTCCAGTGAAAAAATATCCTGTACAATGAACTTTAACAATGAACTTGATGAAAAAACTCCAGATATCGTCAACGGTGGAGTCAGAAGTTCAAAACAAACGAAACTTCCCAATTACAATAAGATGGCTATTCTCTGATGCCTTTGAAAACAGAACAATTTTTAGATTCGTCCCTTGTTGTAAGCATGGTGCTGTGCTGCCGGGGGCCTCACAGTGAATAAACTGCCTTGTGCCACACACTGTATGAGTAGGACAGCAGTTAGATACGCGATAGCAATGAGAGAAAAAAACAACAAATAACTCAACCAAAAGTAACGTGCTTTTTTTATTGTGACGATAGTCGACGGTTCTAAGAACGGGGAAAATTTCATATTAAGACCAGATTTAAATAGATTAACAGCATTTGTGATGAATCAACAGATCCAAAGGGATGGGGATAAATAAATATAGCGTTCGTAAGCAGGGAAGAAAGGAAGAAAGAAATAAAGCTGTTATCCTAATGAGAGGGGAGTAATAACAGAGAGGAAGTCTGCGATGACGAACTTAAATGTCATTAATGGAGATTTCAACGCACGGCGAGGACAAGGAAATGATTGTTGCATCAGCAAGTACTGAACGAGACAGGTGGAGACCTTGTGAACGGTTCAAAATCATGAAAACCTTCTCTGAAGAGAAAAATACAATAGAAATGGACTTGGAAGTACCCGGACTATGAAACCAAGAACGAGATAGACAACATCCTAATGAATGACACAAAATAACCAGATCCTGAATCAAATCAACAAGAACATCAGGGAAAAACGTAGAAATCTCAAGCCACTGGCAACAACGAGAGAGAAAATTGCCGCAACTGAACTGAATAAAACAAAAGAAACGACATGAAAACAATCATCAGAACAATTCTCGAAAAACGGTCGGCGTTTCAAAGTCTCAGTAAAGGACAGAAATAAATGACTGGTATACTCTAAGGAAATGGAGACCTAACAACAAACAGGGACTGGATCGTCAGACGTGCCTTAATACTACCAAAAACTCAACCCTTCCAAACATGGAACACAAAACAGCGAACAGGATGTGCAAGGATTTCTTAGTTGCATCATGGGAAGTGAAACAGGGCATCAGACAAACAAAAAACATATATACTGCCACGGCAGCTCCTTTATCAGGTTATATAAAGACTTAAAGCCATCTTAGCTCGAAAAAGGGGTAAACAGGCCCATACAATCTCTCTACAGTCTGCTTCAAGATGATCTTCCGAAACTTAGACTGGGAAAACAAAGGAATCAGAGTGAACGGCGAATACCTAATCAACCTCAGATTTGCAGACGACATCGTCTTTTTTGCAGAGAACCTCCAGGACCTCCAACAAAGGCTAGACGAATTGAACGAAGAAAATTGGCCTTCACATGAACTCTAGAAAAACAAAAGTCATGTAACACTAAAAAAGTCGGCAATAAATACACATCAATCAAAATCGAAAATACAAAACTGGAAAAAGTAGAACACTACATCTACCTAAGACGACGAGTCTATAAAATCCTCAAAAGAAGAAATCAGCCGAAAGGTTACTCTAGGATGGCGAGTCTGAGACATCATAGAAACTATTAAAAAAACTCAAATGGCAATGGGCTGGTCATGTTGCATGAATGGTAGACAACCAGTGGACATCACGACTCACAGTGTGAAATCACATGTGAAACCGAGGCCGATAGAATACATGATGGAAAAATGAACAAGACAAATTCAGATAATAATGGCTCTGTGACGCCCATGATAGAGAAATGTGGCGGATCCTGAGGAAGGTGTATGTCCAACGACGGACATTAAAGGACTGATAATGATTATTCACGTTGTGTTATACTAATTTTTATTACCTATCTATATATGTATATTCTACAAACCTTCACAGCTTTAAATACTAAACATAAAAAACTTTTTTGTGTCACTTCAGTCACCTATTTCCCAATACCTATCAATGCAATTCATGCATGAATGTTTTGGGATCATCAGTTGTTTACCATGTAACCGTTTAGGGAATTAAAAACAAAACAGTTATATTAACATGGCACCCAGAAGTGTTGATCGAACACAACTTCCCTTTATTATATAGTTTATACCATACATGTAGTTTGTCATTTTATATAGGATATTATGTGGATCGTATAGTCATGTTTTTTATGCTACTTGTCATTGATTTTTTGAGACAGGGCTCACTCACGTAGGTTACCCTAAAAACGTATTTAAGAATGACGGATCAGTAATTATAACGACAGACGTAACTCACAGTTCATTTCTCTCTCTCTCTCTCTCTCTCTCTCTCTATATATATATATATATATATATATATATATGTATATATATATATATATATAGGACGATATTTTTCAATTTAGCTATTGATATTTTTGTGTTGGGCATTTTAATCGACATTATAAGAACATCAATTAGAAACCAATATTTTTATTACAGAAACAAACGTTGTCAAATGTTGCCAATATACATCGTCGCAGGATTTTGAACAGGGTCTATTCTTTTCCATGCAACAAGTCGTCAGCTTCACAAGAATCTATCGCCTCGGTGCCAACGGAAAGGGAGATGACATCTGGAGATCGGTGCGTAATTTCACACTGACAGGAATGACCTAAAGGCCAACGCACACTGACAGATCACCGGGAGAGGAACAGGAGAAAAAGGTCGGGCAGTTGAGATAATGATCTTTTGGGACCCCAAATTCCAATAGATCCTCACCTGTTCACTACCACAGACGATATTAAACACAATTCATAAGTGCTTAGTTTCAGGGGATCTATCTTCCAGGTAACATCTCCTGATTGCACTGAGATAATAAGGTTAAGTTCCCCCCTCTCTTGAGACATCTATGTAAGCCAGGTTTCTGTTTCATGCATCAGCTCAGTGATCGTTGCCAGTCTCGATTCTGGTCGAGACCAGGACTTTATACATACATTTTTTTATGACCACTCCCTTGGCAGGATAACTCCATGCTAATCACACAGCTCAGTGTACTCAATTAGCTGCTGAATGCACGGTGAAATTTGTCCAAATCAAGTGTTTTCCCCACATCAAGAATCGAACCCAGGACAATCTGTGTGTGAAGCAGATACGCTAACTATTACACTACCCGAGCGGACTAATACGGTAGAGGTAATTTTAAATATGAGGAAACAAAGAATTTCGTAAACAAATAACCTCCATAGATCTACCAAACGTGTCGTGCTTCTACGGGTCGACCGCTTCACAAGAAATGATCACATAGGTGTCGATGAAGAACGAAGCAATCATTTGGAGATCACTGTTGCATGCTGTCAGGAATGACCCACAGGCCCATGCACACCTACAGGTCACTGATAGACGAATAATTAGAAAAGGTTGAGCTGTTGATTTAGTGAACCGATTAGCCAAGGAAAGATTGTGAAAGTTATTCATTGATGAAATATTGATTAGATAAAATCTCTTGTCCATCGAGAGATAATTCATTCCAAGTTATCCATTGCAAGATAAAAGCGCTTTACATCGATCATGATAAAATGAAAACTTTATTAAATAAGCCATAGAACAGCAGTGAAAATTCCCGTCATCCGCACTTAATGCGACAGTGAAACACCCTCCCTCTATGTGTGTGTGTGTGTGTGTGTGGAGAGAGAGAGTGAGAGAGAGGGAGAGAGAGAGAGAAACAAACAGCCTTGTATCACATGCCACAAGAGTGGCAGGAGCTTAAATACGAGGTAATATTCAGAAAACAATGAATATACAAACAAATAAGTCAGGTTAGTCACTCAATAGAAACTGTCATTGGACCGTCTTTTGGTAGCATTCCTTGTTGAGGGTGATCAATCAGGAAAATCTGAACAAGGGGTGATAAATGAATAAGTTACTTGCCTCGACTTTTGTTGTGCAGTGATAACTAAAAAGTCTTAATTTTTTTTAAAAATATGAGTGGGAACATGGGCCTAATTTAGCATAAACTTACATTGCCAATTGATCCCCCTTTGTAGACCCTTTTTAGGAGGGGGGCAGAAAACAACAAAAAAACGTATTTGTTGACATAAAGAGTAAATGTTAAAATTCTCTGCCCTTCAGATACACTGGAGTGACCTGTACAATGGCACATACATACATAGCCAGCAAGCCAGCTGGACCAACTTAAAAACTGAAGAGACCTGTTGACAGTTTTTGCGACAGTCTTGGTTGACGGTTTTCTAATGATCTCCTCAGATCTACCAAGTACATGTCGACTGTTCGATGAAAGAGAGATAATATCCGCGGAACATTTTGTCATTATACTGACAAGAATGACCCTGTAGCCCGACCACGCTTACAAGATCACTGAAATACGAAGAGTGAGGAAATTTCAGAATTTAAATTTGTCGTCTGGAATTTAGGTCTTACCTAGGGTTGCAAACTTTTGGAAATAGAAATATAGAATGTTGGGGGTAGGTCGCAAAGCCTCCCGATGTTTTAGGGAATCCGGATAATGGTATTAAAAATGCTTCAAGTTTTGCTCTTCTGGATTGTTTTAGAGGTTTTTAGAAGACATTCAAGAGCATGCTTGAATAATCAGGAATAATGTGGATGTATTTGAAAAAAAGCCATTTTTAACAAAAAGCTTTGTTGATTGAGATACTTAGTGGCACGTAAAACTAATGAAAATATAAATGATAAATAAATAAGCTGTGGCGTAGCTAATTTCACTCAGCAAGCAATGTCCAGGGGCTACTGTTCATTTGCAAATCAATATAGGACAAGTTATCAGAATATAGGACATTGACAAGTCAATATAGGACAAGTTGTCGGAATGTAAGGCATTGACTAGTCAATGTAGGACAAGTTGTCGCAATTTACGATATCTACAAGTCTATATAGGACAAGTTATCGGAATATAAGACATTTACGAGTCAACGTAGGACAAGTTATCGGGATATAGGATATTTACAAATCAATGTAGGACAAGTTATCAGAATATAAGACATTGACAAGTCAATATAGGACAAGTTGTCGGAATGTAAGGCATTGACTAGTCAATATAGGACAAGTTGTCGGAATATAAGACATTTGCGAGTCAACGTAGGACAAGTTAACGGGATATAGGATATTTACAAATCAATGTAGGACAAGTTTTCGGAATATAGGACATTTATGGGTCAATATAGGACAGGTTATCGGAATATAGGGTATTTACAAGTCAATACAGGACAAGCTATGGGAATATAGGATATTTATGGGTCAATGAATGACAAGTTATCGGAATATATGACATTTACGAGTTGATATTGGATATAGGGCAATGCGTTGAACTCAAGGATTGTCCTATCAAATATAGGACTTTTGGCAACACCATTCTCCCACTTCCTACTTCGGTTAATTTCGAAATGGCTTCGCGACAGCAAAGGACAATAACGGACGATTATATTAGAGGCAAAGACTCCTACAATCATGGGTGTTCACTAGGGAAGGGTGGACGGGTTATGTCCCCCTCCCCTTACCAGGAGCGGAGAAAATATCATACGTTCTTGGACCGCAGAAAATCAACTAAAATGTTCAGCGAGCATTGAAGTTAAAATAAAATTTCTATTTGATAGTTATTCACAAGTCTGCAATAAAGATCGATCCACTATAATCACTTGTATACCCAGCAACACTTATGAATGCAAATACGCACGTAAAAATCTGATAAATTCAACAAATAATTTTCCATTTAATTGTCTATTGATTTGTCCGACATTATGGTTGATTTAGATCTTTATTCTTTTTCGTTTTGTATATCATTAATACGCTGTTGTGATATAAATTTATTTGCTATGTTTTGAATTTTCATTTTATATGTTCAGCTCAGAATTTATTTCGTCCTACACTTTTTTTTTTTTTTGTAGCAAAACGCAAAACGAATTTTTCAGACCTGAAATGATTTCCAGGACCCTTGGTGCCGTGGTCCGTTATTTTTTCCTCCGTTCCCTAGTTAAGGGATTCGCACCTAGCGCGAGGAAGGTTTCAAAGGTGGAACGTTAAAGTCAATAAAGAATAAAGGTCCTGTGCAATTATTTTATGCAACCCCAACTAAATGTACCAATATAAAAAGATAGTATTATTCTCCGCTCGTAACACTTGTCCCTTGGATTGTATTCCATATATATCCTTTTGCAGCCCCTCCCCAACCCGGAAATACATCTTTTTGCACCACCCCCATGAGAAAGTGGCAGGGTACACCCATGCTTACAATAATGTATTACCCCCTTTACAAACGAATTTTCTCCTTACTTTCGAGCTGAAGTAATCATTGTAGGCTTTGAATATTACACGAAGTCTCGCCATCACAGTCAATAATTGAACAACCGTAGCGTCAAAATTGGAAGTCATGTAGAAAAAAATTACATCGATGAATAAATATGGTCAGAATAAATTCTGCTTGTGACATCCTTGGCGTTTCAATTTGAAAACATCTCAAATACAGTTTTTTTTTTTAATTTAAAAAGCATCGAGAAATATCTAGAATCTAGATGTGAATTTAGATGTTATGAACGAAACCGTCAGAATAAAGGCCAAAAGATCTCCGAAAAATCTTTTTCTCCAAAATTGAATATGAATTTAAGAAGGGGTCTAGTGGAGTACTGTTGCCTTTTTTTTTAGTCTGTTGACAAAACGGTATGGCCAGGAGCACTGGAACACACAAACACATGCACATATAAAAAAGGATAGAACCCTTCGCTATCTTTTTATAGCTACGATTGTTTAAATGAGACAGTGGAAACATGATGGTTTAATACAAATTGTTTTTGGACACATATGAGACGGGGGAATGAGAACAGCCTACAAAGCACAACGAATGAAGGGCTTGCTTCAACATTTCGAAATACAACAGGCTCCTAAAAATAGGCCAAAATGTTGGAAAAACATAAGCAACCAAGACGAGAAGCCTAAATAAAATAATCAATAACGATATTTCCTTATCTCAACAATTTCGATCGAATTTATCACCTTTTTATAATTTTTTGTACAACCCTTTATTTGTATTTTATAATAAACTGTCTACTAACATTGTCACCAAATCTGTCATCATACGTGTCTTCAGTTTTGAAGTTGATCTGGCTGGCTAACTGAATATATATATATATATATATATATATATATATATATATATATATATATATATATATAATTGTGTAATTCACAGACAGCTGTTTCGTTATATCGCAACTCTCCAATATGGCTGTAGACTGTCCAATATCTCTAACAGTACCACGAGGTAGGGTCAAAACCTTCGCTTCAGACCCAGAGGCAGACGTTCTACCCATGCCATATATATATATATATATATACACACACACATATATATATATATATATATATATATATATATATATATATATATATATATATATATATATATATATTTTCACCAATGAAGCTATTGGGCTGAAATTGTAAATAATTACTCTAGAAAAAGGGGTCTCTTTTTGTTCTTTAAACCTTTGAATTGGATTTTAGCGGGGGTCGAATTTGCAATGTAATTTTATGCTAAATTGTTTTTGCTGAATAGGTTTCCTAATTCGTGTTCAGCAGCATTTATGCATGTTTGTTCGGAAAATTCAGACATTTTTAGGTGATCATTATCCCAAAAAGAGCGAGAAAAGTAACTTATTCCATTTGTTTAATTGATCGACCCCAACACAACACGCTACCAAAAAACGTTGGTCACTTGATGGTTTCTATCGAGTAACTAACCAGACCTGCTGATGTTTTATTTACTATCTTTCAGCCATTTGTTTTGTTTTTTTTCTCGTTCAATTTTTGCGTGAATCAGACGACATAAGTTGCGGTGCATAAAACTCAATGTAAACTGCTAAGAGAAAAAAAAGATTTTTCTAAAAGATTTGACGATAACAAATTTATACAAAACGAGAATTTTGAAATAAGCTAAATTCGATAATTTCAGTAATTTGACAGTTTTCTCAATATGTTTGGAAAAGGTTTGCCGCCGCCAGCGAAATGAAAATAATGTTTTGAATAATTTTGTTTATTTTCCTCTGAAAGCAAGCTTTTATATCCATTTAAATAGTTTCACTCGTACAAAAAAAAAACTTGGAAATAATGAAATGGATTGCGTTCGATAGTGAAAAATTCGCTTATTTTTCAATTTACATTCAAGTACAAACATTTTCAATTTATTACCTCTGAAAACATTTCCCGGTGTTTTATTTATTTTTCTTCCAAACCCCGACGTGGCACTGACAATGGATTTCCTTCTTGAACAATCTTCATACACAATTACCAAAACTGGCTCTAATAGAAAATGCTCCTTTCTCTTTTGTTTACAAACGTGGAGGGAAAATGGAGTTGCAGGTTCAAATTCCGGCTCAGACCAGGGATAGCCAATTCAAATGTGATTTTTTTTTAAATTTCCGATTCTGGAAGACACTAATTTGAAGAATTAGGATTTTAATATCATCAACACCTGACTCAGAAATTCGAAAAAAATATCTTAATTGGTAACCTCAATTTAGACAGTTTGTGTTAACTTTACATGATTCAATGGGAGACACATGAATATTTCTTTTCTATCTCTTTCCAGCTATACGTAGAATAAAAGTTCAGACTGGGCTCTTCACCCTTGGTTGGTAACCAGTTTAGGAGACAAACCATTCTATACGTGGAAGCCCAGCCCTACGTCCAACGTTGTGGGAGACGAGCAACAGACAGAGTAGAAAACATCTCAGAATATATACTTTACTGGATCGCTTGCGAAACTTTGACCCAACAAACCGAGGGTAAATTACCAAAAAATTCCTCAAGTAAAATAAATAGGTTTAGTAAGTCACTTAATAGAAACCAGCACGAGACCATCGTCTTCTGACTACAAGTCTAGTCGGGGATGATCAATTAAATAATTGGAAGAGCGATCAATTTGTAAGTTACATCTCTCACCTATTGTTGGATAGTGATCCCTAAAAAGCCTGAAAAAAACAATCGGGCACAAACAAAGGGATCAATTCAGTCTAAACGTACATTATAAATTTAGGAAGGGGATTTTAAAAAAAACTTTTTACGAGACATAAAAAGGGATTAGTCTTGAAATTTCAGCACTCTAGCTCCATTGGTGATGCTTGTACGTGTGATATATATATATATATATATATATATATATATATATATATATATATATATATATATCAGATCAACTGAAAAACTGAAGAAACCTGTTTGTTAATTTTGTTGACAGTTTTAGATCATGGTTTCTAAGAAAACGAACAGACTGATGTTTTTACCTCCCAACGACATCCGGGAAAAGACAAGAGTCAGGGACATCATAGAATCCCTTAAAAATCTAAAATGGCAGTGGGCTGGCCATGTTGCAAGAATGAAAGACAATCGATGGACAACGTGACTCATGACATGGATCCCCCGAGATCACATGCAGAACCGAGGCCGGCAGAATATTAGATGAAAGACAAGCCGGACAAATTCAGAAAGCACTGGCTCCGTGATGCCCATGATAGAGAAGTATGAAAAATCGTGGGGAAGGTCTATGTCCTCTGACGGACGTTGAAAGACTGATGATGATGATGATGATGATGATGATGATGATGATGATGTCTTCATCACTACTAATCAAAATTTTAACCTTGCAATTGAAAGCATCCCGGACCCGTAAAAAAACTACTATTGTTACAGAAGCAATAAATAAAAGAAATCTCCTATTAACAAACCCGATATCATTCAAAATGGAGACCAACACTATCCACTGTGCTTTGTCACGTGGGAAGAACTATCATTATACGCGGAATGAAAAGGTTATTCAATATCAACCATTGACCAAAGTCGAGGGCGTTCCCGGTCGCCTGTGAATTTTTTCAACCAGCTCTCATAAATACGTACAACTGTGTGATTTTGAATGAGATCTGCCAATGAATTGCCAAGTTATTGCGTTTCTTGTCGTGTCAGCGCGAAAATTCGACATTCGACGCAATTTTTAACCAATTCCTACCGTTATTCTCCAGCGATGTTTAGCTATTTGAAGCAAATTAGGTTAACAGTATCCTTTTCGCTCATTTTGGCGTTATTGACGCTTTACCGGGATCGATTAAGCACGAAAATTTTGAGTCGGCAACACTGAAAGAAACATCTACTGATCATTTTTAACTACTATTTACCTTCATCGTGATTTTCAGTGGCTTTTTATCGCATTTTTACCAAGGTCGGTTCCCTCCGGCAGTGAGTAAACAGCAATGAACTGAGTTAGAGGGCACGCTTCAGGTGAAACTCACATCCCTCCTGGGGATATAAGATTACGCCCTGTCACGCTACCAATTTTTGGAAAGTAAATAGTCGTCAAAATATCAATTATAACGATTAACAATACTACATCTAATAAAAATAGATAATAAAGTTAGATGATAAAAATAGCAAGCCTGGCTGCTGCAGGGTCAAACTCCACTCCTACTTCTATTCAAATCTGAGGCGATTACTTCAACTTTTGTTTTGTATACTCAGTAGATAAAATCAAAAATTAATAAAACTTATTTCTATTAATATTCGGACCATCCTCATCTTGGTTGTTTTTCATACAACGTTTCGGCCGTTGCACTCTACGGCCTTCATCAGGTATCATCTGGTAGGTGCATCGGCCGAAACGTTGTATGAAAAACAACCGAGATGAGGATGGTCCGATTATTAATAGAAATGATAATAATATCTCATCTCAAAAATTCAGAGATATACAAAATAAAACTTGTCAGATTGGCTCAGTTGGTGGGAGAACGACCTAGCAATGACCTAGTCTTTATTCAAATTTACTGCAGGAGAATGTTGATTTTTTATATCGGTTTGGTTCAACGCGACAGGATAGAAAAATCCTAAATCTGGTGAGGATTGTTCTTGATCTTGTCTTTCTTGTTGTTACGAGTGAAAAACTAAGTCAACTCCTAATGGGATTTGACAGAGATAATTGCTGTAAGGGAGAAATATGTCGGCTGTGTTGTTAGGGGATCGTAAAGCGGCAAATTGAAAGATTTGAGTAATGATTCAGTCGTAAAGTCAGATGGATGGTACCCCCTACGGGCACACTCTGTCATGGGACACGCCTACACGTCCAAGATTGGACAGTTGACAAATGTACACAGCTTGGAATCTCGTGCTTACATGATAACTTGAATCAAGGCCGTACTTGGAGCAGAACGAAAAGAAAATCCTATTAATCCTGTAGAGAAGGGTATACAAACAATGTATCTTCCTGATAGTCACCTATGGAGCTAGAACATGGAACCTAACCGAGAGACAAAGCCGTAAATTGAGAACCATGCAACGTACACATGAAAGAATCATCTTTAACATCACATGGAGAGATCACAAGATGGCATAACATATAAGATAAAAGCAGGAGTTCGAAACATCAAAGAAAACTCAAATGGCAATGGGCTGGTCATCTTGCAAGAATGGCAGACAACCGATGGACATCACGACTCATAACATCGATCTCCAGAGATCACATACGAAACAGACGCCGACAGATTTTAAAATGGCGAGACAAATTAGACAAGTTCAGAAAGTATCAGCTTCGTGACACGCATGATAGAGAGGTTTGGGGAAGGTTTATGTCCAACGACGGACCATGAAAAACTGATGAATACGTCTAAAATTTGTAGAATATTATATCATTCCCTTCAAACTTTGCTTTTGTGACCAGGACAGTGATAATTTTAAATATACTTGTTTCCAATTGGTCCACGGGCAAATTTGCACATTTTTTGTCATATAGAATTAGGAAAGCAACAACATATTAATAGCTCTGTCCTGTCACAAAAAAAAAATTGATGGGAATAATAGCCATTTTCTTTATATTTTACATGTGAGCAATTAGAAAATAACACTCACTGCCCAGGAACACAAATTTTGTTGAACGGGGAGGGGGACTTCACGTTGAATAGAACATCAGGATTTTCACATGAATATTTCATTTTTTTTTTTAATTGTTCAAAGATAATATCTGAATACAAAAATAGAATGACCCACCCGACAGAGGTTATATTTCATTTCTTTTTTTTTCTTTTTTTTTTTTAATTCATTTCAAAATAATAGCTAAAAACAGGAATAGAAGAATCTCCAAGAAACGTTATACACTGGGTCACATCAATGGGAAATTAGTCCAATTTCTTTGCCTTCGGTGTATGAAATTCTATAGCAAATGTAATAACTATTTTGGGACAAATGACCCAATGACAGCGGTAGTATTTCATTTTTTTATTCATTTCAAAATAATAGCTAAAAACAGAAATAAAAGTGTCTCCAAGAAATGTTATGCACTGGGTTCCATCAATATCAAATTCTTTTCGGGTTTGAATTAAGTGGTAAAGAATAAATATGGACGGAGAGAGATTTTACATCGAGAATATGTGTGTCGGGAACGAAATCATAAATTCTGCTGACAGGATAACTCGTTCTCAAGAGAGTTTGAACAAACTAGACAGAACTGTTCCAAATTGGGCACAATCTTGCCGTCACTCTACTGCCGACCAGATAAATACATAGATGAATAGATAGATATCCGTACATCGAATAAATGAATCCTCATAGCCAACACGTGTACTAGAACTAATTATCTAAGCAATGTATCTAGAATTATCTTTTTTAGAAAAACCATTCTTTTGAAATTATCTTATTCTGGCATTGTCCGTCCAAAATGACCATAGAGAACCCAAAGAGCACTTTATTTAAATTGAAAAAATGAAAAAAAAAGGAAAAGAAAAAGAAACAAGTTTTTTGATTGAGCCTAGTGGTTAATTGTGCACATTTCTTGGTGGTAACCCCAAAAAATGTGATCGGAAAGCCCAGAAACACCCATATATATGTTATGGTTAACATACGACCGGACTTCCTGCAAGGGTTTATTGGGGCCTTACCAAAGTACTTACAGAAATTAGTGCTAACATTGAATTTGAGCAGAATAGGCAAATTTTACTATTGTACTGTCCAAAGTAAAATTAGTTTGAATTCAATGGACCAATAAATAATAAAGTTATTACCAATTTCCAATTGGGACTTCCTTTTTACTCATCCTATATATATATATATATATATATATATATATATATATATATATATATATATATATATGTGTGTGTGTGTGTGTGTGTGCATAATGTGATTATCACGACCAATTTGTTGGTAGGCAGTCCTCTTACCACCTGAGCCAAGCTAACAAGTCTTATATATCTACAATTATATATAGAAAACAAAAGTCGCTATAAACATCTTCAGATTGAATTGGAGGGGAATTTGACCCTGCAGCAGACACGAGTGTTGATTGTTTTATGTCATTCGCAAAAGAAGTTCCGACGTGAAATTTATGTTCTTATTCATAAAAAAAAGAATAATAGAATATATCAATGAATCACTTCAAAAAGCTTGCCGATTAGATCTCATAGCGTAGACTGAATACCACCTTAGTATTTCTATTTCTTCAACATTGTCTCTGTACTGTACTAAGTTTTCAGTATCAAAATGAACAGATTCATAGATGGATAGATATATGAATAAATATGAACATTGCTGTTTAAAAAAAAACGCTTGATAAATAAGAATTCAGTCATTTTTCCTGCTGAAATATTATTTTAGCAGTTATTTTCTTCATCTCAGCGTTTTTTATTTTGATTGTTAGGGGTTTTTTTGCCCTCAACACCTTCGTTGTTCATGACATTTGTTTTACTGAAGTTCATGTGAAGACAAACTACTAAGAGATTATGGAGATTTTTTAGCAAAAAGGAAAATGTCATCAACACACCTGAGGTTATTTACGTTTTTGCCGCCTATTCTGATTCCTTTGTTTTCCAAGTTTAGGTTTCGGAAGGTCATCTCTAGGCAGATCGTGAAGAGTTTGGGTAAGTTGGTATACCTTCATCTTTATAGCATCTTTATGTAGCCTTATAAGGCACTACTGCATCTGTGAATATGTTGCAAGACTCTGGCATTAACGGGGTCTATGCCTTGTTGTATGATGCATTGATAACCCTAAAATTTCCAATGATTCGATAGCCTTCTTGAAGTCAATAAATTATATAGCGAGTATCATTTCATATTCTGCTGTGTTCTCCTTTAGTTGTTTTATCGAATGGAGATGGCCAATGGTTTAGTAGCTTCTTCCGAAGCCAGCTTGTTCCTGTGGTTGGTTTTCATCTAGCATTTTGGTGATTCGGTTGGAGATCACTCTGATGAAAAGTTTGTAACTGCAGTTGATTAAGCTTTTTGAGCTGTTGTTGTGTAGATCTTTGGAGTTCCCCTTTTTTGTAAAAGTGGTGAAGATTTTCAGTTTGAGGAAAATTAATCAATTAACTTAGCCTATTCCCCACTATAAAGATGCACAAAACTCAATTGATTCTCTATGTCGTTCTCTTTTCCATACTTGTTGATTTTGACCTTTATATTTTTGACATCAAGAAAAAAAAATTTCCTTATGTAAAAAATGTAACCTTATTTCTTCACAATCCACAATAATTAAGCTTTTCAAAAATGCATAGTTTCAAATTTTAACAAAAATTTCAACGGGATTTAAATTGGCCCTCTAATGATATATGAATTTCTATAAGATAATTAATTTTTCAATTTCACATATATATATATATATATATATATACACACACACACACAAATAAACACACATACTCGCACAAACACACACAAACACGCACACATGTATACATATATACAAGAAAGTTTTACAATGATATAACCTGGTTCATGTCAACATTTCGTGCCTAACACATTCTCTAGCAACCAGCAGTATGCTTACAGTTTCTCAATTTCACCTGAAATTTTATTAAAAGTGACTGAATTCGTTCAAACAGAAGAGTCCATTGTTTCAAATGGTGGGTAGGGGAGATATTTCATCATCGAAATTGTTACCTTCCAGTGAAAGAGTCCAGAGACAGTGAAACAATGAAAAAGGTCACCCTATTCATTATATAGATGGATGAATCTTTGCATTCAAATGTTCCCATCGTAAAAGTCATAGTTATAACAAAGCAGACACCTGTGTATTTTGACTTATGATATATCCCGTGCCAATAGCTATTGAATGAATATAAGACTTTAACCTCGACTGAAATAGCAACAGAAAAATAATGTTATAAAGAGAAACATTCCCGGCTGCTGCAGGGTTAAACTCCACTTCTACTTCTGTTCCTACTGAAGATGATTACTGCATCTTTTTATATTGTATATATAATAGATATATCCAAGATAAAACTAAATAACATTGCCGAAACGTGATGTCATCATGCGGTCCCCATAACAAAGTTGATCTTCATGTATTTTTTTAAATCATTTAAATCTCAACTGACGATACTACTGATATCAAAATTCATTATCGGGAATAAAAAAATATATGCGAAGTTTATAATTTAGTCTTTTCATTTCCAAATTGTCAAAGTAATACATTATGCATGGTAAATGAGGAAAAATGTAAACGAATATTTTTTAAGGAAACATATATTTATTTATCTATTAGAATGGAATGAGCCCTTGTGTATTTCTAACATAAATTTTCGTAGATATGTAAGATTTGTTAGTTTTATTTACCTTCAGTTTTACTTTGAAATGACGGTAAGGAAATGTTAATTTTATTTATCGGTTTGGTTTTCGGTGACGAATCAGACGCTCAGTGAAGGGTTCCATTCCCCTAAATTAGGTGATGATTGTTATTGTTGTTGTTACTACAAACAAACATCCAGTCTTAGTTTGCACTGGAGTTTGACGAATTAACCGAATTTACTTAATCACTCTCGGGCGATTCAATCATTATTAAACTTATGCAGCAAAATATAGCCAATTCTAATTTTTGAACTATGGACGTGGTTGACTAACCATTAGGCTAAATCGGCTTGAGCCTAGCTGACTGGGAGGGAGGTGGTCACAAGAGCAAAAAATCATTTCAGTGCTTTCGAAAATAATTTTCTTCGGTCCGTTGATTTATATGTTATTGACACTTTTGTGAACCAGAAAGCTAAGACAATTTTTTAAGGTGAAAAAAATTAAAGAAAAGGGAAAAAATGAATTAACTAGCCATCAAAGTCAATAATTGAACAACCGTAGCGTCAAAATTTGAAGTCATGTAAAAAAAAAAACAACAACATTCCATTGAAGTTTAAAGAAGATTCAATTTATGACATCACTGACGTCTTTTACAAGAAAACATCTAAGATAGAGTTTTTTAAAAAACTCATCTAGAAACGTCTACATTC
Source organism: Thysanoteuthis rhombus (assembly GCA_963457665.1). Classification (NCBI taxonomy): domain Eukaryota; kingdom Metazoa; phylum Mollusca; class Cephalopoda; order Oegopsida; family Thysanoteuthidae; genus Thysanoteuthis; species Thysanoteuthis major. Next base: position 32,896,260 of record OY735240.1, on the reverse strand, counting down.
AATTGGATCTAAATATTATTATTGAACTCGTCAAAAAAGGGGCCAAAAAACTTCGAAAAGCTTTCACTCCAAAATTTAAAAAGAATATTTCAGAGGGAGTTTAGTGAAGTATTGATGTAAATGTTCAAGTCGTTAGACAAAGTGGTATGGCCAAGAGTACTGGAATACAAACACATTAACAAACACAAGAACATATAAAAAGGATAGGACCCTTTGCCACCTCTGGTGGCTATCGTTATTCAGTAAAAGAACTGTAATTGATTCATATAAGCTTATGGTATTATGTATGTAATAAATTATACATAGTGCGATGAGAAGATATCTAACTTATAGAAGGTCACAATATTCTATTGAACGAAGGGTGGTGCAAGGTCGGGGGGGGGGTAATAAAGCTCATCCGTACAGACTAGGTGGTACATTATCTGCCACGGGCCCCTGACGGTCATTATTCAAAAGATTTGGCATTTTATTCAAATACAGACAAAAAAAACGACTCGTAAGTCAAGATGAGAAACTTGTCAATTGAGAAACCCCCAACTGGGAAAAAAAGACCAGAAAAATTGATTAACTCACCTATGTTTATTAAACTTATCCGTGTAAGCAAGTTCGCTGAGTTTAGCTTGAAAGCTGTAAGTAAACCTGAACCTTCTGAGAAGGGCGTCTGTTATTAAAGGTCTTTACTGCTTACCAGTTATTCCAACATTGATCAAACTGGCTATACGGCACAGCTGCTTATTGACATTTTGTGAGAAGCAAGCGTCATATGGAGGGAAATGTGGTTGCGCGCGAAACATGTTAAAAATGAACCTGGGGAGAAATGTAGTTGTTCACAACGAAAGAGGCAGACAATATCCAGAGTCATCGGAAGCAATTTGAGGCATGGGGTCGGGGGCAGCTTTTAGAAAATTAATTTTCAAAATGGTTAAAATCGGCTAAAGCTTTTCGTTTCCAGCTATCTTAATTGCTGAAAATGCTTTTTACTCATTTAAATTACACTTATCAAATAAAATAGCAGAAACTCCGGAAGAACATTTTTATAGGAATAAAATGTTTACTTTTTTTAACCTACTAACTATTCTTTTGAATTTACCAGATTTTTGTAGATTATAGATTGAACAGATTTTTGTCGATTTTGAATTGGCCAGATCTTGAAGATTTTAAATCAGCCAGATTTTCATAAATTTTAAATTGGCCAGATTTATGTAGATTTTAAATTGGCCAGATTTGGTAGATTTTAAATTAGTCAGATTTTCATAAATTTTGAATTGGCCAGATTTACGTAGATTTTAAATTGGCCAGATTTTTGTAGATTTTAAATTAGCCAGATTTTCATAAATTTTGAATTGGCCGGATTTTTGTAGATTTTGAATTGGCCAGATTTTTGTAGATTTTGAATCGGCCGGATTTTTGTAGATTTTGAATTGGCCAGATTTTTTGTAGATTTTGAATTGGCCAGATTTTTGTAGATTTTGAATTCGCTAAATTTTTTGTAGATTTTGAATTGGCCAGATTTTTGTAGATTTTAAATTGGCCAGATTTTCGTAGATTTTAAATTGGCCAGATTTTTGTAGATTTTAAATTGGCCAGATTTTTGTAGATTTTTATTGGATTGGGGAAGAAAATCACCCAGATCTAACCTGAAAATGATCAAGTCGGTAATACAGGGTTATCTACCATGGAACACATGACTTCTCGATTGGTTTGATGCAAAAATATTTGTTGTATTCAATGGCTCACCAAACTCTCATCCATTCAGCTGTCTTTTAGTTAAATACCAAAAGGCGAAATTGATATTGCTATAAATGATAAACCTTAGTAGGCCACACTGCGACAACCATTAAGATCTCTCATTCGCTTAGCAAAACTTGTATTTCTGTTTAAAACAATGAATGCAAAAACTGCAAAACTATACATGTCAGAAAATTTGGAAGTGCTCAAGCATAATATGCGAAATATTAGTCACTTAAATGATTCAGAGAATATTTTTCTTATAGTGAAAATGTTCTTGCGGTTATGGTAAAATTATCATTCAGTCGCTTATAGGAAATAAATATAATACGTTCATGTCTATCCACATCATATCTCTATAAGTGTTCTCAGTAAATTTAAATAACATTATGCGCAAAGGTGGCCAATGGATCATGAAACAAGTGATTAAATGCACAATCACTTAACCTGACAATGACGTTGGCAGAGGTATGTGTTCTCTGGGTGATTCTTAGTTCATTCAGCTTCTAGTTTACAAATGTTGAATACGTGACAAAAATACGTTGTCCATAAATCTTCGAGAAGTTATTATCATCCCAAGAACTGTTCGGATAACTGACCAATCTATTCTAAGGTATACAAAGATAACTTCTTTAATTTTGAATCATAAACATTTCAATAATTGTCTGGACAACTGAACTCATTCTTTGTATTACTCAGGGCCACTGAGAAGGAATGTTGAGGATACATTGCAAGCAGACCTGGGGATCAAGAGGAGACCTGAGAGCCCAAATAAATAAAATCAGGGAGACTATCGAAGAAACGAAGGGGCCCAAAAGAAGGTTTGTATCCTCCCGATAGAATTCCTCTCATTGCTAATATTTTTAGCACACTGTATCGGCCGATCAATTCTGCTGCCTACTTCTTCTTGGTCTGCAAAAAGTATCTTTCTTTCCAGATGATACATCTGAAGAAGGTCGGGGAATAAATCGATCGGAACATTGTGGTAACGACATCAGCGATGCGGGAATTAAGTTTCCTTATCCGAACAAATAATTTTTCGCAAAGGTCGTGTTATATGTACCAAACCTTTCTAGATAGATAGATAGATAGATAGATAGATAGATAGATAGATAGATAGATAGATATGAATAGACTGGGATAGATAGAGAGACAATAGACTTATAGATATATAATGAATAGGCTGAGATACATAGATAATGAAAAGATCGATAATGAACAGATAGATACATATGAATAGACTGAGTTAGATAGATCATGAATATATATATATAGAGAGAGGGGAGAGACAGAGACAGACAGACAGAAAGATAGACAGAGATAATGAATAGACTGATGTATATATATATATATATATATATATATATATATATATATATATATAAGGATAGAGAGAGATGTGGAGAGACTCAGATAGATAGATTATCTATCTATCTATCTGAGTATAGATAGATAGATAGATAGATAGATAGATATGAATAGACTGGGGTAGATAGATAGTGAATAGACTGAGATAGATAGATAGATAGATAGATAGATAGGGAAAGACTGGGGTAGATAAATAGATACATAGTGAATAGACTGAGATAAACAGATAAATAGATAGATATTGACTCCACACCGTCCAAACTCACTACAAAATTCCCTGAGGTTTCAAAGAAATCTTGAGATATCTTCGACGAGGAAGAAAAGCCAATTATACTTCAACAAAGTTGGTGATTGACGTCTGCAATGTGGCCTGAACGCCAATCCTATGTGACGCAGCATTTGGGTAAATGACTGAAGTTTTACACCACGCACACAGCCACTAGAAGCAACTTAACAGCATTTTCATTCAAAATTTTTTTTTTTTTAAAGTCTCTTCGAATAAAACTGGCAGTAAATGTTCTCGCCACCGTCTCCATTTTGTCACAGACGCCGTCTGCTTCCTGGCTGTTGCAATTGCCATTTAAAAGAACAAACTGCTTATAACCTTCGTTATCGATGTCATACATGTATTTGCTTTCGCAACGACTTAGCCCAGTAACTTCCAAAGCGAGTGCTAACAACCCTGCAGGAACGCTGGAACACTCAAGGTGGTACTTGAAGGTAAGGGGGCTCATTGGGGGTGTTTGAAGACAAAGGTTAGCGGAGAGGGCAAAAAGCAAAGAATACAAATCGATACCTTCTACACAAAATGTCTGAAAAGCTGATTTCACATTAGAGCTGTTCGAAGTTCAAATATTTTTCCGTTTTCCTGATTTAAAAAAAATCGTTATTAGAATAATTAGCTATCTTTATTAGAACGCATCATGTAGCCATTTTTATATGGGCCATTTCTTTATTGGCTATTTTAAATGACTAAAAGTTGTTCAGATAACGTAATTCTCTATCTGTAAATACGTTTTTCTGTCGACAATCTTTTTGTTAGAACACAATAATGAAAAATAAAAGTCACAAATTTGTTTGTTTTCTAGCTTTAAGCTATTGTAAAAATATCTGATGAATGTGTTGTTGTTACGGGTAGCTGGAGGACTCTCCAAGGAATTTTCAGATATGAACAATCACATCTTAGGGCAGTTCTAAACAAACTATAAATCTGAAATTATACCGATAAAGAAATTAGACGATGGTCAACACGCCATGAATCCACTGAAATGTCATGGAAAAATTCAGTGGACACACCAAATCAGTGTAAGAATCTGCATATTGAAGAAATTCGAAGAATTGGTATATAATAATGTCTTATTTTAATAAAATAAGTAGAAATATTTCAAGCGAATTTATAAATATGACCCTTAGAAAATTGTATTGGTCACTTTTAAAATTCAAAGCTAACCTTAATGCAGAAGATGATATCTACACAGTCACCTGGCAATTAAATCCACCCAATAGCCATTTTTAAAATCTAATCTAGCCACTTTTAGCCATTAAAAATTCTCAATTTAAAATCATAAAAATGATCCATATCAAATTGGCTACATGATACGTTTTTGTAAAGATGACAAAATTCTTTTGTTAAAATTCAATTTTTAATGTATCGTTATTGACTGACTTTACGGGGGGGGTCGATGAAAAACTAACCCTCATTCGAAAAATATGGAAGACTCTGAGTTTTGAAAACAAGTCGATATTTCCTATCTCCCAATATTTGTCTCTGTCCTTCAATATTATTTTATTCAATTAGTAAATGTCTGTTGCTTTGTTGACGGCATATCTACAGCTGTGTCCTGTGCCAGTGTATTTACACAGTAATTTTAAAGGAAAACACAAGATACTGATAAGTAAAAAAAATTGTATTCATTTTGAGTAAAAAATGAAACTGAAAAATAGCGTCAGTATTAGTAGTTGTAGTTATATTATCAACAACCACCGAACTAACACACATACACAAACAACAGAACAGCCTATTTTGTATTCGTTAGACCGTTTCACTCCTTTTAACTCATTGCAAATTATAATAATAATTAGGTTTTCTGGAAATAGATACCAAGAAACTATTCAAAGTCATCACTGGTTTCTGCCACTTTCCGGAAATAGAGTGTTCCAATAGAACCTTTCTTAAACTGAAATTGTGTAAAGCGAAAAAGCTCTTATTATTAATTTATTTGGTAATTTTTTTTTTTTTTTTTGAGTAATCCAGGACAAAAAATAACTGTGTCGTAGAATATCACACACTCAGGACTTATCAAGAAAAAATCTCAAAATGTTTATTTCTTTAGATTTTCATTATATCAACAGTTTAAAGCGGGAGACGGCAAACTTCGGCCTGCAGGCAATGTTCGACCAGCAGCTTCATTTCATCTGACCCAACGTCTTCAGGGAACATATGACGAAGGATATACTTCTTTAAAATCATTTGCTCAGGGTTGGGGCGAGGTTCTGTATTTGACACAACCAATTTACGTGAGAAAAATCTTTTCCAAATAGGAACTGCAAAATTTGAACCACAATCTGACAATATACCCCCTAAACACGCAAAAAATGTCATAGTTCTAATTGATTGATAGTATATGTAATTAAAATTGACGGCCAATATCTGAGCGACCTCAGATTTGCAGATGACATCGTCCTTTTTCGCAGAGAACCTACACGACCTCCAACTAATGATTGATGAGCTAAAAGAAAAAAGCCAGCCTACACATTAACTTCAGTAAAACGAAAATCATGTGCAATAATCATGTTGAGAATAAAAACATAACTGTCAAGATCGAAGATGCAAAACTCGGCAAGGTAGATCACTACATCTACCTACTCCGTGAGATCCTCAAAAGAGGAGGAAATCAAGCGAAAAATCACCCTAAGATGGCAAACCTTCGGCAGAGCAAGCTCAACCTTCAAAAAACAAACGATCTCAATAATCCTTTTAAAAAAAGAGTATACGACCAATGCATCCTCCCGATGGTCACTTATGGAGCTGAAACATGGAGCCTAACCAAGAGAGAGACCTACAAATTGAGAAGCAAGCAACGGGTACATGAGAGAATCATGCTCAACCTTGCATAGAGAGATCACAAGACAGCACACTATATCAGGAAGAAAACAGGAGTCCAACACATCATAGAATCTTTTTTTTTTAAACTCAAATAGCATGTGCAGGCCACGTTGCAAGAATGGAAGACAACCGATTGACATCACGACTCACACCATGGATCCCCAGAGATCACATGCGAAACCGAGATCGACAGAATATAGGATGGAGAGATGAACTAGACAAATTTTGAAAATACTGGCTTTGCGACGCCCATGATAGAGAATTGTGGCGAAGGTCTATGTCCAACGACGGACGTTAAAAGACTGATGATGATGATGATGATGATGATGATGATATGTAAGTTCATGCAGATATACACTCATATGAAGAAAATATTTTAATCAATCTTCCTCAAAGAGCTGTTTCCTTAACATTGAATGGTAGTTCTATCATTTTTCATTCACCCCAGCCAGCAAAACAAAAACGAATTTTTCATCCAACCATCATCCTCCAAAGTTTACCAACCCCCAGTATAAAGGGAGACTATGCAAGTCTGGATGATATCCTTATTTTCAGGGTATCAAATATGGAACTGTCCGGTCTCCCAAGACAAAAGAGATCTGACCAGTGGAACAGATTTAATGCACATTTGGTTTCCGTTTCTATCAAGGTTTCAGATATGATTCGTTGGTGTTCTGGCTGCTCTGTGGGCGATCATGGCTATTATTTACGTTAATATCAATTCAACTGGAAAGTACCAAGTTTCCGTATCATTTCACAAATATCCGCTAAATAGGCTTGTCGTTACTTTCATCCCCTTGAAATCAAATTATTACAGCAGTTTATTAAAATGTCCACCACACTACAAAATCCGTTTGGTCGGATAATATGGAAATGTCTGCGAACAACAGTACTATTGTAAAATTCGTTCTATTTTTGTCATGAGATGACATTTAAATTGTTTCGTTTTACATCGTTTTTGATCGTACTGTAACAACTGACGTATCAGTCTGTATTGCTATTGGGTTGGCCAAAATGTCAATTATATGTGTGTCATTAGATGGTATTTGTTTCTATTGTTATTCGGACTATCCTCATCTTGGTTGTTTTTCATACAACGTTTCGGCCGTTGTACTCTATGGCCTTCATCAGGTATCATCTGGTAGGTATGGGGCAGTAACGAACCGAACCCTTTATTTAACCGACGGGGGTATATAGACTGCACTCAGCCCTTAGCAGTTGTAGTATTTTCGAATTATTATTATCTGGGATTGAACCTAGAACCATTAGATTACTTGCAGTAATTCTGTCTGATTCTCTAACCACTAAGTTATGTGTCCATGCGGACACCTGATGATACCTGATGGAGACCGTAGAGTACAACGCCGAAACGTTGTATGAAAAGCTACTAAGATGAGGATATTCCGAATAATAATAGAAATAATGATGATACCTCATCTTAAAAATTCAGAGAAACACTTAGATTGTATTGTTACAAGATGAGGGTTGATGCGACCCTTCAATCGAATATTTGATTTGATTTTTGAACGTTTTATTTTATTATCAAATAGTATTTTATTGTTGTATATACTTTTGGTGTGAGTATAAGTTAAGTATACGAAAATATTTTGTCAAAAATAAGTTAGGGAGTAACCCTTTTCAGACGCCAAAAGGGCCTTAGAAACACCGTAGGAAGATTTATTGACCGCTGCCATTGGCAGTATAAAGACATTGATCTCTCTTTCTCTCTTCCGACAATCTCTCTCTCACTTCTGACAAGCTCTCTCTCTCTCTCTCTCTCTCTCTCTCTCTCTCTCTCTCTCTCTCTCTCTCTGTGACTGGGGATTTTGTTTAGTCTTCAGTCGAAGACTATGTATTTTCGGTCGGCCGAAGAGGAAAAATAGAGGTTCGGTTTTCAATCCCGATATGCGTCTTCCGTTCCATCCCACTTAGCAGGGGCGGCACTGCCAGAACGGTGTATCGTCAGAAAAGGTTCCCATACCATTATCCTCCAGTATTAGGAGCGTTTAGATTTAACTAAAATACATTCAAAAAGATCACTTCTGATTGTAACAAAAAAAAAGTAATGAGAGCTGATATGATAACTTTCACAAAATTGTTCAAATTTTCTCTCATTTAAATTGGCATATGTTTTGTTCGTTCATTGTATTGTTAAATATTGAAGAAAAATGAGAAAGATTTTTGGCATATTGTAATGGTAGAAAAGACCCCTCAAGTACAGAAAATTATTTCTATGTTTTCTGGATAAGTTACTGCAAATGATCGAACGAAAAATGGTTCGCAAAGTTTAATGCAGGAATATATTCCATATTACTACAAGCCTGGCTGCTGCACGGTCATACTCCACTCCTACGTCTATTCCAGCTGAATATGACTACTTCAACTTGTGTATTGTATAAAAATAGATAAATTCGTAGATACATAAGATTAGCCAGTTTGGCTCACTTAGTGAGAGAGCCGCCGATCAATTGCTTGGTTGTCATTTCAAATCTCGATAGAGATATGTTGATTTTTCATATCAGTTTGGTTTGAGGGATGGGGCAGACAAATAGTGAAGGTTTTACTCCCTCCAGTTTGGTAAGGATTGTTGTTGTTCTTGTTATGGAATAAAACAAAGTCAACTCCAGACTTGGAATGAATGTGACAATATCCTGCATAGTTCCACTTGATAAACTGGACAATTAACTTTGAATAATGTCGATTCGAGTGGAGAGCACAAAGTTCCTGTATCACTCCAAGGTCTCCACTGAATTCGAAATCACAATTATTGATTCTCTCTTTTAGAATCAAAGGATCACCACAGTTTATAAAATTGACCATAACATTTTGATTGGATCATTTGATTAAGTTTATAAACAACTAGACGATTGCAAGAAAAAAAAAAAAAAGGACCGTTCGTCTCCGGGGAAGCGAACGCTTCCAATTTGACCAACGGAAAACAATAATCAATTAAAAGCGTCCGTCGGGAATTAGTTAAACGGGAAAGGCGTAATATTTTATTAGGATAATGCTAGACCATATCTTTCTTCGTTGAGAAGGCAAAAACTGTTACAGATTGGTTGGGTAGTTTCACTCAGCCCCTTATTTACTAGATATTGCACCATGAGATGACCATTTATTCTGGCTTCACATAATTCTCTTAGTGAAAAAAAATTCGATTCCCGTGAAGAGTGCAAAAGGATTCTACCGAAGTTGTTTGTTCAGAAAGATGAAAAGTTTTAGACTGATGGAATTGTGAATTTGACAGAAAATACTGGAATATAACGGTGAATATGTTGTTCAATGAGGTTGATATCAGGAATCAATGCAAGTGTTACCGACAGAAGAGGGCTATTATAGGCATAGGCTAATTTTGATGATGACGATGATGCCCTCTGACAAAATTTCCACTCAGATAGTGTAATGGTTAGCACGTCTGCCTCACAAGCAGAAGGTCTTGGGTTTGATTACCAATATGAGCAAAGAGTGTAGAAAACTCATTGGGACTAATTCCCCTATGCACCCAGTGGCAAATTGAGTACACTCCAAGCTCCAAGTGTTTAGTGTGGAGGTATCCCTTCGGTTGACATGCACTTTGCCAAGTGGGTGGTCATGAAAACTTGTAAGACTAAAACCCCGGTCTCGACCGGACTTTAGACTTGCAAGGATCACAAAGCTGATGTAGGAACCAGGATTTCGTCAACGACCTCAATACTCCATTGGGGATTGTCGCTTAAGAGACATGACGCTTTACTTTTTAATCTCACCTTACTGACGGAACAGGGTTATTTTATATATATATATATATATATATATATATATATATATATATATATATATATATATATATATAAAATGTACTTCCGGTTTTGACAAGCCATATCATCTAAGAAAGGGTCAAAGTTTTTTTTTTACTAATCAGAGAGAAGTTGCTTGATTGTATCTTTATATTCACCATTGTTTTCTTCTTCATTTCTCGTGATACAGTGATTTTATCTCCATTCCTCGAGTAATCCATTAAGACCCTACCATTTTCTATAACAGTTGCAGATTTTACAGGGCCGGGCCTGGAACCCAAAATGAACTGCCTTACAGAGCTAAAGGTTTTCCAGTTGGCATGTTAATTACCCGTAGTTGGAGAGACAAATGAATCTCTGCTTTTCCAAAAGGCAATATTGCAAAGCGAACTCAAAACAACCCCAGCGACAGTTTGGACTTGGTTCATCAATTCCATTTCCCTTACTGTTAACCATTAGGCTACCCGAACCTATTACTTGCTAAGGGGAATTTATTTAATACTTTTGCAAAATGAAGTCCAATTTTATTGTCCCCACAAGACCAAACAAACATTACACTGTGAAAGTATCATTTTCTAACGATTTACCTTGTCTGAACTTTCCAAACTTTGAGTTATTTACAGAGTCTTTTGATAGACTTCAAGATTCCACCATAAAAATCAACGTTTATGGTTCATTGATGTTTTGAATAGTTTTATTTGGTGCATTTGTCAAAAGAACCAACGCCAAGAAAATGTCTGGAGTTTATTGACAAAACTTTTACGACGTGAAGTAATGATTTGCAATCATTCTGATGTTCCAAGACAAGAAAAGCAATAGCTAACCTCCTCAGTTTGTTTATATCCTCGACCCCAAAATTATTCGTCTAATATTAAATTGATGATATTCTTAGCATCATCATTTAGTCGTCAAGGTATTTTCCATGGTTTTAATGACCTTGTGCCACATTTCAGGTATAAGGCCGATGCAAACATTTCCTACACTTGACAAAATATTTTATTTATATAAATCCACAAGCAAGTGCTGGTGGCTGATCTGTTAGCAGTACTGAAAATAGACTGAGCGAGCTGTTTTCAAACTGAGACTGAGGCTGAGGCGGACACTAATGCCCTTGAGAAATACATGAATCTGATTCTTCTCTCCAATTATTAAGTAAAATAGCGACGGAGAAGTGAAGTGAAGTGAGGGACGCCACGGGTCACAAATTGAAAAGAAAACTCGTAGAGCTCTGAGAAGCGGAGAAAAGACGCGAAAGAAGCTTGGGAGGGAACGGCTGTTGCCGTGGGCAGCGTTTGGGCACATGTAAATTCACAGCATCATCAGTCAGACACGAGAATATTTTCCCTGACTTTCCATGAACTTACATCACTTTTCATCTAAATTTGTATTATATTATATCAACTCGCACTGTTTATCAATAATACCAAATAGCAGCTCGTACAGTTTATTCTGGGGTCGTACATAGTGTGGCTTATATTTGATAAGACAACCAATGTATTCACTCATGTATATGTAAACTATGGAAGAAGCCATGAAAACAGGTGATCTATCAAATAGCTACAGATCACAACACTTGTCTGTAAGGGGGAGCAGAAGACTGCAGGCGGTCTGAAAGTCATGCTAGACTGCGAGGAAGTTGCGCACGGGGTGCCTGTACCATGAATTATCGCATGTGCCAATTTTGCATCAGAAATTTTAAATCCCTGGCTGGGTTAAAAAAAAATGTCACACCCGCTCTTTGTAGAGTTGAGTAATTCTATGGAGTGACGTCATGTGAAACCGAAATGTCAGTCATCATGCATGTATCTATGTCTATACAAATAAAATGTGTTACCCCAAAGTTCGGGGAATTCAAAGAGTGTGCGTAAATAGAATGTAGTACAACGTTTGCTGCAACTCTTGTGACGAGTGGACTTTGTGGGATCGCTATGTACATGTCCAAAGTGACTATTTCGAACGAAACAGTGGAAACTATGTGTTATGATGAGTACAATTTTGCATGGCCAAATTCCCTAAAAATTTTAGTAATACTTCGTGTGTGGATTTACGAATGCGTAATAGAAATATTGAGCCAACAAAAATGGTAGTTCGGTTCCAAAGCAGGAGATTTTCAAAACAATCAATTTTTATCTGAATTTATGTTTTTAGATAATGGATTGTCATTATACAGCTATAAAGCTATTGCTACATGTTGATGAATGTGACGATAGGAAGGTGAAGAGAAAAAATCTAAGAGAAAAGCAGATGTTGAACCCCGAAAGTTTTTAGCATCACTCGAACATCTTGGTGCATTTCGACGGGTGCCAGCCATCTTTTTCAGAGAAAACTCACAGTTGTGCCGACGAACGCCTTCTCTCTTGCTCCAACAACACAGAAATATCCCAATTTCTTTACTCGGCCTCATGTAAGCAAAAAGAAATTTCTATGCGCCGCTTCGAGTTTTCTCTGGAAAAGATGGCTCACACTCATGGAAATGCATCGAAACATGCCAACATGATAATAAGAGTTTTCAAGATTTAACACCTACTTTTTTCTCAATTTCTTTTTCTCTTTGCTTCCAGATTGTCACTTCAATTAAGATTCTAATGGATCACCTCACACCCACCAAACAAACATGAGTAAATAGAAGCTGGGAACCGTTTGATAGAGCGGTTTTCAACTATTATAGAATATAAAATGTACTATGGAAAGCAGTGTTGGGCGCAACTGACGAAAACGCTAAACTGGTAAACACTTAGAAATGAAATGGATGCACGAATAACAGCTAAATTATATTGTATGAATTTAGTTTTGGTTAGTACTGGTCTAAAAAAACGTTACTAACACTCCAAGAGAGCTGAAATTTCAATATGTTGTAGCTTAGACTTGGAACTTCAAATAAACTGTTGAATGTGAACTAATATTTGAATTCATTTGTTCATTTAATTACTTATATACACCTGCTCATCATCGTGATATTGGCATGCTATACCTTTTTAGAAAGCTCTATGTCTAAGGTACAACATATGAAAATTCCGAATCAGTTTTTAAGGGTTTTAGAGCAGAAAAAAAACGAGCCAAAGCTAAAATCGTACAACAAAATTTAGCAGTCATCGTTGCATCCGCTAAATTTTTAGCTTTTTATCAGTTTAATATTTTCGTTAGCTGTACCCATCACTGCTATCCATTGTATATTTCATATAATATAATAGCTGAAAAGTGCCATATCAGGCGGTTCCTGGCATATATATATATATATATATATATATATATATATATATATATATATATATATTGAATGGAAAGCAAAAGTTCGGTTTAGCATTATACTTACATTTTTAAAACTGATGATGATGATGATTATTGTTGTTTGTTTGCAGCTATTTACGACGAGATATCTCAAACCAGCCAATCCCTCAGCCATTTACTTTTGCTGAAATATCTTTATACAGTCGACCCGTTTAAAATGTGTTTTTGCAAGGCTTCTCTACATTTCTCTATTGCCATAGAGATGCTGAAATTAATTACAGCGAGAATATGATGAGTCCATTTAAACGCATACTTCCTCGAGTCACGTCTCCCATAATAAAGGATGGGCCAATCGTTGACTTCTGTTCATTCGCTACGAATAATAAGAGTTACGAAATTAACATTCTCGAGATATCTAATTAGTTTCATTCGAAGCACGTTGATAATGATAATACAAGAAGTCACTTCATTTTCATTTTAATTGAATTATCTAAATTCGAATTATTGACTAGGGCAGTGGCTCCCGACCGGGTGAGTGGGGTTCCTTCCCCCGGACGGAATTCAGGTAGTCCAAGCGGGAATATGGATATTTGATAACAAGAACCATAAGTTCAACGATGCGTCCCCCGTCTATGGTGGTCGTAGCACGAGGAGAGGAACTTGATTCTCTTGCTTGTAAAGTATTTCAATGTGGAAGTATTCCGAGATTATTATTTTTGATGAAAATTGTAAATGGCTCTTTTTTTTTAATACAAAAATGCCGAAATCATACATTCTATTATTACACCACAGCATCAATGATATATAATCTTCAATGACATGACATCACTTCCTTCCTATTTCTGTTGTTTAACGTACATGGGACAAACTGATCAACAGACCGACCGATCAAAAAGCGATAGATAGAGATGTATAGACACATCTGGAAATAAAATTCTATCAAATGATGTATTCCTAATCATTTTAACGCCTTTCTTTGAGTAACAAATACACAGTATATAATATAATGCTAATTGAACCCCCCCCCTAAAAACTGTTATGGGGGGGATTTTTCTTTCTATCATTTTTTATAGACATCATCATCAGTCTTTTAACGTCCGTCGTTGGACATAGACTTTCCCCAGGATTAGCCATAATTCTCTATCATGGGGGTCACGGAGCCAGTATTTCCTGAATCTGTCTAGTTCATCTCTCCATCTTGTGTTCTGTCGGCCTCAGTTACTTGTGTGACCTCTGGGGATCCATGTTGCGAGACGTGATGTCTTTCATTCTTGCAATGTGGCCCACCCATTACCATTTGAGTTTTTTAATAGTTCCTACAATGTCGCGGACACCTGTACACGTAATAAGGCGTGAATGTTTGAAATGTCAGCCCTCTCGCTCCATTGGGGCAGTCTGTACGCGTGACACAAACATAGCTAGTCAGCTTGAGAACCGAAAAAAAATATTCAAACTGTTTTGGTAATTCTTTGTCCGCAGGAAAATCAATTTGTGGACAACAGAACGCAATTCTCCAAACTTCCTGCAATACAAATCACTATAACCAACGTCTATGAAATACAACGTGTATAGAGAAGGCTATTCTCCAAGCTCATTGCAATAAAAATCTCTATTATTCACGTATATAAAATGCAATGTGTATAGAAGGCTATTCTCCCAAATCACTGCAATGCAAATCTCTATTATCCATGTATATAAAATACAATGTGTATAGAAAGCTATCATCCTGGCTCACTGCAATGCAAATCTCTATTATCCACACATATAAAATGCAATGCGTATAGAAGGCTATTCTCCAAGCTCACTGCAATGCAAATCTCTACTATCCACACATATAAAATGCAATGCGTATAGAAGGCTATTCTCCAAGCTCACTGCAATGCAAATCTCTACTATCCACACATATAAAATGCAATGCGTATAGAAGGCTATTCTCCAAGCTCACTGCAATGCAAATCTCTATTATCCACACATATAAAATGCAATGCGTATAGAAGGCTATCCTCCAGACTGGCTGCAATGTAAATCTCTATTATCCACGTATACAAAATGCAATGTGTATAGAAGGCTATTTCCCTAGCTCACTGCAATACGAATCTCCATTATCCACGTATACAAAATGCAATGTGTATAGAAGGCTATTTCCCTGGCTCACTGCAATGCAAATCTCTATTATCCACGTATACAAAATGCAATGTGTATAGAAGGCTATTTTCCTAGCTCACTGCAATGCAAATCTCTATTATCCACGTATACAAAATGCAATGTGTATAAAAGGCTCTTTCCCTAGCTCACTGCAATGCAAATATCTATTATCCACGTATTCAAAATGCAATGTGTATAGAAGGCTATTTCCCTGGCTCACTGTAATGCAAATCTCTTTTATCTACAGACATACAATGCAACGTGTATATCAATATATTTCAAATATGCTATCATTTTAACGGCAAGCAAAAACTAGTACCTTCTTGTAAATCTTCTAATTTTAGTAATTTCGGAAGCTAACTGGGTAGTACATTTCAGGTCAAGCCAACAACCAGAACTGCACTAACTTTTACATAAAGAGAATGTTTTAGAAAAACTCTTTATTAGGACACTCAGCTGCTAATTGAGTACACCCTGAGCTGCGTGATCAGAGTGAAGTGATCCTTTCGGTGGAGTTGCAGTCATAAAAAAACTGCTTAGAGGAAAGTTCTGGTCTCAACCAGACTTGGAACCTTCAAGAATCACTAAGCTTGTGAATGCAACAGAAACCGGGACTTCCTCACCAGCCTCCATACTCCATCGGGAGTTGTCTCTTAGGATCCTTGACCTTTTATTACGTTTGTACGAGAATAATAGCTATTTTTTACCATTGACTTTAAAGTGGTATATTTCAGCTTATAATGAAAGTTATCAATCAAAATAAGGGCCTTTAGAACATGTACATTTTTGCCAACTAGAAACAAATCCATTTATTCTGGAAGCATAGAATTCTAGGGTCTCAGAACCAATGAATTATTCAAAGGCATTTTGAGCTGCTGCGTGGTTGTTGAAGATCTTCTCTTGCATTGTTTATTAAATTCACCATATATATATATGTATATATATATATATTCTTCTGTTTAATAACGAGAAGCAATAAAGAACAGCTGTTGCCAATTCGATATCAGACTGAAAGTTCAAATTTTGTTAAGAAAAACCTATTTTAATCATCGTTTGTGTAGTGCTATATGCAACTTAAATATAATGGATTCGCTATTAGAAGCAAGAGAGAAGAGACCTTTACGCTGATTGGATAATGCAGTTTGAATTCTCTTGTATTAGATTTAGAACGTTATGCTCTTAAACAACCAGTCTGCTTGGTTGGTATTCAACTTGTTTCTGTCCTCAAAAACTCTAATCAGAGACGGCTCAAGATGCCGGTCACCTGTACAGTTACCTTGAGCGCCAAATGCTAGAGCTGTCTACTTAGTTTCTGTGACAGAACGACTCACCAAATACAAAAGAGAAATTTAATTAATTCAGCAGAATAAAGGGTAACAATAATAAAATTCCCTGATGTGAAGTCAGGTTTTCAGGATTCAATATGACAGTCGAATACTTTCTGAATAGGTGAGACAAAGAGAAACAATTGTCAAAGGAAACTCTCATTATTAGAGACAAATTCAGTCTAGCTTTGCGAGTTTGGTGAGATAGAGTGCTCATAATAGCTGGGGCCTAGGAGAGGAGGTATTGCAAGGAGGTGTATTATTCTCATTATTATATTAAACATTCTGTTTGATATTTATCTTTCTCGGAGTAAAGCATAATTAAAGAAATAAAATGATGCTATAATCTAAAGATAAGTGACTTTCATACCAACCTTGTTTCAGACAATTCAGGCTCTATTTTTTATCTTTGATGTAGTCACGGTGTTTCGACCGATTCATTTCTACGACCTTCCTCAGGTTTAAAAAGTAACATCCGTGACGAAAGAGATTCTCTCCAATCGGTCTCTTCTTCGAGTGGTTCAAAACAAAAAGTAATGAAAATAAGAGTTCGAAATTTCTGGAACAACGTTGGTATGTTAATGAATCTTTTAGCTATATATAACTCGCCATCACAGTCAATAATTGAACAACCGTAGCGTCAAACTCTGAAGTCATGTAAAACAAAATTCAACTGAAAAATAAATACGGTCAAAATCAATTCCATTTATGACATCTCTGAAAAACATGTAAAATATAGTTTTAAAAAAACGCCTGGGCAATTCAGTTCTTGGAGAATCTAGATATTATTGATAAACCCGTCAGAATAAAGCCCCAAAGAGATCAAAACCTCAAGATAATGCTTTCGAAACTGGCTGCTGCTGCAGCTGATGATGATGATGATGATGATGATGATGATGATGATGATGATTCATCGAAAAACATATGTGAAAATCGAAACTAATTTTTTTTTTTTATATGAGATAATTTTCGCCTTGGTTTTAAGCAAACTGCTTACACGCATATGAACCAAGCTCTCCCTTTTGGCAACTGTCAAGCAAAACTGTCGACGTAGGTGTCTTCAGTTTTCGAGTGCTTCTGGCTGGCTGCTGGGCTATCATTTCATCTATGTGTCGTGAGTACAGATCACACCGATAGAGCTGCCGGACTGAAAAATTAAACATTGACTCCTTATTGAGTCGTTGTTTGTTTTTAAATACTCTCAATAAGTTTTTGATAGGAGTTTATTTATTTACAATGTAAGTTAATGGTAAATGAGTCTCTCAGTTTGTGTCTGGTAGCGCTCAAACTTTGGGGGGGACAATTTTTGGAGTTTTTCAGTGATCGTTTGCTCAATAAAAGACGAGAAAAGTAACTTATTCATTGACTACTAATTTTTCTTCTTTCTTAATTGATGACCCCCAACACGATATTTGCCAAAAGACGGGACCGTTTCTATCGAGTAACTAACAAGACCTGTTGTTATAAGGAGGATAATAATCGAAATCTCGTCTCAAGAGTGAGGAAGGCGTAATATACTTCTTTGAAAGTTTTATAGAACCTTGATTATATGGTTTGTGCCTTTGAAAGAATTAGTTCTAGAAGAAATAGGGCGGAAAATATATCAAGTTGTTTAGAGCTGGGACGTAGATGTCCGAGAATATCTATATTTTCTATTTTCTGACACCCCAAAATTATTAATGTTGGGATGTGAAGAAATCGGAAACCAGAATGTTTTGGGCTTCCACAGAAAATTGATTGCGTGGAAAAAAAAACCCATTATTTCACTGAATCGTATCTTCTTTTGTGAAAATGGCTTTGGGCTTAAAAGAAAGCGAAATATGTGATTATTTCTGCAGTATGATTTATCTTTCAGTAGTTGAAGGTTCGAATATATATAGCATTCAATCAGAACCTCAAATTCATATATATATATATATATATATATATATATATATATATATATATATATGATTGGATAATCGTAGAATACGTTATTTGAAAGTAAATGGGCTGGGGTTTTGTTTTTCAGAATCCACAGAGAACAACATACGGCCTGTTGCTGACATGTACAAGAGGCACGAAATGTTTGCATTCACCGGGTACATGTCCTTGTAATCATTATTTTTTTTATTTATCAATAGTTCTTTTTACCGTGTCAAATATCGAGCACTGTTATCAAACATCTACAACGGTTGCTTTTTATCTCAACTTTGAATTGGATCGTAATCCTACGGCATCAATTAAATCGGGAAATGAAGGACAAGCGCCACATTGAGAATTGAACTCACATCCTAAAAAGAGTCCTGTATACGCCTTGCTGCTCTTAACCATTCACCAACGGGGACTTTATAGATAAGCAGAATTCAGTATTTTGGCATATGTATGTTCATTTTAATATTTTCCATTTTACTGTATGTTTGAGTTTGCTATGAAGCAGTCTCCAGTAATACGTCAACAGTGATGGACTATTTTAATGCTGAAATCCCATATTACCTATGGCTAAATGAGAAACTAAAACTCCTCAATTTTGTCAATGGAACAAAAACAGAATTATTGAATAGAAAAAATGAAATAGCATTAAAATGCTGTAATCGCTGATAATTTCTCTTAACAAACATAATTCAATAACCCATGAATAGATATACTAAAAATAACTATCATAGATATCTTATTCACATAACCAGCTTAAAGAACAGACTAATCAGCATGATTACTTTGGACTTGTGGAAACAGGAAAAACCCAAGACAATCAAATTAACAACTAAAGTCATATAAAAGGGAACTCTAACATTTGGGAAACTAACTAAAGTGAGAATAAAATGCTCTCAGAGAGGAAACATTCCATTAAAGTACTGATAGATCAACCACACACTGATAACAAAAATGCCAACACCAGACTCTCCTAATTTATATTTGTAACCACCAACAAGCATAGTATCTCCATAGGAAAAAACAAAAAACACAGCAAGCAATCATCAACTAATACATATATATATATATATATATATATATATATATATATATAGAGAGAGAGAGAGAGAGAGAGAGAGAATAAAAGGAAGATACTACCATCTAGAAAAATATACACCCCTCCACCCCGAAAATAACCTGGATAAGAATCTGAAAAAAAACGAATCATTGTCTTAAGAAACCCCAAAAGGGTAGACACTTGAACATGTTTGCGTTGTGAATCCTTGCTCTCTCTCTCTCTCTCTATATATATATATATATATATATGTATATATATATATATATATATATATATAGAGAGAGAGAGAGAGAGGGGATGTATGAAAAGTCTTTTATTGGTACAAATTTTAATCATTGCTGTTGGTTTTGCTTTTTTGTTGTTGTTGTTACTTTTTTTTTTTCTTCTCCACTCAAGGTTCACTATGCTGGTGGAAGCATAGAGATCCTTGACTGGGAAAGAAAAAAGAAGTTAATTCTTTTTTTTGTTTTTGAAAAATATATGATTCCTGAAAAGCCATTTTCATCCAACATTCCCCAGGGTGTATTTAACGTGTTTGTTCGGCTTTTTTGAATGACGTTTTAAACGATCTTTTCTAATTTGTACGAATTGTTTCCTTTCAGTTCATTTGGAAATTTTTATAACGGATCTTCCCCTGAGGAATGTCAGACCAAAATAACAGGATTTATATTTTGTTTACCTAACCAAGAGATAGATCTGCAAATTGAGAACCATACAAAATGCACATGAAAAAATTATGCTTGGCCTCACGTGGAGAGACCACAAAACAGCACAGAACATCCGGGGAAAGACAAGAGTCAGGGATATCATAGTGAGATGACTGACTAAGGAAGAGGTTGCTATGGGTCTGAGTGACTTCGAAATTCCTAGTATCAGATGTATCGGGGGGGGGGGGTAAATGTGGATGTGAGATTCTTATTAGTGTGAGGTTTATGATTTAGAGATCAATGTTATTAGAGTTGTCAAGTTTGTTATATATATATATATATATATATATGGAATAAGTAATCATTAAATCCGGGACATGTTAGTTTCCAGGGGCTATACACCAACAACACAAATGATTTAAAACAATTAATCATAATTAGAAATAATTGATTTAGACTAAACAATAACATACCGAAAATATATATATAAAAATAATTAGAATCAAAATCATACGAAACACTCACGTACCGTATATCATACACTGCAGTAGCAATAACCCCTGACCCCTCATGACCCACATAACAAAAATATATTCATAAACCCCTCCGTCCCATATGATCTTTGCTACTGTCACATTAACACATTAAAAAAACGAAACACGAAGAAAATATTGAACCGATTCCGTTTTTCAATGAACCAAAAGTGAGGACAGATCAATTCATTCCCCTTTTGAGATGTGTTGATCATTCCTCAGAATACAGTGTCGGGTGTTTTTCCTGAGCTTTTTGCCTTCTCTGGGTCTGAAGCGAAGGTTTCGATCCTACCTCCTAGTCCTGGAAGGGATACTGAATTGTCTATAGCTACACTGACGATACAACAAAACAGCTGTTAGTAGAAATTATGTAGATAGATAGATAGATAGATAGATAGATAGATAGATAGATAGATATGGCAATGCTCTTCCAACTTCCATATATGTATAGCAATGCTCTTCTATTCATTAAACCATAAAGAATGACCCTAATGTCAACTCTCAGCACTGGCTGTCTTTTTTCTGCTTGGTGCCTAATTCATTTGTGCACCGTTATCCGGTTTTTACCAAAAACAGCCCAGAAGACCAAGGTAGAAAAAAAGGTTTTATTGCTATTTAGAGAAATGATAAGTAAAACTTCAAGAAAAATACATCCTCTTAATCTCAAACTATGGTATGCTCTTCCAACTCTGGAATGGAGCACTCTCGTGGATTGGGTATTGTGCATAAGTAAATATATTGCTTAATTCGGTCCTACTGACCGTCTAGTTTGACGTAGGGTCTGAAGCGACGGTTCAGATCCTATCTTGTAGCACTGGATGGGGTATTGGATAGTCTATAGCCACACTGAAGAGTTGTAATACAATGAAATAGTTGTCTGTGGATGACACAATCATTATATATATATATATAGCAAACTTCTGCCAACTCTGGAATGGAGCACTGTGGTGGATAGGACATTGTAAGTAAATATATCGCTAAAAATTTAGTCTTACTGACCGTCTAGTTCTGCATGGGGTGAAATGCCAGCCTCTGGATCTGAACCCAAGCTTTTGTGGTAGTGGATGGGATATTGGATAGTCTATAACTTTACTCAAGAGTTGTAACAAAATGAAATAGTTGTCTATGGATGACTTATATATATATATTATGAAGTAGATTTGCTACACAAAAACGTTTATGTTTCTGCCCGATAGAGACCAAAACAGGGCAGAAACGTGTTTGTATAGTGAATGTACTCTCTACTATATTTCCAGCATATTTCCAACTTAACACTTATAGTTTAAAGTTGAATGTATCGAGCACTCTATGAAATAAATCCATCACATATCAGACGTTGCTTTACATTCTATCATATTGTGTTATATTGAAAACCTGATTTGTACAATATGATATATATATATATATATATATATATATATATATATATATATAAAGAGAGAGAGAGAGAGATATACAGATGGAGATAGAGAGAGAGAAACAGAGACAAAGACAGGCTCAGAGAGACAGGGACGGAGAGACAGAGACAGAAAAACAGACACTCAGACATAAATACATGCACACCCGGACGGAGATACAGAGAGAGACACAGAGAAACACTGACAGACAGACACAGGCAGACAGACAGACAGAGACACACTCAAACACAAACACACACACACACACAGACGGAGAGACAGAGAGACAAAATAAGTTTCTTTTCTAATAACAATAATCTCCAAAATCCAAATATATCGATTGATTACTTGTCACGGGGATAAACAAGTATTAGAAATAATCTCTCGTACCACTGACGGATTCAGCATAACACTCTCTAAACAATACGAGGAATTTGACCATAAAAAAAATAAACTATGGATCGCCGACAGAGTGTATTGTGCGAATCAACAAATTCTTTACAATCTGATAAGGATTATTGAGGCTCCACATAAAACAAGGAACACATGTCACTGTCAAGAGAGAAATATTGTAAGACACTGCGGCATAAAACAGGTCGACACTACTGACTGCCATCTGTTCAGCTCTCAAGATATTGAACTACTTTTAATAGACTGTGACAGGAAAGAGAAAAGCGGGCTTCCATATATAATACGGTCGCCCTTGTAATAACTCATAACCAGACAAGATCACGGTTCAACTAAAAAGAATCTCCCAGGGGAGACGAAGAGACATAAAAATTGATGATCACGTTGTCACCTCTTCAAGGCCGGCTTGAGCGCTGAACAAAACCCCGATCATGGAGAAAAACACTGTCTGACCTTTACTTCCTATAACTTGAGTACACTAGAACTTCTTCGTTATTTATCAAAATCTGATTGGATAAGAGATAATATGGTTATTCGGGACATTTGAATGTTTTCAACGTTATATTTCATTACTAGTTTTTCTCCATTTTACGATTAGTGCTTTTCATCTCAACATTCTATCATGATTTTGTTACAAGGTGTATTCCATCTTATTGTGCCGTTCGGCAAATAAACACCTTATAGTGGTGGAGAGTGTTGGAGTGATTTGTGTTTTCAAATGAGTCGGAGAGCTATGCTGGCAGAAATCCAATTCCTAATAGGTCCGACCAAGTCAGACGGGTCAGGGGAAAGGAACTCAACCAAACATTATTCAAACCCCAAAACTATATTCCTAATTTTTGCTAAAAACAAAAACAATATTCCGAATTTTTTGAAAAAACAAAAACTATATTCCTAATTTTTGTGAAAAACAAAAACAATAGTCCAATTTTTTGTAAAAACAAAGACTTTATTCCTAATTTTTGTGAAAAAACAAAGACTTTATTTCTAATTTTTGTGAAAAAACAAAGACTTTATTTCTAATTTTTGTGAAAAAACAAAGACTTTATTTCTAATTTTTGTGAAAAAACAAAGACTTTATTTCTAATTTTTGTGAAAAAACAAAGACTTTATTCCTAATTTTTGTGAAAAAACAAAGACTTTATTCCTAATTTTTGTGAAAAAACAAAGACTTTATTCCTAATTTTTGTGAAAAAACAAAGACTTTATTCCTAATTTTTGTGAAAAAACAAAGACTTATTCCTAATTTTTGTGAAAAAACAAAGACTTTATTCCTAATTTTTGTGAAAAAACAAAGACTTTATTCCTAATTTTTGTGAAAAAACAAAGACTTTATTCCTAATTTTTGTGAAAAAACAAAGACTTATTCCTAATTTTTGTGAAAAAACAAAGACTTTATTCCTAATTTTTGTGAAAAAACAAAGACTTATTCCTAATTTTTGTGAAAAAACAAAGACTTTATTCCTATTTTTTGTGAAAAAACAAAACTAGATCCTGGATTTTTGGGAAAAACAAAAACAATACGCCCAATTTTATTTATTTATTTTTTTGCAAAAACAAATTATTTGATAGAAGAAAACTTTATACATATATAACATACGAACTCCTCACTTCACTGCTCATTTCTGAATTAAATAACCCTTCAAAGGTCATCATATGGTTATGCTGCTAATCAATTGCTCCGATAAGTTAATGGTTAGATCGTCTGCCGCGCATGCAGAAGGTCCTGGGTTCGATTCCCAGTACCGGCAATGTTTTTTGTTTTTTTTTTTTTTTGAAAACTCTTTATTGGGACAAACTTTCCCTGTACTCTCACCAGCTAATTGAGTACACTCTTAGCTGTGCGATTAGGGTAAGGGTATTTCTTCGGTGGACTTGCATCCTGCTGCGGGGGGGGGGGTCATAAAAATAACTTGTAGGTATAAAGTCCCGGTCTCGACCAGACTTGAGACTTGCAAGGATCACTTGGCTGAAGCATGCAGCAGAAACCGGAATTTCGTCACCGGTCAGAGTCGCGATGCTTTACCTTTAACTTTAATGTGACTTCTAATCACTCTACTTTCCTTGCTAGTTTATGTATGGACTTTTTGACTGTTTTCCTAATATAGCTTCATCATTTTAACAAGATGTGGTATCTGATTAACTCCTCAAAGGAATGCTTCTATTACACCGATGATGGACATATACACGATTATAACATCAAAAATAGGCTGCAACATAATTATGATCTTGGGAACTCCCTCACCCTAAAACAGACAGTGGAATAAGGATATTCATCACGCACGCTTCGAATGGCCCCTTCGTTCCAGCACACCAAACCTCCCCCATTTACGGCACCCTCCTGAGGGAGGCCGTTGGGTACAACGGTCAAAACGTTGACTTCATAGATCAACTAAGAAAGGGACAAAAAGTCCAAAGAATCTATAAGTATACTTTGGCTGCATTTTATGATAAGGTTCCAACTTCCAAATTCCCTTCATTTTCGGGCAATTCCCCCACCCAGCAGACGCCCATGCTCTTGGTCGATACATACTTCGACAACTTTATTTATCAGAACAAATCGTGAAAGAATTATCACTACTACTACTACTACTACTACTACTACTGATAATAATAATAATAATAATAATAATAATAATAATAATAATAATAATAATAATAATAATAAAAATAATAATAATAATAACTATTTTCAAAGAACGGGGAGAGCTCGAAACGTTGTTCAACAAAGTGAAGAAATACATTGGGATGGAGTTTGGAATTTTAAAAAAAACATGTACAATTATGGTAATGCTCTAAGGAAAGCTCGCAGCAGAAGAACAAATTGGGCTCCCGGACTGCAAGAAAATAAGAGCATTGACCACACAAGACCAATATAAATACCTGGGAGTTCTCAAATGAGACGCGATAAAACGGGAAGAAATAAAGGATAAAATAAGGAAAAAAATACCTTAAGAGGCTAAGGACTATATCAGAGATAAAACTAAACAGCAGGGACCTGATAAAAGGAATGAGTGCAAAGGTTGTATCAGTCGTAAGATACACAGGACCATTCCTTGGATAGACAAAGGGAAAATTCCAGTCAATGAACCGGCGAATAAGAAAGCTTACAACAATGCACAAGGCCTAATACCCCAGAGATGACACAGATAGGCTGTACGTGAAGAGAAAATAAGGTGGCAGAGGGCTCATCAGCAAAGAAGAACTGTGTCCAGGGGTCCAAAACAGATCTAGAAAAGTGTGTGCAAGCAAACAATGAAGCCATTATAAATAGCACCCGGTGCGGTGCAACGAATAACAAAAAAATAGAAAACGATGGAGCAGCACAACAAACAAAAAAATGGGAACAGAAAAAACTTTACAGGGAATTTAAACTGTAAACCACAGCACTGCTGTGGACTGTGAGAGTGTGGAGAGGGGGGCTAGAGAACTGTGGAGATTTGCTGTCACTCAGTCACAAGCTGTGACCATCAGGCAACTGGTGTGAAAATTGATAATAATAATAATAATAATAATAATAATAATAATAATAATAATAATAATAATAATAATAATGATTTGATGTGCAACGTTCGGATTTTATTTCGTTTTTCTGAGCAGATGCAACATTAACGTATTCAAATTTGTTTTATGTTTGAATTTTGACTGAAGAAGATATTATTGTGCATGGATTCTCCCCCTAATTCAATCACTTCTGGCCTATTGTCCACAAGATTCCGATGAAATCCATTGTGAACTTTTGAAGATATCGTGTAGACAGGCATGGGATTTTAGCAATATTATATGGTGTGAACATGAGATTACAACGGGAGGGAAACATAGTGTAGACAGACGTGAGCATAGACATAAATACATACAGGAGGAAAAACAGAAAAATATCTCTCAATCAAATAAGGATTACTGAATCCGCCTCCAAATCTAACCAATTCTTCTTTACCCTTTGGCAAACCTTTCCATAAAATCTTATTGGAATCTATTATGCACTTCTGGAGATATCTTGTGGGTGGACAAGTGTTCTGGCCATCTGACATGTCTTACATATACGTGGAAAAATCAACTTCAAGGTTTGTGGAAAATAATTATCAAATTCTTCAGTTGAATATGTTGGCACAGAATCAACTCGAATATGTTTTTTTCTGTATAATTAGCATTCTTAAAGATGATATCATTAGTTGGTTTGCCTGCAGTCTGGAATTAAAACCGACTCACAGATTTGATAATCACATAGGTGAACATTCAATAGAAACGACACGGATAGCTAGTCATGTCAGTTGTTATACGTACTGATCCCTCATCGTTAAAAATGGTTTAGGGTAAGCCTTGTTTCAAATAATAAATATGGAGTATAAAATAATATCAATATACAATACACATAAAACCTTATATAGAATGACAAACTACGTGTTTGGCATGAACTGTATGAGAAGAAAAGGAGTTGGTGTTTGATTAACATATATTGATATAATAGTTTTGTTTTTGAAATCCCCGAGATAGTTACATGATAAACAACTAATGATCCCAAGAAACAAATCATACATTGTACCATAATAATAAAGTATAGGGGAAATGGGAAAAAACATCTTGGAAAATTACATAGATGGCATTGACAGATATTGGGAAATAGGTGACTGAAGTGACACAAAAAAAATCTATTGAAAAAGTTTTTTTAATGTTTAGTGTCTAAAGCTGTAAAGCTTTCTAGACTATATGAATTGATAAATAAATAAATAGATAGATAGATGGATAGATAGATAGATAGATAGATAGATAGATTGTACGCGAGAGTTTATTTCATTCTAATAAATATATCCATACAAAAAGATCTTTTTTATAATTTTTTTGTTTATCACATATACAATACAAAAGTTGCTGTAATCATCTCCTGTCAGATTAGAAGTACCTTGACCCTGCAACCAGTGTTGCTACTTTAGATATTTTACGTCCAAATTTGGATATTTTTTATGTAAAAAACTGAGTTCAGATATTTCAAATCCAGATAGATATTTTCAATGAGATTATTTCGGATATTTATCAGACATCAGTAAATCTTTTAGATAATCATCTAAATTCTTTAGATATTGATCTGAAAATATCTGAAAAAAAAGATAATCCTCTAAAAATATCTAAAGATTGTAAATTTCATCTAAAAAATACGTAACAATTATAGATATTCATCTGAAAATATCTGAAGATTATATTCATCTAAAAGTATCAGAAAAATATAGATATCCATCCAAAAATATCCAAAGATTATAGATATTTGTCTAAAAATACCAAACAATTATTGATATTCATCTGAAAATATTCAAAAAATATAGATATTAATTTAAAAATATGTGAAGATTATAGATTTTCATCTTAAAATATCTAAAAAGTTTAGACCTGAATTTTTAATCCAAAATAGCAAACCTTAATTACCTCGTATAAATTTTAAAAAATTACTCTTTTTTTTTAAAGGGGACTCATGGTGAGTCTGAGCTTTTTTTTTTAGTCTTGATTATTTTTTAAGAAATTAAGTCTTTCTGGTTACAAATATTAAATCACTTTTGATCTTAATTTTCTGCAACGAAAAAAGTCTTAATGAATACGTTATATAATTTTGGATGCTCTTTAGATATGTTTCTGAAAAATCTAGATATTTTTAGATACTTTTCACACAATTTCAGATGTAAGCATTTGAGATGGACCGTAAATTGAGAACCATGCAACATGCACATGAAAGAATTATGCTGGGCCTAATATGGAGAGACCACAAGACAGCACAGTACATCCGAGGGAAGACAAGAGCTAGGGACATCATACAATCCATTAGAAATCTCAAATGGCGGTGGGCTAGCTATGTTGCAAGAATGGCAGACAATCGATGGACATCACGACTCACGACATGGATCCCCCGAGATCACATGTGCAACCGAGGCTGGCAAAATGTTAGATGGAGAGACGAGCAAGACAAGTTCAGGAAGTACTGACTCCGCGACGCCCATGATAGAGAAGTGTGGCAAATCCTGGGGAAGGTCTCTGTCCAACGACGGACGCTGAAAGACTGATGATGATGATGATGATGATGATGATGATGATGATGATGATGATGATGATGATGGCAGCAGTATCTGCAGCAGGCAGGCTTGTCACAAGTATATTTGCCTAATTTCAGTCTATGTTTTGTTTTCTGGGTTCGTTTTTTCAATGTTACTGCGTAGTTTGTTAACTTCCAGATTATCTAATCGATCGCAGACGGTTCATCTAGAGACAGATTTTGCGCAGAAAGATATTCAGCACATCAAAGTTTTTTGCAAGTTTAATTAAATTTTAATTATAAATTTGACCCATTTCCTTAATATAATTATTACTAGGTATCATATTCTTAGATTTCAAAACTGTTCTCGTAGACTTCGACTTTAGAATATCGATTTCACGAGTTATATTATAGCAAGCTAAGAAACGACGATCATATGTTAAGACCATTGAGCATCAATATAATAAAGTTCAGAGCATATATATATATATATATATATATATATATATATATATATATATATATATATATATATATATATATATATATATATATATATATATGATGTGTACTATATGCAATGCATATATTTATAAATGAAGGTACATTCTTAATAATAGCAAACTGTCTGTTACATTTTTTGTTGAATTTTCTAGTTTGCATAGAAATCTTTTATTGATGTCATTTTCAAAAAAATAACATATTTATGATTATATATATATATATATATATATATATATATATATATATATATGTGTGTGTGTGTGTGTGTGTGTGTGTGTGTGTGTGTGTGTGTGTATGTGTAATTATTAAATTGATGGGTTATATCCGATATAATGGTGAAAAGGATTTTTTATGTAGGAAAAGAAAGATTGGGTATTTGTTCTCGGGCGTTTCGTAGGGGATGCGCCCCCCCCCCACATCATCAGCAGGATGGAGAAATGAAGAGTAAGATGGAGAGAAACTCGAGCTTTCTGTAATTCGAGTGGATGAAGTGGCAGTGTGTTTAAGGTTGTCCGTGGATGAAGAGCTGTTTTTTGTTTTGGGGGTTAAGGGATCAAATAGCAGTCTGTCCACGTAACATGCAGCCTTAGAGATAGTGTGCAGCATCGTGAAAGTATTTGTCCTGCCGGTTCACGATCTCCATGCAAATCGAGTTTCAAATTAAAATAACGCATTTATAATTATTTCGTCGGATTATATATTCATTTCTTTTTATATCAAGAGAGAACAAAAATCAATAATCCAATTATATCTCTATGTCATAAATCTGCTCTTTGAGACCAAGTTTGTATCATTAAATAGCACCAGAGGTCGCTGAATAATAATAATAATAATAATAATAATAATAATAATAATAATAATAATAATAATAATAATAATAATAATAATAATAATAATAATAATAATAATAATAATAATAATGAGCAATAATAGGGAAGAGAAACCCAACTGGGAGAGAAGGTTACAAAGGCAGATCTCCCAACTACAGAGAGATGAAGTACTGCTTAGAAATACACCACACACAGACAGACCACGAGTAAGACTTTATAACAAATACAAGGTAACGCAAAAAGGCATCGCAACTGTAGTCGAAGAGTTACACCAGAAAAGACTAGCCAAAGAGGCAAGACTAAAAAGATACAGACTAAGAACGGCCCAATACACACAAAACCGCACATTTCAAAACAATGAGAAAAAGTTTTACGAAGATTTAAATGGGGAAAGAAGGCAGGATATGAAACCAGATGCCACAGAGGCCAAGAACTATTGGAATAGCATATGGGGGCACCCAAAAAGACACAACGTAACACCACAATGGTTAGGAAACATGAGAAAAGAACTAGAAGATATAGACAAGGGAGAACCAATAGTACTGAATGAAACCACATTGAAACATACTCTTAGGAAAGTAGCCAACTGGAAAGCACCGGGTCCCGACGGGATCCATGGGTATTG
Source organism: Thysanoteuthis rhombus (assembly GCA_963457665.1). NCBI lineage: Eukaryota > Metazoa > Mollusca > Cephalopoda > Oegopsida > Thysanoteuthidae > Thysanoteuthis > Thysanoteuthis major. Next base: position 32,865,653 of record OY735240.1, on the reverse strand, counting down.
GTTCAAAAAATTCACCACGTTACACGGCAGACTCACTCACCTACTCCAAAATTGTCTAAATGAAGGCAAAGCACCAGAATGGATGACTAAAGGCAGAACCACCCTCATCCAAAAAGACCCGGGAAAGGGGAACGTAGCAAGCAACTATAGACCAATCACGTGCCTACCACTTATGTGGAAAATCCTGACCGGGCAAATAGCAGAGAGAATATACATGTCAATGGATAGAAGGGGACTACTACCAGAAGAGCAGAAAGGGTGTAGGATAGGAACCAAAGGGGCAAACGATTTACTCTACATAGACCAGATGATCTTAAAAGAAGTAAGGAAAAGGAGAAAGAATATCGCAATGGGATGGATAGATTACAAAAAGGCATACGATATGATTCCACATAGCTGGATACTCGAATGCCTTAGAATGTTCAAAATTAGCGAACCGGTGGTTAAATTCATTGGTAATTCAATGGAAGACTGGAAAGTAGATTTGACAGCCGCAGGGGACAAACTAGCCGAGGTAGGGATAAAAAGGGGAATCTTCTAAGGAGACTCGTTGTCCCCACTATTATTTGTTCTAACAATGATACCGCTTAACAGAATCCTGAAAAACAGCAAAGGATACCACTTCTCTAAAACAAAAGGAAAGGTCAACCACTTAATGTACATGGACGATATTAAATTGTTTGCAAAAAACAGGGGAGAGCTTGAGACTCTGTTCAACGAAGTAAGGGAATATAGTGAGGACATAGGAATGGAGTTTGGGATAGAAAAATGCGCAATCATGGTGATGCACAAAGGAAGGCTTTCAATGACTGAGGGAATTGAACTTCCGGACAACAACAAGATTAGGGCATTGACTGCACAAGACCGATACAAGTACCTAGGTGTCCTTGAATGTGACACGATAAAACGGGATGAAATGAAGGAGAAAATTAAGAGAGAATACCTCAGAAGGATAAGGAAAATATTAGAAACCAAATTAAATAGCAGAAATCTAATAAAAGGAATGAACACCTGGGCTGTGTCAGTAGTTAGGTATACAGGACCATTCCTAGGATGGACAAAGGAAGAGCTCCAATCAATGGATAGGCGAACAAGGAAACTTATGACGATGCATAAAGCATTACACCCTAGGGATGATACAGATAGGCTATACGCTAAGAGAAAAGAAGGTGGTAGGGGGCTCATTAGCATAGAAGATTGCGTCCAGAGAGCTAAAGTAGTCCTAGATAGATATGTGCAAACAAATAGTGAAAAAATCATAAAGAGCGCGAGGGATAGTGCAACAAACAATAAAGTAGAAAACAATGGAACAGTACAGCAAACTAGAAAAGAAAAGTGGGAAGGGAAAAAATTGTACTGCGAGTTTAAAAGACAGATAAAAGATATAGCAGACGAGAAATCATGGACGTGGTTACGAAAGGGAAACCTTAAGAGAGAAACAGAATCGCTCATCATGGCAGACCAAAACAAAAGCATAAGGACAAACTACATAAAAGCAAAAATCGACAGAACACAGACAAACAGTAAACCACATAACTAGTGAATGTAGTCAACTCGCCCAGAAGGAGTATAAGCATAGACACGATAGAGTAGCAACGATGATACACTGGGAACTAAGCAAACAAATGGGATTCAACCATGGGGAAAAGTGGTATCAGCACAAGCCAGAGGCAGTTTTGGAGAATGACAACCACAAACTACTGTGGGACTTTGACATCCAAACTGACCACCTCATCCAGGCAAGAAGGCCGGACTTAGTAATAGTAGACAAAAAAAGGGAAGGCCTGCCAAATAGTAGACGTTGCTGTACCTGCAGACCATAGAGTAAAAAAGAAGGAGAGTGAAAAAAGGGAAAAATACCAGGACCTAGCAAGGGAGTTAAGGAAAATGTGGAACATGAAAGCCAGGGTAGTACCGGTCATAGTGGGTGCACTAGGAACTGTCCCCAAAACGCTGAGGGAGAGACTGGAGGAGATCGGGATTAGGGGGAGGATAGAGACCGTACAGACCACAGCACTACTGGGAACTGCACGGATACTGAGGAAGGTGCTAGAGATATAAATACTGCAACGAATTGTAGCTCTGTCATGATATGCGAAAGAGAGAGGAGACGTTAGCTGAAGACCTGAGGAGACTTATTGTCACTCAGCCTTCAGCGATAACCACTGGGCAACTGGTGTGAAACTGTAAATCGCAGAATTACTGCGACCTATGAGTACTGGGGGAGGAGGGCTGGAGACTTGAAGAGACTTGCTGTCACTCAAACTCTAGCGGTTACCACCAGGCAACTGGTGTGAGATTCCAAATAATAATAATAATAATAATAATAATAATAATAATAATAATAATAATAATAATAATAATAATAATATCGGGTATAACTAATATTAAAATAATACTTTTTTATTTTTTAAATAACAACAATAAGATGAAATAAAACTAGCAATAAAGTAAAATCTTATGGTTCTGCTTTGCCTGTGCATATAGATAACCGTACAAAATTGCAAATGTATTCCTGTTACTTTGCTCATCTTTTAACCCTATGAATATCTTGTTTCACTCGGGACAAATACATATTCAGTTGCAGGACATATTCTCATAGCGGTCAAGCCGATGGCCTCATCAGATCCGTATAAATTGCCACCTCGACCTCGACCGAAGACTTACCATTGACCTTCTATCTGCTCAAGGATTCAGACAGTATCTCATCTTTATGACAACGTCAATTGATACTGGGCAAAAAGCGATCAAATCACGAATGAGATGATTCTCACAGCACGGTGTAATGTAGCGAAAATAAACGAATCATAACGATGAATTAATTTATTGATGGCCATTTATGAAGCAAATGAAACACCATTTCTGTGATGCTATTGATGCCATTGGCGTATGGGAACCTTTTCTACGATGGGGACGAAAAGCTTGAGTCGTCTGAAATTTTCCATGGTTTTGCCCGCATCACATTGAATAGCCCATGTAACCGTGTTTTGCTCCTCTTCCAAGCATGGGCGTAGAATATAGTTTCTCTGGAATCAGATGAAAGCAAGATTATATCATTATATCAACCAGTGTTCCTTCTAACCGGCACGGTTCTGCAGTTCCGTGGTTTCGCGGCTATGCGCAAGAAAATTATGCTGCGCAGTAGAATTTTAATGCTGCACACGAAGGATAAAGAGGAAAAGGTTCAATGATAAAACTACGTTTATTGTATCATATCCATCAGCATTTTAGCGCCTCTTATTGGACATGAATCTCCCCCGGGAATCGTCAGACTTCTCCAACATGGGTGATGCGGAACCAATACTCTCCGTACTTGTCTATTCCGTCAGACCATCATATATTTGGCCGGCCGCAGTTTCTCGTATGACATCTGGGAATCCACATTATGAGTCGTGATGTCCAGCGACTGTCTCCCATTCCTGCAACATGACCAGCCCATAGCTATTTTTGTTTTCTAATAGATTCTAAGATATCCCTGACTCCTCTTTTTCCCTATATTATACTGTACCGTCTGGTTATCTCTACATATGATGTTGAGCATGATTCTCTCCTGTGCACGTTGCATGGTTCTCAGTTTAAGGGGCAGTTTTTTTTTTTGTTAGATTCTATGTTTCAGCTCCATAGGTGACTATCTGGGAATGCATTGGTCTTAGACTCTTCTTTTTGAAACTAATGGGATTTTCTTGTTCTTCAAGGTTGAGCTTGTTCTACCGAAAGTTTGTCATATACTTTTTATTAAAAGTGAGTGACCCCTGTATCATTCACTTTAGACAAAAAATCAATGATTGCCAGAAAAGTAAACGTGTTTTCAATACACAACACTTCTTCAGTTGCTCACAGGATTTCAGGTCCCAGCACATTCTGAATAAAAAGCCACCAGGCGTATACTGGACTCCCTATGGCTACAGAATGTGAGTTCGGTTCTCACTGTGGGGTTGTTTTTAATTTCCGTTGACGCTGTTCAATCGCTGTTATAGGATTACTGTCTGAGTCCAAGTTGTGATAAAAAAAAGCGTTCGGATGAAGGTAAAAATAATCTTAGAAATGGGCCACTCTTTTCTCATTCACAAAACACAAAAATTTAATTATAACTTTTAACATGTTCATGTTGAGACCTATGTTCTCGTCAGAGTCTTGAACAGCGTGAAATTTCCTTTGGAATGATATAGGATGTGACTGCTTTTGAAGATTTTGATGTTTAAACCCAATGAAGCTTTGCCACCATTATGAAAATGGCGTTTTCTGAGGTCTGTGCAGCCAACGGTTCGAGCCACCCAAGTTTTTTTTGGTTTCACTATGTCTGGATAGAAGAGAATATGCTGAAATTTCGACTGAAAAATACTTTTCTACAGGACCAAGTACCAGAGCTGAGACTACATGACATCCAACTAATGGTAGATGAACTAAATGAAGGCAGCAAGAGTTGGCCTACACATGAGCTTCAGTAAAACAAAAATCATGTTCAACGATCACATTGAGAATAAGGACATAACTGTCAAGATAGAAGATGCAAAACTGGGAAAAGTAGACCGCAACATCTACCTAGGACAATAAATATCTAAGAAACCCACAAAAGAGGAAGATATCAAGCGAAGTATCAGTCTGGAGTGGCAAGCCTTCGGCAGAGCAAGCTCAACTTTCAAAAACCAGACGATCCCAATAATCCTAAAAAGAAGAGTATACTACCAATGCATTCTCCTGATAGTCATTTATGGAGCTGAAACATGGAACCTAACCAAGAGACGGATCTGCAAACTGAGAAGCATGCAATGTGTATATGAGAGAATCATGCTCAACCTTACATGGAGAGATTACAAGACAGCACAGTATATCAAGATGAAAATAGTTCTTGGAGACATCATGAATCTATTAGAAAACTTAAATGGCAACGGGCTGGTCATGTTGCGAGAATGACAGACAACCGATGGACATTACGACTCGCAACATGGATCCTCAGAGATCACATTCTAAACTGAGGCCGACAAAATACAAGATGGAGTGATGAACTCGACAAATTTAGAAAATACTGGCTCCGCGACGTCCATGATTGAGAAATGTGTTGAATCCTGGGGAAGGTCTATGTCCAACAACGGACGTTAAAAGACTGATGATGATGCCAAAGGGTAATTGATTCCAAAGTCTTGATGCTATATAGTTGAAATTCCTTCGCCTTCAAGATGTATTCTTGAAAAACAGTTCTGAAGTCAAACTCTCTAAATCTCAGATAATGTTAAAAGCGTAGTGACACATATCATACGAACATTTGAATATCGTAATGAAAACTTTAAACACTATTCATTCTTCTATCCGAAGCAAAGGTGGGATGATAATCCTGACCCGAATCGACTCGCATTTCGTATGTTTGAAAACTAATCGAACAGCTGCATTTTTAACTTTTTGAACTTTAATTTGCGATTTATTCAAGTAAAGAAAAATGAATTACGATAGTCTAATCGACTTGTAATGATAAAGTGAACCAGCTGCCTAGTTTCATTATTGGAAATTTAGTTTTTCATACTGCAACCATCTTCGATTTATTTACAACATTGGGAGACAATATCATTAACATGTATTTTCTAAAGTTAAGAGATTTATCCAGACTCCACGATTTTTTTTACCTCGTCCAAAAAACGTATGCAGTTGAATTACACCTTTGATGGTTTTAATATTTTTAGCACCTGGAGTGGATAATATAATCTCCGTTTTATCACGATTGATCTTGAGACAAAAAAAAAGCATTCATTAATTCGGTGATCTCATCCAGAAGGGAGAGCATTTTTCTTTTCTTTTAAATAACAATATTTTGAAAACTAAACGTATAGGTCTGCCTGACATTGCCGTCAATTGCATATCCACTAGTGGATAAAACAGTGCGTTTTATTACCTTACATAGAGATCTAGTATAAATATCAAATAGCGCAGGGCTGAGAACTGAGCCCTGGTGAACCCCTAACAAGACACTTGCATGCAGATAGCGGATCGTTGATTCGAATTGGTTGCTTTTTACCCACAAGAAAAGACTTGAACCACTTCAATGCTGCTCTCCTGGTATGAAATTCTTTGTCCGAAATGGATAAAAGCTTATTAATGTCCACAGTGTCAGAAGCAGCACTTAAATCCAGGAGCAATAAGATAGTTGCACAATTACTTTCAAAACCTACGTGTACCTCATTGACAACCCTTAACGGTAAAGTTCAAGTACTGCGACTTTTATATCCATGTTGATGAGGACACAGCAACCCAATAGGAAGTTCGTGGCCCTTCAATCTTACCGATATTACTTTCTAAATGAGTTTTCTGATTAGAACTATATCTGAAATTGGTTTGTATTATTAGATGTGTCCAAACACATCTCTATGAGAGGGTCTGTAAGTCGGATGGACGGTCGGTCTGTCGGTCGGTCCGTCCCCAATATGTTCGATTTTCGGCACATGGTACAAAGAGTACTCTGGGCCCTGAATCTTCACCGTGCTCTAACTTGGAGAATGAAAAGTCGGGTAATTTCTGCCGGTTACGTCATGTCTTAGAAGAGGGTTAATTTAATATGAAATTACTTCGTGGAACTGGACCCTGAATTGATGGCCACCAGAAAATACATCATTCAGAGAATGAACAAAAAAACTTTGATGATTTCATAAAAATTCGAAGAACAATAGAGATCATTCTTCCTTCACCTGACTTCATATTGATTGCCAGTGGAGGGAGTAAGTAAAAGAATTGCATTGTAAAAATGGTGGATGGAATGTGGACTCTTCTCTGAACTAATGTCCTTGTTTCAGGACCGCTTTTCTTTTAGAGGGGCAATATGAGGTCATAAAATTCGGAAAACTATTCTGATAATTCTTTCCTAAGGAAGTTCGTTTGTTTTTTTTACCTGATCTCATATTGCATGTGAATCTCCTCAGCTTGTCACAGGAGAGTGATATAAGAAAAAGACTTACATTGTTGAAAAGGCAGATGGAATGTTGACGCATCGTTGAACTAATGTTCATCTTTTAGTTATTCGGGGTCCAGACTGATTTTCTTTCAGAGGGACAAAATGATTGATCATTTTACTCTATGTATGGGGCCAGTATCTGAAAAAAGATTCTCTAATTTGCATATCAATAGTCCTTTTCCATTCATTATTTATGGAACACTCTACCTAAGATGGTTTTGATCGCACAATGTTTTAAATACTCTGGCGTTCCTCGACGGCAATAACAGAAAAATCTGTCAAGTAAAACTCCAGAAAATTTCTCAATTCTTTAGTGATCACTGCCCAACAGATTACGAGAGAAATAACTCATTCATTGATCACCCGTTTTTTTCCAATCGTTTAATTGATCCACCAATACATCATGCAGCTTGGGCTGCATTGAATCGGGGAATAGACCCTCAAATATGAATGAACTCAGGTCTGGTTAGTCACTCAATAGAAACCGCCATAGACAGCCAGCCAACCAAACTCACTTGAAAACTGAAGAAACCCATGCAGAGAGTTTTGGTTGACGATTTCTAATGGTTCAGTCATGAAAAAGGCCATTGTTAATACAACGACGGAAAATAATATTGCAACATCCTGAATATGTGTTTCAATTCAATTAATATTAAGAAACCTTCGGCAGAGCAAGCTCAGCCTTCAAGAATAAAAAAAAAAATCCAGTAGTGCTAAAATGAAGGGTATGCAACCAATTTATCCTCCCGATAGTCTCCTATGGAGCTGAAACGCCGAACCTAACCTATAGACTGTCCCTTAAACTGAGAACTATGCAACATGCACATGAGAGAATCATGCTCAACCTTACATGGAAAGGTCACAAGACAACACAGTATATTAGCGGGAGGACGGGGGGGGAGATATCATAGAATCCATTGGGAAACTCAGACAATTGCTGGACATTACGACACATACCTTGAATCACCATAGATCACATGCAAACCTGAGGCCGACAAAATATACGATGGTGTGACGAACTACATGAGTTCAGAAAGTACGGCTCTGCGACGATTACGATAGAGAAGTCTGGCAAATCATTGGGATGGTCTATGTCCAACAACGAACACTAAGAGGATAATGATGATGATGATGATGATGATGATGTACTCCTCTGGCACTAACATAGGCATGTACTCTAAAGCTCAGGCATAGATAATGCACTTGTATGAGTGTTATTATATAGTCGAGGACTTTGGAAATCTTATTAAAATATCTACTACCCTCTAGAATGCACGTAATGAGTCCGGGTTAGAATTGACGGCGTCTTTCATGTATTGCAATGTTCGCACGATGAAATGTCGAGGTTTTTCGTCTTTTCCAATTTGGCACAAATGTCGAACAACCGTTGAATGGACAACGTTTAGTTCCTCTCTCAATAGTAGCCTTCCATTGAACGTCGTTAATCAAAGAAGGGTGACCACTTCTTCAAGACTCTCATCTCCGTTTCAAAATTTGGGGAACCAATGTTGTGCCATTTTTTCGTTAACGGCTCCCTGGCCAAATACTTGGTTGACATAACGAACTATTCCCGCTGCTTTTCGCCCCTTCAGAAGTCATACAGCAGAATTGCTCGAAATTGCTTTTCTCCTTTGATAGAACAATATCTCATAAAGAAAACGGGGGTCAGAGACATCATAGAATCCATTGAGAAGCTCAAATGGCAATAGGCTGGTCATATTGCAAGGTTAACAGACAATCGCTGGACATTACGACTCATATCTTGAATCTCCAGAGATCACAAGCGAACCCGAGGCTGGCAAAATATAAGATGGTGTGACGAAGTTCAGAAAAGCTGGCTTCGCTACGCTTATAATAAAGAAGTCTGGCAAATCTTGGGGAAGGTTTATGTCCAACGACGGACGTTAAAAGACTGATGATGATGATGATGATATCCTCCTCAGGCGTTGATATAGGCATAAATTCTAAAGCTCAGGCATAGATGATGCACTGGTATGAGTCTTATAAGATAGCTGAGGACTTTGGAAATCTTATTAAAATATCTACAACCCTCTAGAGTACACGTAATGAACCTGGGTTAAAATAGGCGGCGTCCTTCAGGATGTTGCAATCTAATTTTCTGTCAGTGTATAAAATTCCTATATAAAATAAGCAAGAGTGAAAATTTTTAAAAAAAACTTTCTGTTATATCTATCTTCAGAAGATGAGGTGCTGAATAGATGTGTGTCTCCATTATTAACTTTGACCACTATGTCCTTCCACTTTACAAGATAACTGTTGCTAAGAATGGGAGAGAGAGAAAGAGACGAAATCTTTCAGGCTCACAATGAGGAATTAATGTATGGAAAATTTAACGCTCATTGAGTGCATTGAAGTCAAAAGGGGCAGGGGTCGGCAGCGAGTAAGCTTCTTGGGGGATTTGTGCAAGTGGATGACTGAAAGAATACCGGAAGGTGTAGGTGTCAGTGACGGCGCAGAGGATGCTGTGAACTTGGCTCGCTGAGTCCATTACCCCCATGACGTTAACCCCTAAGCTGTCCCACACCACTAACATCCCGCGTCTCATTTCTAACAACGTTTGGTCTCAGATGACGAGGAAACGCTTTGACCTTGTTGAATGCTTTCCATAAAATATGAATCAATCTTGCTGGTAATAACTGCGTTGTTGGGCGACAGATCACCTTTATACACAATAGACATCCAGGAATTTCCAAGATCAGCATATATCACGACAGGTGATAATGTATTTGTGAGGGACACTTTTAGAATACATTATCTCATGTGATATCGTCGCAGGGGAATCTATGAATGTACAATATATCCCACTACATTGAATGGTTGCTGGCTTTTACTTTAAATACCGGAAGCTTTCAAGAAAAGTTTTTATTCTACTACAATTCATCAAATGTCCGTCTGTACATGAGAGAGTAAACCAAGAACTGCACAAAATATCCCTATAGAATTTTCAGTGTGCAATAATGGGAACCCCGGACAAGTTCCTGAAATTCGGATTTTGAAAATAAAACATCTTGATAGTTTTCAATGAGAGGTTGGACTCACGTTGATAATGATGATCTGATTTGAATATATCTATCTATTACCAAAAGTCTGGCCCTGTTCATCAAATATGCACCTTTGTAACAAGCACTGCCCTAGTATTTATACTTTATGAAATACTTTTTAATAATTTCTGAGTTGGTGTCCTTTAAGAAGCCAAAAAGTGCAGTGTAGCCAGGTATTGAAACAAGTCACTCGTAAAAAGAAGTTTTAATGTTATATTGGGGTAAAGTTCGCCAATCAGGTCTTCCGTTGGAACTAGCCAGAAAACCCCGCCCATTGTGCGGCTTTTCAATAGAATACATTACTTACTTACTCGATGAAACACTAACTTCTCAAAAGCTTTTCCCGTTTGTTTTTTTATATTCAATGGTATCCACGTACGCAAAATCTGGATGTTTCTCCCTCGAGTAATGGATATGAATCAGTCTAGCACACCATCCATCATATATCTCTTGATGTTTGTTGTTGGGCCTTCTCCAAGATTTGCAAGATAATTCGGTCGTGGGAATCGGGCGCCAAAATCTCAGGAACCTATCTAGATTATCACGCAATCTAAATCCCAGCCGGCCAAAATTTCACATTTTGATTCCTGGGGGCCCACGTCGGGATTCATGATTTTTTGCAGCGTGGTCTGACAGTTGCCATTTGAGTTTTCTAACGAATTCTTCGCAATCTCCGACTCCTGTTTTTTCTCTCACATAATGTGCTGTCTTGTGATCTCTCCATGTAATGACCCTTTCCTGTATATGCTGCATGGGTCTTAGTTTGAGTGTCTGTCTATTGTTTAGGCTCCATGTTTCAGCCCCATAATTGACTATCGAGAGGACACATTGGTTGTATACTCTTCTTTTTAGGATTAGGATCGACTGGTTTTTGAAGGTTGAGCTCGCTCTGCCGAAGGCTTGCCATCCTAGGGTGATTCTTTGCTTGATATCTTTTTTTTTTTGTGGGTTTCTTAGAGATTTATTGTCCTAGGTGGATGTAGTGGTCTACTTTCCCCAGTTTTGCATTTTCTATCTTGACAGTTATCTCCTTATTCTCAATGTGATCGTTGCACATGATTTTTATTTTACTAAAGTTCATATGTAAGCCAACTCTTTTGCTTCTTCCTTCTCAAAACTAATGGGATATATTTGTTCTTGGAGGTTGTGCTTACTTTGCCGAATGTTTTGCCAACTTTGAGTGATTTTCCGCTTGTTTTCTTCTTAATTTGAAAATACCATGAGGATTCTTTGTTCCAGATAGATTTAATGATATAGTTTCTTCATCAGTGCGCTTCCGATTTTGATCGTTGTGTCTTTGTTCTCTACGATACTTTATTACTAATTGCTACTCCATAAAGAGATTGATCCTGCGTGGTTTATCCGTAATCATAGCCTTGAGCTAGATTAAGCTAAGCTTAAAAGATACTGGGTGGCTCAGTATGGGGTATGCATTAGCAAAACCAGTCTACAGACCGTTACCTCTATGAAGTGAGTTCGATCCCAACTCATATCTCTTGGAGAAATAGTGATTTCTCTACGTTTGATTGAATTCGAAGAGAATTCTTTATTATAAAGTGTTGAATGTTTTAATGACATCCTTAGTTGCACGGTTATAATAAGCATATATATTTGTTTAGGAACGTTACAAAATTCCTGTTTGGAATTGTTTTGACGTTCACGTGACGCAATTGTTTATTCGTTCTTTTCATGATTGAATTGAGTTTGAAAACGGAGTTGACCAGCAAAGCTGAAATATCACCAATAAGAAATCAAATAAAGTAGTTGGTTCGCTGTAAAGAAAAGCAAATTCATGGGGTCGTTTAGATTCACTTATCCCCTGGGGAAATGCTTGGATCCATCAGGTCTCCTCCAGAGCTATGGGTACAATGGTATGGCCGATTAGGCTCCCAAGGTTGAAATGTTCAAAACAGTCCTTGATTTAGCGATGATTTTCTTCGTTTTTGAGTTTCATAATAAATCCATTTTTCATCATCAAAAGCAACCAGTCCAGGGGAAAGACAACTCTGATTTCAAAAACCAGGGAGTAGAGTCTCTTTAAGGCGTTTAGTCGCCCAATCTGACGTCCTTCTACAGTCCTTACAGTCAAGCTGATGCCAGACGTATCGTTCTCCTGTGGCTACATTAGCACGGCTGAGAGGAAGATTCAGACGACTGGACGCCCCAGGATCTCCATACACTTCATCCAGACATGCGCAGTGAGGGGGGACATTCCAACGTCGTTCGATTGTCTACAGAGACAGAACGGAAGCCGTTAATTCATCCAAACTTTGAAGACACTTCAAAGATTTACTTGGCAATTTGCAAGATATGTTGTCAGGAACTTTTACATCGATCTAATAATTACATCCATATACTCTTATATATTTCAGAAAAAAATAAGAAAGTGACATAAAATACATCTTATATCTTTATATTTCCTTGAATAAATCCGTGGAATTGATAATCATGTGCATCAGAGACAGGGTGCTCATCACTATCAGTCTTTTAACATCTGTCGTTGGACATGGACCTTCCCCAGGATTCGACACAATTCTCTATTATGGGTGTCGCGGAGCCAGTATTTTCTAAATTTGCCGAGTTCATCTTGTATTCTGTCGGCCTCAGTTTAGAATGTGATCTCTGGGGGTCCATGTTGCGAGTCGTAATGTCTGTCATCCTTGCAACACAGCCTGCCCATTGCCATTTAAGTTTTCTAATGGATTCACGATGTCTCCAAGAACTATTTTCATCTTGATATACTGTGCTGTCTTGTGATCTCTCCATGTAAGGTTGAGCATGATTCTCTCATGTGCACATTGCTTGCTTCTCAGTTTGTAGGTCTGTCTCTTGGTTAGGTTCTATGTTCCAGCTCCATAAGTGACTATCGGGAGAATGTATTGGTTGTATACTCTTCTTTTCAGGATTATTGGGATCGTCTGGTTTTTGAAAGTTGAGCTCGCTCTGCCGAAGGCTTGCCATCCTAGTGTGATTCTTCGCTTGATTCCCTCCTCTTTTGGGGATTTCATGTAGAGTAGTTGTCCTTCACAGCATTTTAAAGTCTGACCCTTTCCAAATATGCACCTTTGTAACAAGCATTACCCCAGTATTTATACTTTATGAAATACTTTCTTATAATTTCTGAGTTTGTAATTCTTTATAGTGTAGTTAGCACCTTGACATAAGTCTTGTCAGATAATTCTTTGTCTGACCTATGGAACCGCCGCTATGAAGTATTTCGCTTACTTCTCTTCGATCTTGACAAGTTACATATTTTATATCTATATTTATAACCATGAGCCTTCCTGTTCCGTACACTGCAGTAAATATTCCATTTCGAGCAAAATTCACTTCCTAAAACCGTCTGTCGTTACTCACATATATATTATCATGTCTACATTTAGATCTATAATCTCAGATAGAAGATCTATAATCTGTAATGTTTCTTTATGGAATATCTCCAGAACCGCTGATCCAAACACCTTAAAAATTTACGCTGCAATGTCTTATATGCAGATTCATATATCTAGCGAATGTCAAAATTCGTACAATGGAAAATTGTCGAGTAATCACTGTACACTAGATAAGCTCCTTTAAACTCTACTCAATAATTCCTCATAAGCTGACTAATATATCTGGTGAGTGTCAACTTCGTACGATGGCCAGTTTTCTAGTAATCGCGGTGCATATACTCATGCACACAGCAATGGCAGTCAGATTACAGATAACAAGTATATGATATAAAAGATCCTGTATAAATATTGTAATTTCCACTGGACTCAAGTGTGTAATTAATCTCACAAATTTTACTTCGTCTGTTGCTACAATTTTACCCAAGTGTCAAAAGAGTTAACACTTAGAAATATCGTGTTCCTCCTCTTCCTTCTTCGTCAGGTAAAATTACACCTTCTTGACTGTCTTGAACATCCAAATCTCAGTTGACGTGAGAGAAGTCTTTCAAAGCCACGTTATTCACACTCTCCTTTTCCATTGAGACGGAATCACTATCACTGAGGGCGACGAAATCATTGATATTTTCTCTCAAATATATTCGCCTGTTCTGGCATAAAAACCATTTTTCCCCGTCTTCAAAACAATGTAAACGTTATTGGAAAATATCGAATTACATTTAAAGGACGGGATTTTCAAGAAAAACAAGCGTGGCTTCGCTTGCTTTATCAAAATCTAAAAGGTATACAAATGTAATTCATTTCTCCATACAATAGCATTTCAAAACTACGTTTCCTGTTTCAACTCTCACAACTTTTATTAATAGTTACTGTAAATGGGACTTGTAAAAATTTGGCAAAACAAATCACCCTGAGTTTGGCTTTAGAAGTGGGAGTGAATTTGGCATTAGTTTTTGTGTACGTCAATGTTATTCGTGTATGACGGTACTGGTTTTCGTTTTTGTTGTTACGTACGAAGATAAAGTCTAAATTCCATTGTGGAAATTTGACAAAAGTTTGAAACAAACTGATTCTGTGGTTGACGTTATCTTTTCCAGATAAATTCTATCAGAAAACCGTTAAGCAAAAATGTCGACATAGTTTTCTTTAGTTTTCAAGTTGGTATGGCTGGCTATGTATGTATGGATATATGCGTCACAATTAGACACTGCACCAAAGGCGAGAGAGGAATTGAAATTCAAACATTTATTCATTATTTCTATAAAAAAAAAACGTTTGTTTGGTTCATTCGAACCCCCCCCCCCCCAAGGTAGAGAATAGGTTTTCAATTGGGGTTCAATTAACTATGTTGGTTTATGCAAAATTGGTCCCTAAGTTCGTGCCCGGCAGTATTCACATTTATTTCGTTTTTTGTTATTTTTTTTTCTTTTTGAAAATTCTGACTTTTTTCATTACTACAGTATTCACACTTATTTCGGTTTTCCGAAAATTCTGACATTTTTTAATTGATCACTGACTGACAAAAAGCGAGAGAAATATTTTATGCAGTGATCACCACTCTTTCCAATTACTTATTTGATCACCCCCAAAACGGTATGCCAACAAAATATGGCGGTTACGTGACGGTTTCAAATGAATAATTCATTCAAGTCTTTTTTATCAACTACTTTAAGCATAAAAACAAAAGTAAAGTTTTTTTTTAAACATTAAAACTACATTTTGATTAAAAGAATATGTTTACCGATACCAGATAATTCAAACTAGCGCCCATATATTTCCATTTCTTTCTCACTTTATTTCTCTCTTTCTTTTTCCTTTCTTTTTCACTTTCCTCTTTCTCTCTTTCACTATCTCTCTTTCCCTCTTTCTTTCCTTCTTTCTTTCTTTCTTTCTCTCACTCTCTCTCTTTCTCTCTCTCTCTCTCTTTTCCTTCCGTTGGTATAGAATCTGTCCCTCACCGTTCCCTTCTCTATCCATCAATCATTTTAAATGTTTCACTTTTTCGTCTTAACTGGAAGTCTGAACTTGCCATAGTTGTTTGTTTAGGGAAGTAAAGTCAAAACAGTAAGAGTTTATCAAAAGAAATAACAAGCTTGGCTGCACTGGGGTCAAACCTCTTTGCTTCATTAAAATCTTAAAGGTAAGCAAAACAGAATTTGTTTTCCCATACAATATTATTCTATAACTATGTGTCCCAGGTCGATTCCTTTATCAGTAGTTATTATAATAAAATCAGTCGATCTGAATTGAAAGAATGGATTCGTCATCAGTTTTTGCGTACGCTGTCATGACGTCACTGGTTTTATGCAATTATTAGGTCTAACATCAGATTAGCACTTGAAGCTTCTTCAAATTTCGCTATTGTTCAAGTTAATGTTTGCAATGTATGAATGGGTTGATAATAATTGTAACAATCTAAATAATTAGATTACTGACAACGTCAACTTGGATTCGACACTTATTCAGCATCTATTAACATTACGGACATAATCAAATCAGTCGACTTTACCAGGTACCTAAAACGGTCCCAGTGAGCCCGAATAGGTTATATATGTGTGCAAAATTCCTTTCTCGCAAAAAATGTTGGATCTACGTTTCACTCTGATAATAACGATCTGATTTCCATCTATTCCTATATGATACTAAAAGTCTGATTCGCAAAAATAGATTTGGAATGCATACTCAATGGACTTAGGGGAAAGTTATATATATATATATATATATATATATATATATATATATATATATATATATATATATATATATATATATATATATATATATATATATATATATATATATATATATAAAATACCACACGGCCAACAAGTAGGCATCCCTAACATCATTTGACACTAATAGGTTTATCCTTCTCGGCAGATGTGAGATCGATCCTAGAACTCGTTTTCGGGGTTCAAATATGCCGTGGCTGTTGCTACATCGTTAAAAAGGTGTTGTTGGACAAGGAGACAGGATTCATTTTTACGAATCTGCGAGAACAATAGTTTACCGAGAGTTTTTTTTTTTGTTTTTTTTTAACTCACAAATAGTTTCAAGACATTGATGCTTCGAAATGGGGCGTCTAAGAGGGGGCATTTGGCTAATGCATCGCACCGGAACCTGGAGGGCCAACGGTCCTGGGGGCTAACGGGCCTGAGGGCCAAGGAAGTCGGCTTGGGAGTTTCTTAGGTAGAGCTGTGTGTCGGAACTCCCAAGAGCTACCGATGGATAAAGAGTATTTTACGCACAGATCAATTTTGATAATCACTGAGGAGGGGAATGGCAAAGAGGAGATAGGAGGATGAAAAAAAGTGGAATGAAGGCAAAGAAGAAGAAAGACTTCAGAAATAGTGAAAGGGGGAGATCTTTAATTAATAATGACAAGAAAGAAAAAATACGAGTCAAGAGAGTAAAACCGAAGGATAGGTTGACACTGTTTGTCCGTGAGTAGAAATGATACGGCGTCCTAAAAGGGTTATTGCAGATGAAAACAAGGTGGTTAAAAGACGAGCTTTGTTTGTACAGTTGAGGTGGGGAGAAACCAGCTACACACCGCCGTATAATATTCCTCTAGGAAGCCCTGCTTCGAATGTAGGGTTGACGAACAAACACGCGATTGAATCAATATTCAGCATTAGCGGGAACTTTTCATGTGACAATCTTCAGGTTACATTTCCATTAGGAAATTATAAGCCCACGCGTTATGGAAGCGGTGAATGCTGACGTTAGCAGATGTCAATAAAAATACGCTCTGAGGTTCGTGTGTGAGCGTTTTCTTTGGGAGCTTATGCGTCAGTTTTGACATCAGGGCCGTACCTAAGTATTTTCATTGGGACACAGGCCTCTAATTTGCCAACGAAATGGGCATGCCGGTCGGTTAAAGGGAAAAATCAATATGACTTGCGATTTATAGTTAAAATTCACTATAAAAATGGATGAAGACAGCTTAACTCAATATTTCTTATACATTTTAAATGCTATGTATCAAGGTTCTCAGAAAGTAATCACGTATTTCTGTGTTCAGGAGGTGATTATATGTTTTCGTGTTCGGAAAATAATTACGTAATTTCAAAAAAGAGACTTCAAAAAATGTAGTGAAGTTTCATCATCATCATCATCAGTTTTTTAAAGTAGGACATTGACCTTCCCCAGGATTCGATACAATTCTCTATCATCAGTGCCGCAGAGCCAGTATTTTCTGAATTTGTCTAGTTCATCTCTCCATGTATCGATAATGTAATCACCATCAGTATCAATCACAGCAATGCAACGACACATTTTTGATTCCTCATCGTAAAAATTCTGCGTTTTTACTTTAATTCTGCGCTTGTTTTTTGCGATCTAGCGTTTCTCTCAATGGGGTGAAAAATTACATTACTCTATAAACGATACACTGTCGGATAGAGGAGATGATGAATTAGATCCAGACATTGCTTTGTACCATTAAACCAATATCTATCAATACAATTTATGCGATTTTCTTCAGTATTATTTCCCTGTTCCACCTATATTTTGTTATTATGGTACAATGTATAAATTTTCCCTTGTTGGCATCATCAGTTGTTTACCATGTAACTGTTTCGGGGTTTTTAGTATATATATTTATATATATATATATATACTTTTCCATTCCCTACTAACTTAACAAATAAAATAGCTATATATTTAGACCCTCGAACAAAATAATTGATAAACATTTAATATTTATTTTTATCAAATTTAGCTGATTTAATCGTCTATTGTGGATTTCTATCGGCTAAATTAGAAAGAATTCAGCCAGATCTAGCCGAAAGCAGCCACAGAAATAAAACACCCATTCCTAATTTGTTTGTACGGAAAAGTGAGTGACGCCATTTTGAATGCTATTTGCTTTTAAGTCCATTGCGCATTTCGCAAAAAAAACTCGAAGAACAGCGATACGAGGGAAAACTTGTGATTTGTGATGTTTTGGCAGGGACAGCTGTTGCCATGGCCAGCATAAGGGCACTTGCTTTTACTTTTTTATTTGAAAGAACAAAGGATAATCAAGACAAAGAAGAAGAATGTTCGGTACTCCTTCTTCACGTGTCGACCATGTATTCGGCATAAAGAGACTGGAAATTGCATTTTGAGGAAGGGCTAATCAAGCTAAGGCTATTAGGGCTTGGGTTAGGGTTAGGTTTAGCAGAACCTTAATAACGTAACCAAATGCTTCTTAATTAAGGAGTTCTCCACTGAATGATTCAATAACGATTCATGCATGTTCTTATTCATAGTTACAGATCGGTTTAATCACTGTTGCTGGGTTTAGGTCATTCATGTGTTCTGACATCTACCTAACTATCAATCCGGACTTTACCAAACCCTTGCTGTCCGTGGTAAAAAAAAAACTTGAATTTTTGTGCAAAGACTCTTCTTGATGAGTGGGGAAAACGTTTTGGGGTTTTTTCTTTTGTTGTTGTTTTGTTTTTGTTTTTTGTTGTTCTTTGAAAATTTCTCTCAAAAATTGTTTATGGTGGGTTTCTATATGCAATCTAAGTTTAAGCTAAATTGGGCCCAGGTATTGGGTGGGTGAAAATTCAGACGTTTTTAGTGATCACAGCTCAACAAAAGGCTAGAAGAGTAGTTTATGCATTTTCTTCTTGTAAATAATGCTGTTGAATGATGTTTACTATGCTTAATATAATCTACTCAAAAGCTAAACGAAGACAGATGTGGACAGGAAGATTAAGTAGCGTCAAACATTCAAGTCAGAAGCGCAAGTTCTCAGATCATACCCTAATCAAAATTAATGTAATTAAATCAAAACAAGGAAGAAATCTACAATCCACAGCCTTTTAATAGCAAAAAAAAATATTCTGAAAAATATCACAAAATTTGAAAAAAAAAAATTCAATTAAATCAAATTTTGATTATAATGTAATCTGGAAATTATTCGAATCAATTTTTGAGCCCGAACGCACGGCTCGCTGATTTGACTTGCATGTGTTGGTCGTGGGTTCAAAGAACAGTCAATCATTGCTACTTTCATCGACACAAATCCAAAGATGATACAATCAATAACGAGGTTTCACGAACTGGCAAGAAATTACATTAATGGAAAAACATCATCAGGATTTTACAAGTCTACAAGAGTTTACATCAAATTTTGCGAGAACTAAAAATTGTCTTTTTCCTAAAACTAATCAGAACTGGGAAATTCCATGCAAATATCTTTTTAAAATTGCGAGAGCAAAATAATCTGTTAATGTAAATTGTCGGTCTTGTCATGGTGGATTTTTGGTAGTTTTTTTCTTTAGGGCCAGAAATCCAATAGCTGTTACGATCCAAGGGGTCAGGATGGGATCCATGATTGATTGCTATTATGACTTCCATTCAACAAAATAAAATCCCGAAAAATTGGAACACTGCAATCATAATGATTTTATGTAAGAAAAGGAAACACAAAAAACCTCAACAACTACAGACCTATAAGCCTACTCAACTGCATATACAAACTTTCCACAAAAATCATCACCAACCGAATCACAAAAACACTGGACGAAAACCAACCACGAGAACAAACTGGCTTCAGAAGAAGCTGCTCGACCATGGACCACCTGCGTTCTATAAATCAGCTGACAGAAAAAATGGCAGAATACAAACTACCGCTCGCTGTAGCATTTAGCGACTTCAAAAAGGCGTTCAACTCAGTGGAAATCCTTATGGTTATGAAGGCCATCACTCTACTACGTGTAGACCCCGTATACGTCTGAGTACTGCAAAATAAAGCAACGTGCGGAGTGGTGATGGCTGGTGTGGAGTTAACGGCGAACGGCCAGCAACGAGAGCGATACAAAGACCTTCAAAAGAAGAGCATTTGCGTCAGTTTTCACCTCGTTGTGTTTGCAGGCGGCAGAGTTCTTGTCTGTTAAACCCTCGTGATTAACATTTTCAAATTCTGAAATGCACTCGACTGCAGGCTAACCAAAACAGCCCTCTACACTATGGGGCACCGTGATTCGGAAAAGTTTGGAAACCACTAAGCAGTGGGGATGTCCTGTCTGCTTAAAAAATCAGCGTTCGAAATCCTAGCCCCAGTGGAAAAATCTACCGTTATTTAATTCAGTGAGTCCTAACTACTAGACTACAATTATCAAAATGCCTGTCGGATACTATACTGTTGAAAACAATGGTAATCTTCTTGATGACAAAGTAATTCTTTTGAAAAAGAAAACAGTTTTCGTCGGCTTCGTATGAGAATATTGTCACGAATCCCTCCTTTACGCTTTAAGCTGTTATATAGAGTGGCTATGTCTGGGGAGTTGATTCTTTCTTTTTTTTTCTTTTTCATTTACATTTTCCAAAGAAAATCATTTTACAATCGACATCCACTGGAGATTATTTTAATATTAGCTTTTTGTGTAAATCTTTTTAAACAACTGTAGCCACAAAAGGTGGCGATAGGTTCTCCCCCTTTTATACGTGCGTGTGTTTGTGTGTTCCAGCACTCTTGGTCGCGCCGTTTTGTGTACAGACTTGTAAATTGGCATCAGTACTCCACTAGACAACACCTAAAATGTTTATGGGTTTGTTTAATTTTGTTTGGTTGGGGAAGCTTTTTTACCTTTTAAGCCTCATTTTGTTGGGTTTATCTAGATGTTCCTTTACTCTTTTTTAGATGTTCCCCAGTGGAAAATGGCAGTGATGTCATAAAAAAAATTCATTCTGACCATGTTTATTCTTCAATGGAATTTTTTCGCAAGTCTTCAAATTTTGACGTTACAATTGTTCAATTATTGACAGTGACTGTGAGGGGTTTTTTCATATATTGATATATATGCCCCCTTGTTTTTTGTCCCCATATTATCTCCAAAAAGTCTCAATTAATGTCAATGACATTTCCTGGAAGGGTGGGCCATAGGCTGCGGTGGAAGTGATCAGATTTGAGGGTGGATCCAGGAATTCTTTCGAAAGCAAGATACTTTTTTTTGTATTTTGAGACGTCCGAAAATTGAAAAACGGAACTTATACAGTTACCTCCCTGCATCGTAGCTGTGAATGAACTGATCACCATTCAGTTTTAGTTAGTTTATGGCGTTGACAAAAGGGAGCATTCTCTGATTGTTTTCTTGTTTTCAGTGTTATTTCAAGGAATTCCAAGTGTTGAAGCTATTTACGATTCAATAACGTACATGTCCATCACTTATCTATCTCTCTTCCTATCAAGCTCTCTTTATTAGAAACCGTCAACTGAGACTGTCACAAAAAATATCGACATAGATTTCTTCAATTTTTAAGTGATTCTGGTTGGCTTGCTGTGTGGGAATATGTAGCAAGTACAGGTCACATCAATGAAGCTGGCAGATTGGATTTTTTTTTTAAATTTCTCCCTAAATTGTTTTTCAGTTTAGGGTTCAATCTACAGCCTATGCTAAATTTGTTTCAGGGTTAATTTTTTTTTTGGGGGGGGGTTTCCAGTGGCTTATTTTATTCGAAATTCGGACTTTTTCAGTGATTACCACCCAACGAAAAGCGAGAAAATTAATTCATTCATTGATCACCTCCTACCAGACATGCTGCCAAAAGACGTTGGTCAAGATACAGTTTCTGCTGAATGACTAACCAGACCCTGTTTTGCTTTTCTTCTGATCAACTTACGCTCCTTTCTTTTCTAGTTTAATAAAATCAACTTCCACGCTTCATAAACCTCCGCCTTCTCTTTTGAACTGCGTTTACAACATCTCATGTAAATGTGGGAAAGGATATAAAGGAGAAACCAGCCACCTCCTTAAAGTAAGATTCAGAGAATTAAAAAAAAAACATGATCAAAGGCAAAGAGGGAAATCTGGTTTGGCTAACCACATCTGGGGTGTGCACTACTGCATCGTACCCGTATAATAAGATTTGGATACATACCGAGTAACGTAAGATCTCGTTTGAGAGTTTTCTCCTTTTTTCGAATTTTTATAATTTGTTCTTTTTTTTTTTGTTAGTTGTGTAGCTATCATATTTATTTTTAAAGCTATTTACTGTTTCAGCTTCTATCATTCTTGAATCTTTGTGTAATCTTCTTCATATATATATATATATATATATATGTGTGAGTATATATATGTATTAATTAATAGAATCAAGAGTTGGTGTGCCATGTAAGTCAAATATATTTCCGGTGTGCCGTCATACAATAAAGTATATATATATATAATTAAATGATTGTGTCATCCATAGACAGCTGTTTCGTTGTATATCAACTCTTCGGTGTAGCTATAGACTATCCATTATCCCATCCAGTACCACAAGGCAGGATCGAAATCTTAGCTTCAGACCTGGAGGCTGGTATCCTCCCTCTACTCCACGGAACTGGACGGTCAGTGAGGTTGAATTTAAGCGATATATCTATTCATCGTGTATATACTTCATATGTATATATGTTCTTTTATTCATTATGAAGGATTTTTAGCTGGGATGTTATCGATACCTTTAATCCCATCAGTGAGTTCAAGAGTTGGCTGTTTACTTGGTATTCGAGGATCTCCAAATGCTTAACCCAGGCTTTCACCCTAGATGGTTCTCTCCAGTGTCTTTCATTTTTTTATCCAGGAAGAAGGAGGTCCCCAACTTCCATTTCGTCACAGAGGCCAGACACTTTAAATAGTGTATAGATGGTCGGTTTACGCAAAGAAAAAAAGGTTTCTTTTTTCCTCCATTGTGAATATACTTGAATGGTCAAAGCGATTGAGTTTCAAACAGGCTGACAATCGATAGTGACGACATCCAGACAATAAACTCTCGAAACCATTGGCTCTGGACAGCGGTAATTCGATTGACCATTTCAAAAGAACTGACTGAAGAGCGGTTGTTTCTTTGTGAATGGTGAGAGGGTATTATTATTTTCTTGGGGTTTTTTTTCTCTTCAGTACAAAAAATGATAGATCTTTTTCCATATGTTTTGTGGTAAAATATAGTGGGATTAAAAAAAAGTAATATTTTTTCCTCCAACGTAAAATCAGTGATAGCCACAGAGTGTAGCCTCGTTTGTGCTCATAATAGCTCATGGATGAATTTCTTTGTTGAAAGAAAACCTTTCTTTTCGCTATTCACGGATTTGAGTGGTAAAAAAAGGCCTGTCTTTTGGCAGTCCATAAATAGCGAAAAGAAAGGCTTTTATGAAACAAAGAAATTCATCCATAATGTATCCTGAGCCAAAACGAGGCATTACTTGATGGTTATTGCTGATTTTACGTTTGAGGGAAAAGAATGTGTCCGTTTTATAATTTGATCTTAACTTACTCTCCAAACAAACGTAAAGTATAGCTGCATCCGGATAAAATATACTTTTCCATTGCAAAATAACCCATTGCAAGATAAAAGCCCTGACTCACATACAGATGTGTGATGATAAAACGGAAATTTCATTGAGTTAGCCATAGAATTGCAATGGCGGAAATTTCTGTCGTCTGCTGTTATTGGGTTAACCTGACTCATCGTATAGTGCCAATCAGAATGCTTACAGTCTTTATCTGAGTAAAATGCAGCCTTACACTTTCCGCTTTCAAAATGTACATTTTTTGGCTTCCCAAAGTGTATCGTTCTGGTTGCCTAGACGACAACGGAAATCAATATTATTATGGGCATATATGTAATTTTCATGGTGGCTTTTGCCTCCAAGCTCACACCATGAAATAAATGTTTTGTTGTTTGTTTTTTTTTCTCTACAGCGTTGTGTAGGAAGACTACTTTGCAGTCTATAAAATAACGATTAAAAAAACTATAGCCTTTCAGTGAGTTCTGTTTAAAAAAAATGAATAGTGCAAACCGGATCTCAATCAGACGGTTATAAGTTCGTTATATCATCCAAGAATATACCCGTTGAAAATCACGGTGTTATATAAATATGGATTGACAGTAAAGAGCCAAAAGACAATGTAGTAAGTAAATTGATCATGAAAAATGTCCAATAATAGTCATAATAATATGTAACATATTTCTAGCCCAGACATATGAATTTTTTATCAGGTTATATCAGTTGAGATTTAACAAAACTTTTTTTCTAATAACGATCGTTGTCATTGAATCGAAGAATACTTGTGTAGAAATAAAACAGGAAAAATGAAATTGTAAATCGTTTTTTGGAAAAAAATGAAAATAAATTTATTATGTGAAAGAAAGTATTTGTTTAGAAAAGAAATTCGAACGTCCGTGGCTGTCACCCCAATACTTTCTCTAATCGTGTTAAAATTGGATACGGTTGGGAGAGGGAAAATATAGCTCGCTCGGTCTATGAATGATTTTTTTTCTTGGTCATTCGCTCTGTATTTTTTCGCTGGGAACGTAAGTGAGCAAATAAACAGATAAGCTTAATTACTTGCTGCTTACTAACGACCATAGAATGAAGGACTCAAATTTGCGATGGAAGGCAACTGAAATTAAGATCAATAAAATACTAGTCGAAAACAGGCCTGGTTAGTCACTCAATAGAAACCGTCATGTGAACAATGTTTTGGCAGCATACCGTGTTGGGAATGATCAATCAGAAAATTGACAAAAGGGGTGATCGATGGATACTTTACTGCTCCCAAATTTTTTTTTAACTGACCACTAAGAAAAATCCAAATTTTCAAAAAAGCAAGCACGAATGCAACCGGATACAAACTGGGGGATCAGTTTAGTATAAAGTCACTATGCAAAACGAAGCTTCTCTAAAAACGTATCAAGGGGGAAAATTTCCCAAACCAAGAAAAACGTGATTTTGATACGTTCAGGGGAAATTGGCACAGCAACATCCGCTTTGGGGAATCGAACTCGATACCTTAACAAGTGGGTTCTTGAGACGTACTTAACATCACCTGGGTGTTGACGAGGTATTAATTGATGATAACCAATAATAATGATTTTTTTACTTGGTACAAAATCAAATATTTATTGTCTGGGCTAGAAATATATTACATGATCATTTTTCTAGGTAAATTATCATTAAACCTTTCCCCTAATTAAATTAGCTGTTGCATCATCTTCCAGCTCTTTACTGCCAATTCATACATAAGTAACAGTGTGACTGTTGATTTTGTACCAAGAAAAACCAATATTTTGTACGAAGTAAATTTATACGTGAAAGATTAAATTACAGACTATTTTTCATTTACATTTACCGATGTTGTGAATTATTAATTTTTATACAAGAACTCCAGAATCTCTTTGACGAGGCCGTAGGAGGTCGCACGAGATAGTCTAGAAGGTCGTGTTTGGTTTACAGGCGGCTGGTTCCCTATCCCTGATCTAATTAGTATTGACTTAAATGATATTTTGAAGGTATGCTGAGGTAGTTAGCTATTGTTCAGAGGTAATCTTTACATCCCTAGTCTGGCACAAAGCCACGGTAGGGGCACTTAGTGAGAATCAAACTCACTAAAAGATCGGAGTGATTTTGGAATAAATAACTCAAAAATATTCAGAATAAGATTCTTTTTTAAAAACAGATTCAGAAAATTGTGGTGTAAAAATATTAACAATGAAATACCTGATTTTTCAATAATTTTGCGATATCCGAGTCATTTAATTTTTCAGCTCATCAAACAAATATCAGGCTGATGCAGAAATAATTGCTTTTTTTTCGCTATCAACTTTAAGGCAGAATCTCTCAGCTTAAGATAAAAGTTAATAATCGAAATAAGAACCTTTAGAATCTACATGTTTTTGTTTTTGTTCTTTTGCCATCTAAGGAGTACATTTATTTCGGAAGCAGGGAATTCTGGCAATGAATTCTTTGAAAGCTCTTTGAGCTGCTGCTTAGTTGTTGAAGATCTTTCCTTACAGTAAGTTGTCGGAATACTAGAAAAAGTGAAGGTAGGTCTGTGAAATGTCTGGTGAGTAAGCTGGTTGGGGCTGAGGTTCATTCGCGCGATATGCTAGCTTTTTTGCTTCTTCGTCCGGGTCATTCACACAAAAAAAAAGTCGAGGTTTTTCGGCTTTTCCATCATCATCATCATCATCATCATCATCATCATCATTATTCCAACGTCCATTGTTGGACATTGACCTTCCCCGGTATTCGCCTCACTTCTCTATCATGGGCCTTGCAGAGCCAGTATTTTCTGAATTTGTCTAGCTCGTCTCTCCGTCTGATACTCTGCCGACCTCGGTTGCACATGTGATCTCGAGGGATCCATGTAGTGAATCGCGATGTCCATCGGTTGTCCGCCATTCTTGCAACATGGCCGGCCCACTGCCATTTGAGATTATTAATGGATTCTATGATGTCTTTTCCTGGATGTATTGTGTTGTCTTGTGGTCTCTCCCTGTGCCAAGCATAATTCTTTCATGTGCACGTTGTATGGTTCTCAATTTGCTAGTTTGTCCTTTGGTTAGATTCCATGTTCCGGCTCCATCCAATTCGGCACAAAAGTCGAACAACCGTTGAATGGACAACGTTTAGTTCCTGTCTCAATAGTAGCCTTCCATTGAATGTCGTTAATCAGAGGAGGGCGTCCATGTTTTCAAGACTCTCGTCTCCGTTTCGAAATTCGGGGAACCAATGTTATGCCATTTGTTCCTTGACGGCTCCCTGGCCAAATATTTGGTTGACGTAGCGAACTATTCCTGCGGCTTCGCTCCTACGAAAGTCATACAGCAGAATTACTCGAAATTAATTTCCTCTTTCTTTGACGGCATAATACACCAGGACGAAAACGGGGGTCTGAAACATCATAGAATCTATTAAAAAACACAAATGGCAATGGGCTGGTCATGTTGTGAGAATGAAAGACAACCGATGGACATCACGACTCACAACATGGATCCACAGAGATCACATAAGAAACTGAGGCCAACAAAAAACAAGATGGAGAGATGAACTAGACAAATTCAGAAAATACTGGCTCTGTGACGCCAATGATAGAGAATTGTGGCGAATCCCAGGGAAGGTTTGTGTCCAACAACGGACGTTGAAAGACTGATGATGATACATTTGTATAGTCCATCCATACGTAAATAGCCCCGTCATTTTTTACGGGTACTGTTCTAGTTATAGCAATAATTTAGGTTCCGTTTTTTATAATAATAATTTCACTTTGCTTGATGAAGAAAACTGGATTTACGTGCCTGTGATTATTGAACGCCAGAACTAGAAAAATAATTGATTTACTTTGCATAATTTTGATACTGACACAATTATTTCTACTACGACAGATTTATAAGATTTGTGTTTCATAATAACAAAGCTCGGTGTAAACATCTGTTCCTTTTCGTTATTGATTGTACAGTGTACACTTCTCGTCCAAAAAATTAAGTGGTCACGATT
Source organism: Thysanoteuthis rhombus (assembly GCA_963457665.1). Taxonomy (NCBI): domain Eukaryota; kingdom Metazoa; phylum Mollusca; class Cephalopoda; order Oegopsida; family Thysanoteuthidae; genus Thysanoteuthis; species Thysanoteuthis major. The sequence goes on along the minus strand of OY735240.1, from coordinate 32,838,008 downwards.
TCTCAAAGAGAGATCTATAGGGGTTTTTATTTCCAAAACTGACTACATTTTCTTTTTTTTCTGTTTCATTCTTAGAATGATCAATCTCAAAGAAATTAATGGCTCAATGTCTGAGATAATTTTTCTGAGACACTTAAGCTCTACCTCTACGCCAATTATTATGGCAATGATACTAACGTTGGAACTGAGGTATAAAAGCCTGAAGATGGTTAGGGTTGGCGTTTATTTTTGTTTTTTGAGTGGTTACGTCAAGAGCAAAGTTGGTGCAACGAGATGGAGAGACCTTCGTGAACCGAAGGCAAGAACCCGAGATGGTTGTGCAAACGTCCGTCTTGAAACGCTTGCTGATGCCAAGACTGCCTGTGTCAATAGCTGGCTCTGCTGAAATACGATGAAAAAAATAATTTCTACGAATTAAGAGTCATTTTTTTCGATTAGTTCTAGCTGACTGACTTACCGAACGATTGCTCACAAAAATGAACGGATAAGGGGAAGGGAAAAATAAGCTGGAGTTTGGGAAAGTTGTTGGTCCATTCAAACTAAACAACCGATTCGCAGCAGAAACAGAAGACAAGAAATATTTATTGGCAATGAACAAAAACGAGATACCTATCGAGAGAACAGGTCTGGTTAGTCGCTCAATAGAAACAATCATGTGACGTCTTTTGGCTGCATGTTGGGGGTAATCGATTGAAAAAAAATTGAAAAAAAGAGGTGATCAAAGATTTAATCTCTCCTCTCGCGTTTCGTTGGACAGTGATCATTAAAAAGTCTGAATTTTAAGAAAAGAAAGCGTGAATGCTGTCGGGCACAAACTAAGAACCAATTTAGCATAAACTTACAAATTGAACCCACTACTTAAAATCTGTTTGGGGGCAGGGGATGAATTTTTTTCTTGACGTAATAATGAGTGAATGTTTGAATGACCAGCCCCCAGGCTCCATCAGTGTACGTATCATACATACATACATACATACATACATACATACATAGCCAGCTGGACTATCTTAAAAACTGAGGATATCTATAATGACAATTTTGATTGGCAGGTTATAAAAGAGTTCTGTTAATCATTCGACCAGGTCACCTACTTCACTAAGACTGGAAAATATGTCATGGGAAAATGAAAGATGATAAACAAAGCTCTCCACAGGATAGCAGGACAAAAGTCAATATAAATCCGTCACAACAGCAGAAACGTTCTGGCAAAATAACCTGTTTCAGATTTCAATACTGTCATCATCATCATCATCATCATCATCATCATCAGTCTTTTAACGTTCGTTGTTGGACATATACCTTCCCCAGGATCCGCCACGCTTCTCTATCATGAGCATCGCAGAATTAAATATACAAATTGAAGTTATCTCTAAACAATTGCCTAAAATTGCGTAACGAAAGGCCAAGTAAAATCAATGGGCTCTCAAACTTTTACTTCCGGCGTATTCGTTCGTCTTTTCCAGCGATAATGGCGTCCCCCTTGTGGATAATATATTGTTAAATGCACGGGCTCTATAGAGGAGACAATAGACGTATAGTATTCCTTCGTATTTTCATTTAATTCACTAGCATTATCTTGTGTAAGGTTAAGTCGAGCCTCAGAATTAAATTTACAAATAGAAGTTATCTCTAAACAATTACCTAACATTGCGTAACGAAAGGCCTAGTAAAATCCATGGGTTCTCAAACTTTTACTTCCGGCGTATTCGTTCGTCTTTTCCGGTGATAATGGCGTCCCCTTTGTGGATAATATGGTGTTAAAAGTATGGATACTAAAGGAGAGACACTAGACATATAGTATTCGTAAGTATTTTCAATTAATTTAGAGTTACATTTTAATGAAATGGGTGTCATCGTCTCTTTCCAACAAGTGACTCAATTCTAGGCATACACGACTGTCAAAATATTGGGCACTTTTTTTTCAACATTGCATATTTAAAACTTATTTGAATTACGAAGATGTGAACAGGAACACATGTTCTTATGCCTTTTGGATTTTGTATTCATCAGACTCAAATTTCTTTCAGATCCCATGATAAGAATATTGCACAAGGTCACATGGTAATAACAACTACAAGAGAAACATGTTTGATTTGAGACCTGTCACTTTAACCTGTTACTATAGTTGAGGTTGAACGAACACTCGGTATGAAACAAGGAGTCTTATAAGGGTCTGCTAGTTTGCCTGAGATCAGCCACAATTGTAGTTTTGATGAGGCTATGTTTGCTTGGGGTCAACCTGAGGTCACTTGGAATCAACAATAGTTTAAATCCTCCTTGTACAGAAAACTAGAATGAATGCAGAATCTTGTATACAAAAGAAAATGTATTACTTTTTTTACTTCTACTCAGTTTAAATATGGTTTTAAAATGAAAGAAGTCAATTTTGAAATAAAAGATGCAAGATAATTTTGTCGGTACTGTAGTTTCGAAGAGACACTTGCATATCATCCACGATTAGACGTTCTGTGCGAAATTTAGTTTATACGAATAGAAATTACATTAAGAGTTCGAAATAGTGCGGATATACACACAAGGCAGATATGTTTGGTCTTACAGAGCGATTATTTTGATTAACGTAGTGTTGATCAGGTTTAAGAGACATACCAGTCACGTTTAGTCGGTTGTGATTACTTCAATATCCCAGAGTTTTTACAAACCTCTTGTGCCCCAATAATTTCTTGTGTCTAACCCCCCAGAGTACGCGTACACCTGGTTGGGGGTTGATTGTTATTTCACAAGCCAAAGTGATGACTAATTTCCCACCAGTCATATGTTATTAGTACCATTTTTTTCAAATAAGTCGAATAGAACAAAAGCTCAAATTACACTTATCATCATCAATCTTTTAACGTCTGTCGTTGGACTCAGACCTTCCCCAGGATTCGCCACAATTCTCTATCGTGGGCGCCGCAGAGCCAGTATTTCTTGAATCTGTCAAGTTCATCATTCCATCTGGTTTTCTTTCGGCTTCAGTTTCTTATGTGATCCGTGGGGATCCATGTTGTGAGTCGTGATGTCCATCGGTTGTCATTCATTCTTGCAACGTGGCCGGTTGAGCATGATTTTCTCATGCGAACGTTGCATACTTCTCATTTATCGGTTGGTCTCTTGGTTAGGTTCCATCAACAACAATTTTCATCAGCCGTATGCTGTGGTGTATTTTATGTAGTTTTGGATGCTGATTCCGAAAATGTAACCCGTTTCTTTGTATGATGTCTAGCCTTTACAATGAGACGAAACCTGTGTTTTTAGCATACGCCCCCTATAGATCACCGTATGGGGTCCAAAGCTGAATATTTTTGCTTGTTCTTCTGAATAGTGTCTTCTTGGTACATCGTATAAATAGTTATTCTGAATTTCTGTATTGAAAAGTTCTGACTTATACAATGTGTCTTCTTAGTATATCGTATAAATAGTAATTTTGATTTTCTGTATTGAAGAGTTCTGACTGATATAAATCTTGTTTTCATTCAACTTTGACCTGTATTGCCTCTTATACACTTGAACTGAAAACAGAAGGTGTCTATATAAAAATAATGAGACGAACGAGAGTCAAAATCGGTTATCAGCATCGAAAATCGGTCTAAGAAAAGTCATACAGCAATCTTGATGAGAAAAAAAAATTCAAATTTTGTAGACCAGTGTTTCAGTCTCCTGGGGAAACTGCAGAAATATAAGCTAATTTTTTTTTCAATTTGTTCGTTCTCCAGAAGATTTTGGTCCTTTGCAAAAAGATAGTCACGAAAAGGTATCAAATTTATCAAACTAAATGAGTAAATTAAATGATTTAAATTAGATGATCTAAATTAGACTGAAGAGGCGGCAAAATAATTAAGTCAATTATATATATCCAAAGTAGAAAAAATTCTCCCTAAACAGCTTAGATATCTTAACACTGGTTCAAATTTTATAATTGCACTCACAAGATTCCTTAATCAATGTATTCTCAAAGAAATTGTCATAGTTATGATTTTACAAGAAAAAGGTTCAGCATATTCAGTCTGCAAAAATAGACTTGTGTCTTTTATATGTTTATAATGTAAATTCATGAGAAAGTTGCTAGAGAGTGTATACTACATGTTGTAACTGATAATATTGAAGTAAATCTTCATGGCTTTATTCTTGGTGAATCAACGCTACCTAATTTGTTAGAAACTATTAATGTTATAAATGAATACTTAATTGAATGCTGTGCAGATATTTAAGATTTAGATTTCAGCATGGCTTTTAGTGGTGTCTTAATTACTTTTTAAAATGGACGATTTGGGGACTTTGAGAAATGTGATAAGAATAATAGAAGAATTTACTAAAGATAGGAAAATGAGAATTACTTTTTCTAAAACAGAACTAGTTTGGTCAGGAGCACTGCAGCAGTCTGTATTAAGGGCCGTAATTGTTCTTAATGTTTATTCATTATCTTCTAGTGACATTAAAGTGTAAAGTAAAAAAAATATTTGTGATTGATGTAAAATTATTAGCTAGATCGAATGGGTGTAGAATAACACAGGAGGATTTTAGAGACTTAGATCTGTTGAAGTCGACGTGGAATATAGAATTTAATATGGATAAATGTAAAGTGACGTATTTTGAGGAAATAAAAGTTACAAATGAACATAGGGAGATCAACCATTACTAAAAGTATCGGAAGAGAGAGACTTAAGTGTAGAGTTTAATGATCAATTCAAATTTGAAAATCATATCTTTTCAGCAGTAGCTGAAGCTATCACTGAAATTGGTTGGCTGAGCATAAATATTATATAAGGAGATCAATACGTTATGCTAAAGATTAATACGAACACATTTGGATTATTGTGTACAGGCTTGAGCCCCACACGCTAGACATAGTAATTGATTTTGAATTTGGGGACAGCACCGAGAAATACTGACATAAGTGACATAAGAGAAAAGTTAGGCATGAAAACATTGTTTGAGAGGAGGGCAAGAGGAGACTTAATTGAAACTTTCAAGATAATAAATGACTTTACAAATACGGAATTCTTAAGTTTGATAAGTCAGATAGGACGTGGAATTTACTAGCTAGGTTTATTTCAAAGTCGCAAAAACAAATTTATGTTTTTTCCCGAAGAACTGTACCAGATTATGTAAAAAAAATAGTGGTAGTATGAATAATTTTAAAAATAACTTAATTAATTTAGATATAATGAAATTGAATATAAATTGATAGAACAATTAGGGTAATTATCAGCTGAAATATATGTATATATATATATATATATATATATATATATATATATATATATATATATATATATATATATAAATTAAGTAAAAAGGACTAATCAAAATGAACCTGGTACTGTTCCTCCGCGTAGGTAAGATTGTAATTTTTTATCAAGTTTCATACATTTTTATAACTTGAATGAATGTACATTTTAATGTTGAATAAGAATTTGTAATGTCCGTTGTTTAAAGAAATGTCCATAGAAGCATCTATATTTGATAAATAAATGAATAGATGAATAAATAAAGTGTGATCGACCTTCTGTTTAGGTTCAACAACGTTTCATGATAGAGACGCCAAATTGCTTATTTGACATTATAAAATGAAGCCTAGGTCAGGTTTAACCTGATATGCGAGATTAGGTTGACTAAGGACAGTTTGGTTCTACCTGTCTGAAGTGCAACACTTACATGGCCTTTATGAACCAGGTGTTACAAACAAAAACTTGAAATACATAAATCTTGAAACAAAAATTCAACAGTCCACGCAGCTGAGGTTAGATTGCAATCAAACTAGGTATGTCTGTCTGATACAAAATAAAACATGACTGATTGTAGTTCGTATGCAATTTGGAAAAATGGTTGAAAAATTACTTGTTGGTGTTTTCAAAGCTGCTAAAAAAGATGAACGACTCTAAAATGATGAAACCAAAAAAGCCTCATTTTGATCTTACTCAATCATTTGAAAATTTACTTAAAGGTTTTGTCTTTTTTGTTTGTTTTTTTCTCATGTAAACTCATGCTGAAATAACGCTGTTTTCATAGTTCTATGCTTCACCATAATATGCAGAATTTGAGTATTTTCTTCCCTGTTCCCAAAAGTATGAGTGTGTGTGTGAGGCTGCTGGGGGCGCCTCGATTTTGAAAAGTGTGGTCTTGGGATTTTTTCTCATTTTAGGCCCTGTTAGACAAGGAACGTTTTTTTCAAATTTTCTGGCTGCTGGGCCTCGCATGGAGAGACTATAAGACAAACAGTACACCTGGAAGAAGACAGGGACATCATAGAATCCATTGAAAATCTCAAATGGCAATGGGCTGACCATGTTGCAACAATGGTGGACAACCAATTGACATCGCGACTCACGGCATGGATCCTCCGAGATCGGATGCGTAATTGAGTTTTCAAATGTTTGTGATTGAGCGATTTATACTATACTTAAGGCTAATGTCGAGATCAGGGGAAAATGTGGATATCATAATCTCAGCAATCATCATTTGCTTGTCATGATGACGTCACATACGAGCGAAATACTTCAGAAGATTAAATATATTTATCAGGCAACGTGCACATGAAAGAATTATGCTGGACCTCATTTGGAGAGACCACAAGACAGCACAGTACATCCGGAAGAAGACAGGAGTTGAGGACATCATAGAATCTATTAAAAATCTCAAATGGCAGTGGGCTGGCTATGTTGCAACAATGGCGGAATAACCGATGGACATCACGACTCACAACATGGATCCCCCGAGATCACATGTGCAACCGAGGTCGGCAGAATATTAGATGGAGAGACGAGCTAGACAAATTCAGAAAGTACTGGCTCCGCGACGCCCACGATAGAGAAGTGTGACGAATCCTGAGTAGGGTCTATATCCAACGACAGACGTTTAAAGGATGATGATGATGATGATGTTGGTGGTGGTGGTGGTGGTGGTGATGATGATGATGATGATGATGAATACGTGTCAAGTCCCAGTTCAAAAATGAAGATCTTATCAAGTTTTGTTTTTCTTGATTCTATGTTAATGGCTTCAAAATGTGAAGCCTTTTTATACAATCAATATTCAGTAACGTTTGGTGCTTTGTGTCTTGGGCGCACCGTGTGCTATGGATGCACATAAACGTAAAAATATTTCAGTGTCTGTAAAAGACAGTTCTAACCTTTTGGGCTCCGGATAGGGACCATGGTTCCGATTGTATGAATTAGAGAATTAATGGAAAACAGAATTTGGATTAGACACTTTTGTTGTCTTTCTTTCATAAATTCTCCTATTTCTTTTTAATTGTCCGCTGTTTGTAACATCAAATGAGCGAGGTTGTGAACATTTAGAATTCACAATCGGGACCACCTTTCCTACATTGTACCAAAGACGCTTTCACTGTCCGTTGCTTTTTACAGATACTAAAATATTTTGCGTTTTTTTTTGTGCATCCATAGTACACAGCACACCCAAGATGCAAAGCACCATACGCAACTGTTATTATTATTATATACTATGTATGTATTGTTTACGAGTATTTTGTGTATATTTGTGGAATTATAAGAGCGCCTTCTAAGGTTGTCAATCTCGTGCGTCGGGCTAGTGCCCAGTCCTGTAAAACCCCACAATTGCTGCAAACGGTGATTTGGTCTCTAAGGGTTGTTCGAAAAGTCCTGACAATATCATCGCTACGTGTGTCGTTTCGACACGGGAAGTAACTTTGCTTCACTGTTTACGATAACTAGATCCTATTCTCTGGCCTCAACTGGGCGATAAGTTTGAACCTCCGAGTCCCAGAAAATTTTATGTTCACTGTTATATATACTATAGATATACTATATATGAATATATTGTTGATTTGTGTAGCCAAATATTGGTCTTCTGTACAATTCCAAATGGATCATTATTCTTACTCTTGTTTTTCTTTGTTCTTTTCCTGGACCAATTTATTACATTCGCTTATTATATGACGGTTCGATCTTTATCCCTACATATTCTGCCCTCACATTTCTTCTAATGCCTTGTCTTTCTTAGCCTTTATATCAGCAGTTCTCATGGAGTTGTTCTCGGTCGCAATTTTACAGCGTTTTGATAGGATATAAAATTATCAGGAGTAGGTTTCGGCTCATCCTGCACGGACGTCGACTGATATCCATATTTCGTGAGCATCATGGATTTCATAGGAATAAAGCTACTTGAATTAATTTTAAAATTGGGGACAGTACAGAGAATTGGGGGCGGGGATTGGAGTGAAAGTTACTTTTTCTGAAACAAAACAAGTTATGTCTGGAGTACCGCAGCGATCTGTATTAAGGGCTGTAATTTTTATTTCTAATATCATTCGGACTATCCTCATCTTGGTTGTTTTTCATACAACGTTTCGGTCGTTGTACTCTACGGCCTTCATCGGGTATCATCTGGTAAGTGTGGGGAAGTAACGAACCGAACCCTTTATTTAACCGACGGGGGGTATATTAACTGCAACCCCTCTTAGCATTAGTAGTATTATGATTGTCTCACACTGGAATTGAACCTAGAACCATCAGATTACTTCCATTAATTTGTGTGATTCTGTAACCACCACGCTATATGTCCATGTACAACGGCCGAAACGTTGTGTGGAAAACAACCAAGATGAGGATAGTCCGAATAATAATAGAAATAATAATACTACCTCATCTCAAAAATTCAGAGATATGCTGTAATTTTTGTTAATGTTTATTAATCATCTTGCAGTGAAATCAAGGTGTAAACTAAAAAAATGATTATGATTGATTTAAAATTATCAACCGGATCAAATGAATGTAAAATAACACAGGAAGATTTTAGAAAGTTATATCCGTGGAAGTGTACGTGGAATATAAAATTTAATGTGGATAAATGTAAAGAAACATACTTTGGCATAGGAAATAAAAGTTACAAATGAACAAAGCGGAATCTCCCGTTGCAAAAAGTATCAGAAGAGAGAAACGTAGTCGTAGAGTTTAATGATCAATTTAGATTTTAAAATAATATCTCTTTAGCAGTAGCTAAAGCTATCACAGACATTGTTTGGCTTATCAGAAATATCATATAGGGAGACCAATACGTTATACTAAGAATTAATACGAACACATTTGGAGTATTGTGTACAGGCTTGGGCCCCACATGCTAGACATGGTAATTTGATTTTTAATTGGGTGACAGCACCGATATGCTATCACCAAAATTGGTTTGCTGGGTAGAAATATTGTATAAGGAAATCAATACGTTACGCTGAAAATTCATACGATCACATTTGGAGTATTGTGCACAGGCTTGGGTCCCACACGCTAGACATGGTAATTGATTTTTAATTCGGTAACAGCAACGAGATGCTATCACCGAAATTGCTTGGCTTAGCAGAAATATCATAAAAGGAGATCAATACGTTACACTGAAAATTTATACGATCACGTTTGAAGTATTGTGCACAGACTTGGGCCCCACATGCTGTACACGGTAATTGATTTTGCAATTGGGGATAGTTCTGAGAAAATTTACAAGGATGATAAATAACATAAAAGATTCAAGATAGACTAGAAAAGTTAGACGTGGCAATATTGTTTTAGAGGGAGGCAAGAGGAGACTTAATTGAAACTTTCAAGATAATAAATGACTTTACAAAATACGGAATTCTTAGGTTTGATAAGTCAGACAGGGCGGGGAATTTACTAGCTAGGTCTATTTAATAAATAAAGTTGTGAAAAGAAATTGATTTTCTCTCACAGAGAATTTCGAAATGCTGGAATATTTTACGATTTTATGTAAAAAAGAAATAATACCAGTATAAATAATCTTTAGAATAACTTTGATAAATTTCGATTATCTGGGATAGAAGATGAATTGATGGGACAATTCAGGGAATTATCAGCCGAAATATATTGGAGAATTCAAGAAAAATAAACAAATAAAATGTGCCAGGTAAAGGTTCCTATATACTGGTAAGGTTGTAAAATGTTTTATTAAGTTTTAAATACTTTTATAGCTTGAATGAACGTATATTTTAAAGTTGAATAAGTTTTTCTAATCTAAATTGTTTGAGGAGATGCCTATAACGCTATTTTTGTTCAATAAATAAATAGATAAAAGTTTCCCATGCTGGCTTGTGATCAAGGGCCTTGTCAACAGGGCATTTCCTTTTAAAACCCAAATATTTGTTTTTCTCCTTTTTTTCTACAAAGTCGTGGAGTACAAATGTATCACGATTTGCGACTACAGATCAATTTTGGGGAGAAAACTCAAATGGCAGTGGGCAGGTCGTGTTGCGAGAATGAAAGACAACCGATGGACATCACGACTCACAACATGGATCCCAAGAGAACACATGCGAAATTGAGGCCGACAAAAAAACAAGATGGAGAGATGAACTAGACAAATTCAGAAAATACTAGCTTCGAGACGCCCATGAGAGAGAAATGTGGCAGATCCTGGGGAAGGTCTATGTCCAACGACAGATGTTAAAAGACTGATGATGAAAGAGTAGTCAAATGAGATGAACTAGACGAATTCAGAAAATACTGGCTCCGCGACGCCCGTGATAGAGAAATGCAGCGGATCCTGAGGAAGGTCTGTGTCCAACGACGGACATTAAAAGACTGATGATGATGATGATGATGATGATGATGATGATGATGATGATGATGATGATGATGATGATGATGATGATGATGATGATGATGATGATGATGATGATGAGACAACACTGTGGACTATTGGTTCACTAATCAACAAAAACGTAAGCAAAGAACCCCAGATAATAGAATTGATACCCAGGGGCCCCCAACGGTGTTCCCCCTGAACTTAACACTGCATATATAGTGACAGAAAAACAATATTATCAATCGTATGACTATCGAATAACATAATTATTGTACACGGACCTGTACCATATCTTACAATTGGGATGTTCGTAATCCATTTAGAATAAATATGATTTTAATTGTAGATAAACTGTTCACTATTGTAGTTCATTTATTACAGTCTAAAGTACAAAATGCTTGGTCCACCAGAATATTTCTTATAAGAAAAGGGTCCTTGAGTTTTTAGAGTTCTATAGCCACTGCTTTAAGTTATCGTATTTTAGGGGGACCTTAATTCAATATCTCTGGCCACGATGCACCATTTCGACTACTTGGGGGTCACGTACAGATAAGTAGAATCAGAGTTTTATATGGATGTATCAAAAATTGATTCTTATTTTATGTTCAGCCTCTTCTTAACATCCTCGGAGATATGCCTCCTTTGATAAAACTTAAAATTTGAAAGTTCAAAAAAGTTTTCTTAAAAGAATGATTTATCATTCACTTTTGACTACAAATTTACCTCAATCTAAATTTTTATCTGCTTTTTTTATCACTCACGGGTATAATCTATGATAGTGAGTAATGCCTGGTTAGACGTACCAGCTGCTTTGCCATCTAAGCTACGAAAGTTTCATTGATTCGCAGAAGCTTAAATCCAACCTTGAAACTCACTTGCTATCTATCTCCATGTTACAGCTAGAGATTGAGTGACAGCAAGTCTCCTCAAGTCTCCAGCCCTCCTCTCCACACTCTCATAGTCCACAGAAATACTGTGGTTTACAGTTGCACACCAGTTACCCGTTGGTCATCAATGAAGGTTAAGTGACCGTAAGTCTCCTTTGGTCTTCAGCCCAAATCTCATCTCTACCTCGCTTATCACTACCATTTGGGTGTTTTTTTTTGGGGGGGGTCTCCTCCATCCTTGTCTGTTAGACCACTGCTAACACTTACGGTCGTGGATCCTATATTTCTAGTACTTTCCTCAGTATCCATGCAGTTCCTAGCAGTGCTGTGGTCTGTACAGTCTCAATCCTTCCTTTTATCCCGAATTCCTCCAATCTCGCCCTCAGTGTCTTGGGGACTGTTCCAAGTGCGCCTACCATTACTGGTACTAAAATCAGGATGTAGTTATCAAAAGTTGATAATAATTAGTTGCAACATTTCATCGAATAGAAATGAATAATGAAATAAAAGACTAATTTGTTTTCATTGATTGGGGCAAGCAAATATAATTAAAATCTTGGGGACCAATATTTGGACAATTGATTCGATTCTTTGGGGACATTGAATGCAATAACAATTCCCTGTTTCAGTCAGGTTTTTGGATATAAATCAATTATAATATAAATAACTCGATTAAAGGTCGCCTTCTCCGACGCGATGTCAAATAACTTCCCTTGTACCGAATTATTACTATAATTGCTTGCACATAAATAAAAAGAAAAGGAAAACTAGCCAATAATTGATATTTTCTCAAAAAGGAAAAAAAGGTTTACCTCCACTTTTGATGTTTAAAAGGGGGAAAGGTTTTCTCTCAATTTAGAACCCCAAAAGAGGAAAGAAGTCCCTCCTCTCTTTTGCATACCTAGAGGGGGGAAATATTGTCATCAAGATATGTCGTCAGGTAAAAAAAAAAAAGAGCAACGTAAAAAGTGGAATCTGAATATGAGATCAGATAAAAAAAATCAACCTCCAAAAGAAGTGTTATCAGAATGTAAGGTCAGGCAAAAATCAATTTCCAAAAAAAGTGGTATACGAAGAAATGTTCTCTTATGGAGTCATAACGTTCTCCCATGAAGTCAAAATGTATTTCGACATCACAACCGATGGATACAAAATAAAGGTCTATTTAAGCATTATAATCATATCGTAAATTGAACTGCCCTCTTAGAACATAATGTAACTATTGAAAATCGACACGGCATGCTGCCAAACCGTGACAGTTTCTATTGAGTGACTAACCAAACCTGTCATTATTTTATATTAAGTGTAGTCACACCTCATTTATCAAATATTGATGTATTAGAGATGGTCACTAGTATGCGTGATAGATAGATAGATAGATAGATAGATAGATAGATAGATAGATAGATAGATAGACCTACTTTAAAAACAGAAGAAACCTAGGCTATCTTGCTTTCCATATAGCCATTTTGATATGGGCTATTTTATGGCTAAAAGCGGCTAGATATTTTTTTTAGAAATGGTTACTGGATAAATTCATTTTAAATCTTAAGCGACCAATAAAACTATCTAAGGATCCCTTTTGTAGAGTGCATGTGTGAATTGGTTGAACTTATTCAATTTAAACAATGGTTAAAAATCTAGCCACTTTCAGCCAATTAAAATTGCCAATATAAAAATTGCTCATATCAAAAAGGCTACACGATGCGTCTTTGTAAAGATAGCCGAAATCTATGTTGATGTTTATTATGTTCATTTTGACAGTTTTGGTTGATGGTATCTAATATCTTATCTTTCTCATAACTATTGCAACAGGTATATCAACACACCGTCGTGCTACACTTATCAGACACCTTTGGTTTATATAAAAACAAAAGCATCTGAAAACGATTATCGAATCATTTTTACCTAATAATAGATTTTAATATCGAGACAATGAGACCTATGCGATGTGTTGTTATGGCAGTATGTCGACTTCCTGTTGCATCACATGGTGTAACACAGTAACACCTCTGTTTAGCGTTTCCCCGTTTAGCGCCGATTCGTTATAGCGATCTTTTTCAAATACTGTTCGTGGTGAGTCGATTATCCGAAATAGATCACGCTAAAAGACAGCATCGTCAACTGTCTTCGAAATAACTTTATCGAATCACCATAGCCTCGCAAATGGCCCACCCGACCAAACAGACAAGTTGGCTACAGATTTTTCTCTCTTTTCTCCTCTCTGTGTGTTTCTGTTTGTGTGTGTGTGTGTGTGTGTGTGTGTGTGTGTGTGTGTGTGTGTGTGTGTGTGTGTCCGGATGCTCCTGGTCACATTTTGGGGGCAGGGACCTTGAAGATCTGCATGAGTACACCCCAAGACACCAACTTGAAACTTCTTTTTCTTTCTTTTTTTCCCCCCTCAAATATGTGCTTTTTGGGATCTCCTTGGTCATTTCGGGATCGACAATACCCGAATTTTGTGCTGGTATTTTTCAGAAATATCTCTGATAAAATATCTACTTTTTTTTTAGTTAATTATTTCCGATACATAAGCGGGCTACGGTGATCTGTAAACGAAAAGTACAGATATACTGTAAAGTTTGGCCAATATATGCGTCGTGTGTATGAGAAACACGTAGACATAAAGATACAAACAGTCAATAATATAACATGAAGCCATATATCGACCCAGTGATATTAGTAAAGTAGCTATTAGAAAAGATACACCGCACTAACCCAGTCCATCTTGTTGAGACTCAACAACGACATCATATATTTAAAATGACTGCTGGTACAATCTCTACTTATACTTTAGTATGATGGACCCTGATAACACTGTTTCGCTCAACGCAGCATTTTCGGCGATAATCGAGGTGAGCTGTATTTACAGATATATCATGATGCTAAATACAAGTGAGACAAGGCCAGTCAGAAGCTGTTTCATTTTGGAAAGAAAGCAGTCTAATACCTTCATTTTACAAGTGAGCCCCCGATCTTCGAAAGTGTGCTTACGCCACTTTTTCACTTTACGAAAAAAAAAAGGTGAAGAGCGAGTATTGCGTTAAGCGTTTGTTAAGCAGCCCTTAAAGAGACAGCGCATGTCGTCTCCCTCTCTTCTCTACGCCCAAGACTCTTTCACCTCCGACCCAAACAACCTCCTATAACTCAGCCATAATACCTTATTCACCATTTGGACAGGGGCACAGAACGCTTGAATTTTTTCCCAGGTAAATTGATAGTAATTGTTTCTCCGCTTTACACCATTTCGGCTCATGAAAGGTTTTTATTGGAAGTCCCGTACTTTTGGATATCAGGGGAAGCCTGTATTAAGATTTTATTCGATGGTAGTCAGGTGACTCGGGTAGTTGCAGAGATAGAAAAACGTGACACTGTGTGGGTGGGCCACTGCAAGTCTCACTCAGGTGAAAGAGAAGCCAAATGCTGGACTTGTTAAGACAGGAGTCCCTCGATACAGCACGGTTTGTTTTAACGCGATAGAAAGTGGGCGTCGGTCTCCACTGTCACATTTTCACCCATAGTATCGCTTATGCGTCTAGAAAACTGCAAATAAAAACAGAATTTCATCGAAACACTCACATCATCATCAGCCGTTGAGTCCACTATTGGACGAAGGCCTTTCCCGTCTCCTTCCAAGACGAGCATGATTGCACTAATCTCTAGCATGTCTTACCGACAAACCTTTCTATCTCTCCTCTCCATCTTGTGTCTGTCTGGTCTTTTCTCTACTGTGTTTACTGCCTTGTTGGTACCAATAGCTTTTTGCTCCTCCTGGTGTCCTTTCTTCTCGCTATGTGCTCTGCCCATCTCTATTTTTATTGTTAGATTATTTGTCCAATATCATTCAACCTCGTCCTCTTATTCCTAACATTGTTCTTCCCATATGATTAAAATCTGATTTTTTTTCAGTTTGCAATCAATTAACATATAATTAAATAGAGTTTTACACATAATTCATTTAATGGAAACAACACCTTCGTTCACCGGTGGATGGCATTTTTTTGGCATTGATAATTCAGTTTTGATTACCCACAGTCTAGCTATAACGAGGTTATCTTTCTTTAACCCCAACACC
This sequence comes from Thysanoteuthis rhombus, assembly GCA_963457665.1. Classification (NCBI taxonomy): domain Eukaryota; kingdom Metazoa; phylum Mollusca; class Cephalopoda; order Oegopsida; family Thysanoteuthidae; genus Thysanoteuthis; species Thysanoteuthis major. Next base: position 32,822,477 of record OY735240.1, on the reverse strand, counting down.
TGTATTACAGGGGGGGGTTCATTTACTCTAAACCAACGTTGGAAGAGAAAACTGATTTCAGGCCAGGGTAAAGTTTAAACTTCAAAAATCTACGATACTCGCGAAATATGGATGTCAGTCGACGTCCTTACGAAATGAGCCGAAACCTACCCCTGGTAATTCCAATCGAAACGTGGTGAAAAAATGTACACAATCATAAGAGAAGAGATCTAGCAGACGAGTTTGTTTATTTGTATCCGTGCGACTACATGTGTGACACGAAGTCAGATCAAGGTGGGGTGCCACACGTTCGAAAATGTGCAGGCACAAGGCGCAATAAACCTTAGTCTTTGCACAAGATTTTGCAAGGATGCCGGGACAAGCTGGACAATATCCACAGGACGAATCCTGTTGTGCAAGAGTCTGTAAGTCTCGACGCACGATTTTGCAGAATCATTAGGGCAGCCTTGACTTCGTTCACTGGACGGATCCTGTTGATGCTCACAGGACAAGCCAGAGCATGCTGGTAAGTGATTCTGGGATAGGGAACAATCCCGGAAAATTATCAATGTCTCATCCCGAGGGCGTCAAAGAACAGATACTACACTTTGATCTTAGCCGAAAGGCTGATCATTTTATTTGCATTCCTACGGCTGCAAATTTGACACAAGCTCTTTTTTCATGTGGGTTCCCATTTTGGGCAGTTCAAAAATAGCACCAGTCTCCGCAACTAGAGTTGCAAAGGCGTCGGGGCAAGTACCGACCCATCACTTTCTTACAATGGGACAATGCTGCCCCGGCATGAACTGCTTTCCCGAGACTGGGCCAGGTATATTTTTGAGGCCCCAGGACGAATCGCAGGCCCCATGTGCTAAGCAATGCCGAGCCTCAGCGACCTTTCATTCGCCACGACATCGCACCGGTGCAGATCGATCTCTCAGCCAACAGGACGCCAAAGTGGAAATCAATTTTTCAGCCCAATGGCGTCAAAGAATATATACAGCACTTTAATCTTAACTAAGAGTCTGAGAGATGATACTTCGCCTCGGGTGATACTTCGACATAATTATGGATCCACCAGCTTTCTCTTTCATGCAATAAGTGTTACTTGAGGTACAAGATTCAGGCCCTTAGTTTATAGAGGGTCGCAGGGCGATTTAGGGGATGCCGGTTAGGCCTTAGGATACGGTGATTTTACTGTAAATAGTAACAATCAATTTAGTTCTTTTTTTTTTTTTTGTAACACTTTGAAATATCAATGGGATCTTATTATTTTTGAAGGTTGAGCTAGCTCTGCCAAAGGCTTGCCATCCTAGTGTGATTCTTCGCTTGATTTCTTCTTCTTTTGAGGGTCTCATGGAGATTCGTTGCCCTAGGTAGATGTAGTGGTCTACTTTCTCGAGTTCTGTGTCCTCGATTTCGATCTTAGTGTTTTTATCTCCAATGTGGTTGTTGCACATGATCTTCGTCTTGCTGAAGTTCATATGTAGGCCGACTTTCTTGCTCTCTTCATTTAGTTCATCTATCATTAGTTGGAGGTCGTGTAGGTTCTCTGCGAAAAGGGCTATGTCGTCTGCGAATCTGAGGTTGCTCAGATACTCGCCGTCTATTTTAATTCCTTTACTCTCCCAGTCTAGTCTTCTGAAGATCATCTTGAGGCAGGCTGTGAAGAGTTTAGGTGAGCTGGTATCACCTTGTCTTATTAATCCTAACGAGAAGGGTGTACAACCAATGCATCCTCCCAATAGTCACTTATGGAGCTGAAACATGGAATTTAACCAAGAGACAGACCCGTAAGCTGAGAACCATGCAAAGTGCACATGAAAGAATAATGCTGGGCCTCACATGGAGAGACCACAAAACAGCACAGCACATCCGGGAAAAGACAAGAGTTAGAGACATCATAGAATCCATAAAAAATCTCAAATGGCGGTGGGCTGGCCATGTTGCAAGAATGGCTGATAATCGATGGACATCACGACTCACAATATGGATTCCCCGAGACCACATGCGCAACCGAGGCGGGCAAAATGTTAGATGGAGAGACGAGCTAGACAAGTTCAGAAAGTACTCGCTCCGTGACGCCCATGATAGAGAAGTGTGGCAAATCCTGGGGAAGGTCTATGTCCAACGACGGACGCTAAAAGACTGATGATGATGAGGATGAAATATCAATGAAGGAATTAAGAATGACTTGCGTGGCACAAAGTCGTGGATATTTTGGACTACATAAGATTTGACCAATTAAACTTTCCTTTACAACAGTGAAAAAATGTCTATATATATATATATATATATATATATATATATATATATATATATATATATATATATATATATATATATATAGTCTAGAAAACTTTAAAGCTTTAAACGCTGAAGATGGGTGGTCTTTTCTTATCGGGATCATCAGTTGTTTGTTTGTAACCGTTTCGAAGATTTTAAAAACAAAACGTTTATAATAACATGCCCCCTAAATCGATGATTTTGATATCTAGCTTTGTTGCATTATTTTAAGGCCATATCATAACATGTACACGTAGTTTTGGTTGTTACTGAGTATTATCATAATGTATTGCACGTGGATGTTATTCAATACTAAGCATTTAATTTTTGAAGCAAAGGGCTTACTTACGTAGGTTACCCCAAAAACGTATTTGACGTGAAGGATCAGTAAGTATGAAAGCGGATATGACTTATTCGTGCCACTTCTGTTGAGTGTTCACCCATGGGAATATTAAATCTGTTAAGTCGGATTTAATCTCGGACTGCATGCAAACCAACCTACGATATAATTCTTTTTATAAATACCTGTTACCCAGGAAAAAAAACCTTCGATTTTCCACCAATAAGTTTAACCGAAGAAAATATTTCAAGATATATGTACGCAGACAACCGGACGATTTCGTAATTAATCTGTCGGATTATACATCTTTCTATATCGATTGTAACTGCGGTACCGTCTGCTATGTCTTACCGGCAAACTTTTCTACAACCCAGCCCTGATCTTTTCCGACTGAATTTACTGTCCAGTCGGCACCAATCATCCTCTCCCAGATACCTGAGGTGCTACCAGAACGAACCGGGAATTTGACGATTAAATCATTTTTCCTAATTAAAGAGAAAAAGTGCACGTAGTTTCCAAAGTTTCTTTCGAGGTCATCCTCCATGACATGTATACATTGCCGTCAGCAATTGTTCCGAAGATAATATACAAATAATCTGACAACATTCAGTTCGCTTATTTCAAATTCTCTAAGCTTTTGTGTAACACCTCGTATGTTTGTATATATCTGTCAATTCAGACTTACACTCATATGAAGAAAGTGTGAAGATATTTGGATACATGGAAATTTATATATATATATATATATATATATGTGTATATGTGTGTGTGTGAGTGTGTGTGTGTGAAAAGATATGGTGTCTACAGAATTATGATGGAGGAGAGACAATCTAAAAACCAAGTGAAAATACAAATATCTATCGATTTATTCATATTTGTGGTAATAATTTCGCCATGAACTGCCTTGATGGTGTGATGAATCCAGTTCATGGCGAAATTATTACCACAAATATGAATAAATCGATAGATATTCGTATTTACAATAGGTTTTCAGATTGCATTTTTCATACACACCTATATATATATATATATATATATATATATATATATAATCAAATTCACGAAGATATTTCATTTTATGTAATAACATTTCTATTTGCTTTGATAAATGTCATCACCAACGTATTCTTACAAATAGCTAGAAACATTATTATATATATATATATATATATATATATATATATATATATATATATATATATATATATATATGATGTTGTTGTGTTCAAGTTAGAGGTGCTCAAAATTTTCACGCTTCTTCATAATGCATGAATTTTTAAGATTGAAATCCAGAACGCTGGTGAAAGGTAAAGTACAGACCAGGGTATATACAAGCTCTCGTATTGATTTTTATGTCAACTCACTTGATAATCGCAAAGAAGCGTGAAACAAATTAGTAGTGACGATTCCATGAATATATATCTGATTGAAGATGATAGACAAGGAACATCTTGTCAGTTTTTCAATTGCACTTTTTATGTTTCAGTACAAGAGAACACATGCTTCTATTTAATGTGTGTAAATCATGATCCAAACATCTTTCGGCTAAACAACTGACCATTTTCAAGGTCTTTGGAAAATCAAGGTGTTTAGTCGAAGACGATAAGGCTTATAAGACTTTTGTACAATTTTTACATTCATTAGACCCAAGCGTGTGTTTTCTTGTACGAAAACAAGACAGGCGTAGTATCAGCAGACAAGAGTGTTGCTTGCTCGTCGTTCTCAATCAGACGTTCACGTGAAAAAAAGCGCATGAAGATATATATCAGTCTACGTCTTTACAGAATGAGTCGGAACCTACCCTCTCTGATAATAACATTACATCCAATCGAAACGCTGTGAAAAATAACGGTCGCTAAGGTGTAAACAATTGTGAGAGAAAGGAACCCTCAGACGACATCAGTCGAGACTGATGCCAAGGCTTCGATCGATATTTCGAGAAAGTTCGGAATCTACCGGCTTTCTTTTTCATGCAACAAGTGGCACTAATATACGGAACCTTGTAATATAATTCTAATAATAGTAGCCTCTCTTGTCTTTATCTCATACTGCAACTTGTAAGGTAACAGGAGAAGAGATAAATACGGAATTCTCTCGATGTAACGGCACTCGGTCTAACGGCACTATTTAATGACATACTTTCGTTTTTATATTTTTCTCGAGACTAGTAACAGACGTTATACATTTTACACTTTCTTAAAGTCTTTATGTCTTTTGTGAATTCAAAGAGGTCATACGACGTTGCTCAATAGTCATTTTTTGTTTTCTTTTGTTTTCTTTTTTTTTTTGTCACTTTTGAATTCTGAAGACGGTGTTTCGTGACCTAAACCTATTCCGAATTCGTAGGCGTATTTCACGCCCACAACTTTGGAATAGCTTTTAAAATGAATGAAGAAAGAAATGAATATATATATATATATATATATATATATATATATATATATATATATATATATATAAAGTCTGGAAAGCTTTCCAGCTTTTAACTCTGAACACATTAAAAAAAACTCGGCCAAAAATCGTTTTTGTCACATCAGTCTCTCATTTGAGTTTTTTCAGTCTTTTTTTTTTTGTCATGTTTTACATATACTTTGTTATTAAGGTACAATGCGTAAATTTTGTCATCAGTTGTTTACCATATAAGAGTCACGGGAATTTTAAAAGCAAAACAGTTATATTAACATAGTACCCCAACAGTGTTGATCAGAAACCACCTTCCTTTCAGCTACGATTTTAATATATGGCTTATGTCATACTTAATGTAGTTTGTTATTTTATAGAGAGCATTATCATAATGTATTGTGCATTGATGTTATTTTAAACTACACATCATTCAATTTTTGTAAACAGGCTTACTTACGTAGTTTACAAAAAAACGTATTTAACGATGAGGGATCAGTAAGTATAACAACAGATGTGACTCGCTATTTGTGTCAGTTCAATTGAGTGTTCACCCAAGTGAATATTGAATTTCTCTACATAGAGAGAGAGGGGGAGAGAGATGTAGATAGATAGATATATGTGCAGATATATATGGATATATGTACAGGGGTTAGTTATATATATATATATATATATATATATATATATATATATATATATATATATATATATATATATATGCATACACACACAGCGAAAGCTTAGTCCTTGTATTCTATTTCACACATGAACATACGCATATAGAAATAGAGAGAAAGAAGGATACGTAAATACATAGATATAGATAGATAGATGTAAATAGATATAGGTAGATAGATGTGATGGTATGTATATATATTTAGAGAGAGAGAAATGTATGTATATGCACACAAAAACAGCAATAACTTACTTCTTAAATTATTATTCTACATGTATATATATATATGTGTGTGCATATATTGAGTGTCTCAAAAGTGAAGTGTATTATATTCCATACTCACACACGCATATATATGGAAAGAGGGAGAGAAAGTATGTATATATATATATATGTGTGTGGATATATATATATATATATATATATATATATATATATATATATGTGTGTGTGTGTGTGTGTGTGTGTGTAAGATATCATTGTTGTTGTGTCATCCACAGATAGCTGTTTCATTGTATAACAACTCTTCAGTGTGGCTATAGACAATCCATTATCCCATACAGTACCACGAGGCAGGATCGAAACCTTAGCTTCAGACCCGGAAGCCTCTCCCTCTACTGCACGGAACTGGACGGTCAGTGAGGTTGAATTCAAACGATATATTTATTTATTGTATGCATTCCTCATCTGCCAGAGTGATCTATTCCATGTTGGAAGATATACACAAAAACAGCCATAACTTAGTTTCTAAATTCTTATTCTTTATATATATATGGGGTGTCTCAAAGTGAAGTGACTATACATCCTTTGTTCTTTCCTGTCGAATCTCAATGAAATTGATATGAATCGATAGCTCAATGCAAAATGAATTCTTGAAATTTCTAGGCTATACATATATCTCCAATATTATAGAGATGGCACTAACGTTGGAATATGGGGGCAAAATCACAGCCTAGAAAGGATTAAGGTTCACAATTTCTTTTTCTTTTGAGGGGTGCATGAAAAACAAAGTCTATGCAACACGATGGACAAACTTCTATGAACTCAAGACAAGAATCAGTCGGAAGTTTGCTGATGTTCAGAATGCTTATATCAACTGCTAACTCGACTGGAGTGTTGTGAAGAAGCTGACCGATGTGTGAAAGTCTACGAGCAGAATAATTCTTATTTGAATCTTGTGAAATTCGACTAACATGATTCTCAAACATTGTAGTTTTTGTGTACCGATTTTCATAAGTTTTCGCCAGTTTGTTTCTTATAAGAGATAAGTGTCTATGACTTCACCTAACCAAGAGACAAACCTGCAAACTGAGAAGCATGCAGCGTGCGCATGAGAGAATCATGCTCAACCTCACTCGGAGAGATCACAAGACAGCACAATATATCAGGAAGAAAACGGGGGGCCAAGACATCATAGAATCTATTAGAAAACCCAAGTGGCGATGGGCTAGTCATGTTGCAAGAATGGAAGACAACCGATGGACATCATAACTCGCAACATTGATCCCCGGAGATCACATGCGAAGCCGACGCCGACAAAATACAAGATGGAGAGATGAACAGGATAAATTCAGAAAATACTGGCTCTAGGTCGCCCATGATAGAGAAATGTGGCGGATCCGGGAGAAGGTCAATGTCCAACGACGGACGTTAAAAAACTGATGATGATAGTGTCTATGGCTTTTGAGACATTTTGGATTCATAAGGGGACATAAAGGGCAATTACCCCCGGACTGCAACTATACGAAAATATAATGATTAAAAAATTGTTGTGACCGCCCATATTTTCTATGGAAACTAAAGAGAATATATATATATATATATATATATATATATATATATATATATATATATATAACTCATTTATCAGTTCTTATTACATGCAATAAACGGACTGATATGTATATTTTGTGATTTACAATGTAATTTAATTCCTACGATGGACCCGAGAGTTTAAGTACGACCCAGTCCCAGTAAGATCAGAGAGAACATCACTGAATTTCAAGCAGGAAAAAAATAGGTCTCTTTAGTCATTCAATAGAAACCGTCAAATGACCTACGTCCTTTAGCAGCATGCTGTGTTAGGGGGGATCAGTTGAGAAAAAATTGGAAAAATGGGTGATCAACGGATGTTTCTTTTCAAGCCTTTCGCGTGGCAGTGATCGCTATAAAAAATCTGAATTTCCAAAAGAACTGCTGCCGGACACGAAATGAGAGACCAATTCAGCATAAACTTTCAATGCAAAATAGAAACCCTACAACGGGGGGATTTAGAAAAATTCAAAACAAAAGTTTTGGCATAATAAGGAGTGAATGTTTGAATTTTCAGACCTCTAGCTCTGTAGGTGCAGCCTGTATGCCCGATACACACGTAAATAGTCCGCCAGCAGGACGAACTTAAAAACTGAATAAACCTATGTTGATAGTTTTGGTGACAATTTTGGTTGACGATTTCTAATAGATACCAGGCGTCATGGAATAGTGGAAATATCACAGAGGATATAAGTAACGATTTAACAACTACAAGTCAGAGGGGCACAGAGATATTTGGCCAAGCAAATGGAAACAACGATGATAAATATGGTCAGAATAAATTCTAATTATGACATCACTGGCGTCAAAAAAATATCTGGAAACGTTTTGGTTCTGGAAAATGCAGATATTATTAATAAAATATACCCGTCAAAATGAGATCCTAATTGGGTAGAAAAAATGGCTTCTCTCTTTCCAAAAAAGAATTTAAAAGGATTTAGTAGTGGAGTACTGATGCTAATTCAAGTTTGTAGACAAAACGGCAAAGTCAGAAGCGCCGGAACACATAAACACTTTAATACACACAAACACACAAATATTATATATATATATATATATATATATATATATATATATATATATATATATATATATATATATATATATATATATAACTCTTCGCCGTCTTTGATGGCTACGGTTGTTTAACAGAGGGAAATACTCAAAGTCGACAGTGGGATTGATGTAAAAAGGGGGAGAAACATGGAAATGAAAAGAAGCTGAAAGAGACGAAACCAAATGAGGAGAATTAAACAATCTAATCAATGAAAGAACGAGAGAAGAAAGAAGGAAGAAGCTACAAAGAAAGGAGGAATTCGAAATAGGTTCGATCCACAACTAACACTGCTAAACATGAACGGCTACATCAGCTGATATCAACAAGTCAACTCTGATAAGTTTATCGCAGAGACCTTACTTCAAAAATTGAAAATTTAAAGAAGAAAAAGCGCATTCAAAACGCTTCGATAAAACTACAGTATTGAATAACCGTAGCCACCACAAGTGGCGAAGCGTTCTAATCCTTTAGTATAAGTGCGTGTGTTTGTTTATGTGCTTGTACGTTTCAATGCCCCTGGCACTACCGTTTTGTCCATAAACTTGAAAATTGGCATCAGTACCCACTAGACTCCTAACGAAAAAGAAAGATTTTTAGCCTTTGGGGGCCTTATTTTGACGGACTAAATAATAATATCTAAATTCCCCATAACCTAGATGTTTCTATGTTTTTGTTAATTTTTATTTGTTGTTTGTTTGTTTTTTGGTTTT
>OY735240.1:32768214-32808214 GCA_963457665.1 Thysanoteuthis rhombus | reverse complement strand
CCCGACGAGCGTTCAACAAGTGTTTATTTTGTTTTATCCATGTTCGCCTACTTTGCTGCCTTTACGTGGGAGTCTGTTGATATTCAATTATCAATATATATACAAATATATGAATATTTCAAAGTATCATTTATATCTCCATCAGCTGGCAGGTTTTGTAACTAATTGATCAGTAATACGCACTGAGAAAATAAGTTAAATATACAGAAATATTTCTTCATTAATGACTTTATTCTTATTCTTCATCACACACACACGTATATATATATATATATAATTACAGAAAATTCGTAAGAAAAACAGAAAAACTTTACGCGTGTTTCATGGTAAATCCATTCTTCAAGATTGGTTAACAATATTTTGCATCGGGCTAATCCGTGCTTGTTAAGTATTGCTCTATATTGCTTTGATAATACATTGAGCACTCTCTAATGATAAAATTAAATTGAGTTTCAACAATGCTTTTTCTATTATCGAGATCGTTTTCAAATAAAATAGTATTATTGACAGTATATATATAAACAGACAAACACTCACACACACACACACACACATATATATATATATATATATATATATATATATATATATATATATATATATATATATATATATATATATATAAATAGTCTAGAAAGCTTTACAGCTTTGAACACTGAACATTAAAAAAAACTTTTTCAAAACTTGTTCATTTCACTTCAGTCCCTTATTCCCCAATACCTGTCAAAGCAATTTACGTAATTTTCCTCAGTGTTTTTCTTTATGTTTTACATATACTTTGTTATTAAGGTACGATGTGTAGATTTTGTTTTGTTGGGTTCATCAGATGTTTACCATGTAACTGTCACGGGAATTTTAGAAGCAAAACAGTTATATTAACATAGTACCCCAGCAGTGTTGATCAGAAACCACCTTCCTTTCAGCTACGATTTTAATATATGGCTTATGTCATACTTAATGTAGTTTGTTATTTTATAGAGAGCATTATCATAATGTATTGTGCATGAATGTTATTTTAAACTACATATCATACAATTTTTGTAAACAGGCTTACTTACATAGTTTACAAAAAAACGTATTTAACGATGAGGGATCAGTAAGTATAACAACAGATGTAACTCACAGTTCGTGTCAGTTCAATTGAGTGTTCACCGAGGTGAATATTAAATCCGTTGTGTTGGTTTTGATCTCAGACTGCATACAAATCAACTCATGATATCATCTTTCAGAATTATAATCACATAGAAAAAATCCTTCAGGTTGATTCTCTTCCAATACATTCAACAGAACATTTATATAAGTATAGAAGAGGAAAGGTAAGAACCAAGGTAATTGACAAAGAAATGTGCGATCAAAATTAGCACAAGGTGACGTCCAAATATCTCAGAATATTTTAACAATCTCCTTTGGTGTGTGTCACTGATCAATTAGCTACGACACCTGTAAGCCGATGGAGATATGAATGATACATCGAAATATTCATTTTTTTTCTCATCTTATTTTAATTACTTTCAAACCTTTTTTCACACTATGTAATTATCTCTATATTCTCGATCTGCCCGATATATATATATATATATATATATATATATATATATATATATATATATATATATATATGTATATATATATATATATGTATATATATATATATATATATATATATATATATATATATATTTATATATATATATATATATATATGTGTGTGTGTATATATATATATATATATATATATATATATATATATATATATATATATATATATATACATATATATAACAAAATTAGACAGAGGTGAGAGAATATATAAACAGATATATTTGTACATGAATATTTCGATTTTGCGTCTCTACCCCCGAGCAGAATTTGAATGTAATATTTTATTTTCCTCGGATAATTGGAATATGTTTCCTAGTTGATAGAATTGACTACAACGAACAACTCTCAGTATTAATGAAAGAGTAACAAAAGTATAAATTTGAAACACATATACATACACATTTGTACGCACGAATTTATGTGTGTAAATTTACGCATTCGCAGTATTTGTACACATGTGTCTGTGGGGAACCGTGCATTCTATAAGAATCTGCTTATTGATCAGGATCTGTGTGTCTGTGAGAATCTATTCGTCTGTAAGAATAGACAGGGAATACCTTGAATAATGCTGGTTTTGATATAGTACGCTTAAGTTATTAATGCATGAATTGATGCTGCTAAGAATAAACTGAAAAAAGAAGATATTTAATCAGAGTAAGACTTCGAACAGAGTGCAAAATGATGGAAAGAATTAACTGAACTATTCAAGGTAAACCTGTATGAATTTACTGGTATCTATTTGTAAGGATATCTGTGTGTGTATATAAATGTCTATGTGTCTACCAGGATCTATATATCTATAAGAATTCACAAGTCTGTAAGGATTTACAAGTCTATAGGGACTCCTGTATTTGTAAGAATGTGTCTGTAAGGATCTTTGTGTTTACAAGAATCCACGTACCCATAAGGACCTACGTGTTATATAAGGATCTGTATAAATAAGAATTTGCGTATGTAAGGATCTATGCGTTTATAAGCTATGCATCTATAAGAATATGTGCATCCACACGAATCTATGCGTATAAAAGGTACTATGCATCCATAAAGTTTCAGGTGACTACACAGTTCTATACATAAGAATATAGTTAAGAATCTGTACGTTTATGACGATCTCTCTGCAGGGTTCTATGCCTCAATAATGATCTATGTGTGTATAAGGATCTATAAGCCCATAACGATCACTCTTTAGTTTGTATGGTACCTCGACGATCCACTAGATCATAAGATAATTCTGAATCAGATCCGGCCATCATTTTAATGTTTATCTTTCATTAAGTTTCTGCGTGGGTGTGTTTTTATGAATTAGTTGAAAACATTGAATAAAGATTGTGTAGTGCGTGCGCTGTGGATGTGTTAGTGCGTAGGTTTATATAAACAACAAATTATATACTTCAATATATCTCTATGTAATCGTATATGCACATATATATATATATATATATATATATATATATATATATATATATATGTATGTATGTATGTATGTATGCATATGTATGTGTGTGTGTGAGAGAGAGACAGACAGACAGACAGACAGACAGAGAGACCGAATGTAAAAATGTGTACATATGTGTGTATTTACATTACCAAGTTCAGAAGAATGTTTTTAGACTTGTATACGTCTACGATTGAGAACATTCTCTTGTTTTTGTTCTTGTTTAGGGGTTTTAGGGGGTTTTATCAGCCTGATTCGCCTTTATCAAAAGAAAACAGTGCGTGAGGTTAGCAACGCCACCCCTAACGAAACTGCGACAGACTGTTTGTGGACCTTATGCTCCACAGGGACTCCACAGAAGCAATACAGAACAAAACAATGAAGAAAATATATGATCATAATAGTTTAGTTTTTTTTTCTTTTCTTATCTCTTTTTTTTTTTTTTGAATGAGGGTCGTTGCTGTTGTTGTTGTTGTTGTTATTGATATTGTTGTTGTTGTTTTTGTTTTCGTTATGGCTGTTGCTGTTGTGGTATCAGAAAAAAAATCAGCAAAGCACGTGATTGGGGGAAAATCGGATCCTAGAAGCGCAGTAGCAGAGCGGTGAACTCTATTCTAAAATATCAAGCAAACATTTTCAAGGGTTGGTCACAACGATGATAGTAACGAATAACTCACGAGGAAAACTGGGAGGCAATTAGGGTCTCTAAGAAGACGAAAAACTGACGGGGCCAGCCCCTTAAAACACAGACAGCGAAAAAGCAGTTAAAGGCGGGGGTAAATAAAGCACGATAAAGCTTTTAGTCAGCGCTTTGTGTACTTACGGTAAATATATAACCATCTGATGGCACGGTATACATTCGGGTTGCTTTCTTTCCCTTTCTCATTGTAGCTGGGCGAAAAGATGAAAACTGCTTGGTATCTTCATGTACATTATTGCACATACTCATAAGCATACTGGTGTTAAAGGTGTCATATAAATGTATACATGACGTGTTTGTATATTTTTCATGTTTGTAGAACACTTTTCAAGGTAGGTGTTTGTGAACGAAGTTGTTTACTTATGTTTACGGAATCTGTTGTTTTATATATGTATGCTCTAGTTTCTATGCAAGGGTTCGTGTGTGTGTGTGTGTGTGTGTGTGTGTGTGTGTGTGTGTACGTGTGTGTATGTGTATGTGTGTTTTTACTTATGCTTGTGTTATGTATATATGTTAGTGACTAAGGGTGCATACTTGTATTTCCGAGGCTGTTATCATATATATAAATATATATATACATATATATATATACATATATATATATATAATTTGTTTCAGCTTCTAGATATATAAGTCTGTGTGTTCGTGTTTCATATGAATGGACACATGATTAGTCAATCGTTTCTTTTGTCTGTTAACAGCATTCTGTGTGTATTAGTGAGTGAGAATATATAGTTGTGTTTACCGAGGCTGTTGAATTATATATATCTATGTAAATAATATTTGTTTTAACCTCTGTTTACATGCATTCGTGTATGTGTGTGTGTGTGTGAGTGTGTGTGTGTGCAAAGAAAGACAGAGATAGTAAACTGTAGCATGCACAAGACAGAGAGAAATCAAGTGATAGAAAAAGATAAGTACAGGTTTAGATGAGCTAGGTATCCATGTTATTAAATAAATATATTTGTTTTAGCAGCTGTATACGTATTTATGTATGTGTATGAAAATCAGGAGAGAGACAGAGACAGAGAGACAGGTATTGAGAGAGAGAAAGGAAGAGAGAGTGTAAACTGTTGCGTGCACTCGAATGAGAGAGATAGAAAAAGATAGGTGCTGGTTCTAATTGACTAAGACTGCATGTGGACGAGTTCAGGCGTTACCGATTTGAGTTGCGCACACGGGTGTGCATTGTCTAGTTTATTAATTGAGTATATGGATTTGTGTACGTGTTTTGGATGGAATCATGTGTAGCCCTGGTGTGCCGATTAAAATTAAAAAAACTTGCTTGTCGCAAATGACAATGTACGTCCGTATTTCGACGTGTGTGCATCGACCACGGCAAGCGAGCGAATGGCTCTGTGTTTTGAAAATCGTTCCTATGCCTCGATCCGCGGGAAAAAAGAAACTTGGTTGTTGAACAAAGATCGAAGCATAACAATTTCCCCTATTTTCTCTCTCTCTCTTTTTGTTTTCTTTCTTTCTTTTTTCACGCACTAGTAGTAGCAATAGTAGTAGTAGTATTAGTAGAAGTATTAGTATTAGTAGTAGTAGTAGTAGAGTCTCCTACGGCCGCACTTATTCGTGTTTAGATGCTGGTTTAAGTCCCCAAAGACTGAATGGATCATTCTTTTGCATTGCATCTCCTCCCACCAGATCTATTACTCTCCCTCTTTGCCTTCGACTACTACCTCTTCGTTGTTCTTTTTTTCTCTTCTTCTTTCTCTCTTTCCTTGATGGCTCCCCCGTTCGTGCGAAACACCTACGTACCTTGTTTTTTCTTTCTTTCCTTCCGTGAATGAATTCTCCATTCTTAACGAAATAAAAACAATGTAAATAAATCTCTGTAACAGGTCTTTTTTTTTTTTTCAGGAGTTGATCCCCGGGAGAGCAGGGAATCTGGACTCCTATCCCCAACCCCCGCCCTTCAAAGGCAGAATACTTTTTTCCCTTTTTTTTTTTTTTCAAATTATATACTTAGATGAAGAAATTTTATTAGTAAAGATCAAACAAACAAATAAACCCCAAGTAATCATAAATTAATTTTAATAACAAAAATTGTCATTTTGTTTTTCATTTAATATAAGTAATCATTATTTTTTTCATTTTTTTTGTTTTTGGTTTTTTTTTTGGTTTTTTTTTATTGGTTCCATGGTAAATTTCTGGGATTAATTGTTTCATTTCTCTCCACACATCACTTTCTTGTTTTTAACGTCTGAAATCAAACATATCTATTTATAAACATATCTTCTTCTCCTTTCTGGACACCCGCACCACCCCTCACAGAATCCCAGATTTAATTTTTCTCTTTAATTGGTATCTTTTTTCCATGAAAGGAAAAGTAAGTAAAAAAGAATTAAACTAAACGAAAGAAACATATTTTTTTAAACGGGGGAGAGAGAAAGAGAGGGGGAGAGATACGTAGAGCGAGAGAGAGAGGGGGAGAGACCAGTACTTTATTTTAATTTCTCACTTTGAACATTATCAATCTTCATCAATTTTTCGACTAGAATCATCCCTGACAACAAGAAATCTCTGTGACTGTGTGTGTGAGTGTGTACTTAAGTGCACTGCGATTACTCGACAACTAGCCATTATACTAAGTTTACAATCGCTGAATATATTAGTCTACGCACAAGGTGGTGCAGAGTCGAGTTCGAAGTTGTTTGGATCAGTGGTTCTCGAAAATCTAATAAAACAAATTTTAAAAATACAAAAAAAGACCATAGATCTAATTTAGATATACAATGTCTATATTGACACTGGATCTGAATCTAGATATATATCTAAATTGACAACAGATCTAAATCTGGATATATATCTAAATTGACATTAGATCTAAATCTAGATATATATCTAAATTGACAACATCAAAGAGAAGTAACCGAAATACTTCAAAGCCATAGTTTCGTACAAAAGTTTATCTTAATTTCTATAGCAACTCTCAGACCGTTATTCTACTATCGTCAGTAACCGGCGCCTATCGGAAATAGGTTATCTACTAAGCATTGCTAAGTTTTTGCACAATGCTAAAAGCATGGGGCACCTAATGAGGATCGAACTCACTACTTGGTAGTAATGATCTGTGTGTCCAGTTTGTTAGCGATTAGATCACGACGGTTTATTAGAATCACTCGAGGCTGGCAAGGTTCCGGTAAAGCAAGCTCAACATTCAAGAACAAAAAAATACTATTAGTCTTCTAAAAGAAAGGTGGGGTCTACAACGAATGCATCGTACCGATACTCACCTATGGAGCTGAAATATGGAACCTAACCAAAAGATTGACCCTCAAACTGAGAAGCACGCAACGCGCACCCGAGATACTCAACCTCACATGGGAAGATCATGAAAAAGTACAGTACGGTAGAGAAAAAACAGCAGTCAGAGATATAGAAACCATTAGGAAACTCAAATGACAATGGGCTGGCCATGTTGCAACAATGGAACGCAAAAGATAGATATCACAACCCACGAAATGGATCCCTAGAAATCACATGCGAAAATGAGACCAGCAAAATATGAGATGCCGTGCCGTGAGAAGTTTATTAAGTATCGGCTCTGCGACGCCCATGATATGTAGGTCAGGCAAATCTTGGGGAAGGTCTATGTCCAATAAAGGACGCTAAAAGGCCGATGATAAAAATGATGATTGCTATTTTCTAATTGCTTTTGTGTAAAAAGTATAGAAAGTGTTTATTATTATGTTCGAACTGATATAGTGACTAGGATAGTGATATTTTGAAATTTATATATATATATATATATATATATATATATATATATATATATATATGTATATATCATCAGTTTTTTAACGTCTGACGTTGGAAACAGACCTTCCCCTGGATCCGTCACAATTCTCTATCATGGGCGTCACAAAGCCAGTATTTCCTGAATTCATCAAGTTCATCTCTCCATCTTGTATTCTGTTGGCCTCAGTTTCGCATATGGTCTTTGGGGATCCATGTCGTGAGTCGTGATGTGCATCGATTGTCTTTCATTCTTGCAAAATGACCAGCCCATTGCCATTTGAGTTTTCCAATGGATTCTATGATATATATATATATATATATATATATATAATGTCAAACAAAAGTGACCACAAAAAAGATTTAGAAGTGAATGGGTTTTTTGCGATTTATTACTGTACTGTTATACACTTTCACAGACCACACACGGAAAAAAATGTTTTCATTAAATGTTCCTTAGTAGCGGCGTTCAAAGCCCAGTATTTCCTTGAGTTTATCATGATGGGTGATAAAGTTATGGAATTTGAGGGACAGCCTGCAACCCATTTCACCGTAGTTTTTCAAGATGATCTCAACGAGCTCCACTTGGTTTTCGGTTTTGTGATTGCACTGGAAGCCCCGAACTATACTTTTTTTTTCCTCCTTACTGATTTTCTTGGAGGAATCTCTCGCACTCAAGGATCTTCTTTATCCGTGGTTCGATAAAGATATCGTCTTTGACCTTTGCCTCAGAAAGTACTCTGTTAAGATATGTGAGACCCACAGGGCATATTTCGACGTGTCTATCAGGATCAAAAGTAATTCTGGACATTTCATTTCACCTGCAATACAATAGTGTCAATAACTAACTAGACACCTTGAAGTGTAAGGAATGCAGCTTAGATGTCACCAAGGACCTCAAAATGGTGACATTCCTGACGGATCCCAGGTATCCCTGCTATCTTTGCCTTTGGGACAACAGGGACACCTTGATGTACTGCCAAAGGCGAGAATTGAAATATAATCTTTCATCTTTTTCACACATTTATTATGTATTTTTTCATGTTTTCCATACGATATCTCCAAAGGTTCTCAAATGATTTCAGTGACAATTTGTGCAGGTACAGAGGGGTCAATATAAGGGAAACCTACGCTTCAAATTGGACCCACAACTGAAAACCTATTCAGGGATTAATTTTCGAAGAAGATAAAACATGTTTTTCTAGACAAAAAGAAGAGTAAGTGTTTGGACCACCGATGATACATCCCAACACGATGGCTTCCATTTTGTTTTTGGTCACATGACATTACATGATGCCAACAAGAGACTTACTTATCTATGCCAAGAATGGATGTGGCTTTTTAACCCAGTCAGGGATTCAAAAATTCTAGTACAAAATTGTCATATAAGATAATCTATGGTAATGGCACTCGGTGTGAAACCTCCATGCACTCTAGAATGCCTTTTAAAAACCCCTACTGTCAGACGAGGAAGGTGTTGTGATCTGTTGCTATTTGATAGTTCACCTATTGTGTCATTTTGTGGCTTCGTTGATGACTTTTCTTTCTACTTTTGCTGAGGCAAACCCTCCCACAGATGAGAGAAGTTAGATCGAGATGTTCACCATTGTGAACGGGAAGTTCAAAATCTGGTAAGGGAATGTAAATGATCATACCTCACCTGATACTCACTCTAGAACAATAAGAACCTTGAAATTATGCTAATTGAATTGATTAATCAATTCATCAACCCATTATACCTTTCCTGCATTTTCTTTGGTCAGCCACGGTCTGATGTTTCCCATATGTACGATAAAAAGTTGCAATTTAAATAATTATTATTATTATTATTATTATTATTATTATTATTATCATTATTATTATTATTATTATTATTATTACTAGCGACCTCTGGTGCTATTTAATAATACAAACTTTGTCTCAAAGAGGAGATTTATGACACAGAGATATAATTGTATTATTGATTTTTGTTCTATCTTGATATTAAAAGAAATGAATATATAATCCAACAGAATAATTATAAATGCGTTATTTTTATTTGAAACTCGATTTGCATAGAGATCGTGAACCAGCAGGACGTATACTTTCACGATGCTGCACACTATCTCTAAGGCTGCATGTTACGTGGACATACTGCTATTTGATCCTTTAACCCCCAAAACAAAAAAACAGCTCTCCATCCACGGACAACCTTAAACACACTGCCACTTCATCCACTCGAAACACAGAAATCTCGAGTTTCTCTTCATCTTTCTTTTCATTTCTCCATCCTGCTGATGATGTGGGGTGCATCCCCTACGGAACACCCGTGATAATAGCAGTGGCCTAATAGCTAAGAAAAAGACTTGTTGAAAGCGGCACAAATCACAGCGCAGCTATGACAGACGAAGGCGTATGAGAGGAGGACTGGGGACCTGGGGAGACTTGCAGTTAATCAGTCCCCAGTGGTGATCACCAGACAACCTCCAAACTCCAGCGGTTACCATCAGGCAACTGGTGTGAGATTGCTAATAATAATAATAATAATAATAATAATAATAATAATAATAATAATAATAATAATAATAATAATGATTGAGACTATACAGACCATGGCACTGCTAAGAACTGCGCAGATGCTGAGGAAAGTGCTAGAAATATAAAGACTGCAACGTTAATTGTCAACAGTGATCCAACAGAGGAAAGGAAATGAAAGCGGAAATGTAAACCACAGCACTGGCATAATAGGCAAAAGAGAGAAGAGACGTTGGCTGAAGACCTGAGAAGACTTATTGTCACTCAGCCTTCAGCAATGACCACTGGGCAACTGGTGTGAAACTGCAAATCGCAGAATTACTGCGACCTATGAGTACTAGGAGAGGAGGGCTGGAGACTTGAGAAGACTTGCTGTCACTCAAACTCCTGCGGTAACCACCAGCCAACTGGTGTGGGATTGCATCATAATAATAATAATAATAATAATAATAATAATAATAATAATAATAATAATAATAATAATAATAATAAAATGCCGCATGTGCCGTGAAAGAGATGAAACAGTAAACCACATAACTAGTGAATGTAGTCAACTCGCCCAGAAGGAGTATAAGCATAGACGCGATAGAGTAGCAACGATGATACACTGGGAACTAAGCAAACAAATGGGATTCAACCATTTGGAAAAGTGGTATCAGCACAAGCCAGAGGCAGTTTTGGAGAATGACAACCACAAACTACTCTGGGACTTTGACATCCAAACTGACCACCTCATCCAGGCAAGAAGACCGGACTTAGTAATAGTAGACAAAAAAAGGAAGGCCTGCCAAATAGTAGACGTTGCTGTACCTGCAGACCATAGAGTTAAAAAGAAGGAGGGTGAAAAAAGGGAAAAATACCAGGACCTAGCAAGGGAGTTAAGGAAAATGTGGAACATGAGAACCAGGGTAGTACCGGTCATAGTGGGCGCACTAGGAACTGTCCCAAAAACGCTGAGGGAGAGACTGGAGGAGATCGGGATTAGGGGGAGGATAGAGACCGTACAGACCACAGCACTACTGGGAACTGCACGGATACTGAGGAAGGTGCTAGAGATATAAGTACTGCAACGAATTGTAGCTCTGTCATGATATGCGAAAGAGAGGAGACGTTAGCTGAAGACCTGAGGAGACTTATTGTCACTCAGCCTTCAGCGATAACCACTGGGCAACCGGTGTGAAACTGTAAATCGTAGAATTACTGCGACCTATGAGTACTGGGGGAGGAGGGCTGGAGACTTGAGGAGACTTGCTGTCACTCAAACTCCAGCGGTTACCCCCAGGCAACTGGTGTGAGATTCCAAATAATAATAATAATAATAATAATAATAATAATAATAATAATAATAATAATAATAATAATAATAATAATAATGATGATAATAATAATAATAAACAACTGTATTATAAAGCGAGGATAACTATTAAATTTTAAGGGGGATAGTCTCCCTCATTTATTTAAATATGTGTTTATCCTAGTCACATCTGATTACACTTTTTTTCATTGGCTTGCAAGGCCTTTATTCTAAGATATAGAACTAGGGGGATGTGTACACGGCAAAATAAGGGGGAGAAGAAGAGAAAACTAACAAGAAATGTCATCTACAAACGAATAATTGGTTAATATGTAAGTAAATAGCATAATACTTATATATTGATTAAAACATTGACCATTCGAAATGAATTGATGTCAAAAGAGTGCAAAGGAGAGCAACAAACAGAATTCACACTGGCCGACATCAAAAGCTTAATTGTGTATATCTGATAAAGTAATTAATCTTGTACCTCTGCTGGAACTAAACTCAATTATCAGTTAGACAAAATATATTAAGAGACAAGTTTCAACCGATTTCACTCAAATTAACATCCGCAAATACTGTGGCAGTAACTGCATGTACGCAATTAGTCACGTTCATCGATTCAGTTCGTTAGTCTCTTCAATTTGCTTGCCGATTTTCGTGATTAGTTTGCCGTATTGTTTTATTTGTTTGCCTTGCCTTTTAATTTATTTGCTGTATTTTTTAATTTGCCAGTATTTTTTAATTTGTTTGCCGTATTTTTCAATTTGATTGCCTTATTTTTTGATTGGCTTGCCTTATTTTTCAATTTGCTTGTATTTTTTTTTAATTTGTTCGCCGTATTTTGTAATTTGCTTAACTTATCTTGTGATTTTCTTGCCGCATTTTTCAATATGTTTGCCTTATCTTTTTCATTTGCCTACTTTATTTTTTCAATTTGCTCGCCCTATTTTTTCAATTTGTTTTCCTTTTTTGATTGACTTTCTTTAATTTTTCAATTTGCTTTTATTTTTCAATTTGCTTGTCGCATTTAGTACTTTCCTCGACTCATTTTGTGATTTTCAATTTGTTTGCCTTATTTTGAAATATGCTTCACGCACTTTTTAATTCATTGTCTTTTTTGTAATTTGCTTGTCGCATTTTGTTATTTGCTTGCTGATTTTCTAACTTACTTGTCCTATTTTTTAATTTGCTTGCCATACCATTTTTTATTAATTCTTGAAAAGCTTCAGATTCTTTGACACCGTGATGAAAATTCCAACGTAAGGAAATTCTATTATCAATGTAGAAAACAAAGGAAACGAAGTCTTCAACAATTAGGCAGGTCTTCATTTCTTTTTCTCTTTTGATAATCTTTCGTTTCTCATTTGTTTCTTCCCTTTCATTGTCGTAATCAATTCCCTTTTCTGCAATGAGAATATCAATAAAGCAATGATTTCGGAACTGAAGGTCCGTCAGGTGATGGTCAGGAGTCTGCAGATAAAAATTCAAATTGATACCATGAATCAGGATAACGGAGGTTGACAGTAAGCCCACTATCGAAAAACAATTATTGTATGCTATATATGTATATATATGTACATTATATCAATTATTATCATTATATCATAATTAACGCTCCCTCATTCAGGGTTGATCACTCTTTAAGTAAGGTAACTCGTTCATTATAAGCTATAAAAGCAATGTTCTTCCAATTCTGGAATACAGAACTCTTGTGTATGGGGAATTGAGCGTAAGTGAATATATCGCTTAAATTCAGTCTTACTGTCAGTCGAGTTCTGTGTAGGGCAGGGGTAAATTACCAGCCTGTGGGTCTGAAGTGAAGGTTTCGAACTTTCCCCGTGGTACCGGATGTGATAATGGATAGTCTATAGCCACATTGAAGAGTCGTAATACAACGAAACAGCTGTCTGTGGATTACTCAATTATTTAATTATCATTATTATATTATATTAGTATATGTATTTGGTTCGAATAAATGTGATCCCTATCAAATAAAAAAATATTTTTGAATGTCAAAAGTTCCACCTTACAATAGTTCATTAATTATAGTCTGAAAACTGAATGTTAAAAATAGGGGTCTGCCAGAATATTTCCTTTATAAAAGAAGAGGTCTCCGAGTTTCGAAACCACTACTATGGCTGTATTTTTTTTTTTTTTTTTTTTAAGAATGATGAAATAACTTGACATGCCGGTGGCAAAACGGTTAGCAGCACGGAAAATGGAATCGGGAAAGGCATGAATTTATTCTATCTTCCTCCAGCTATCCCTGTTCCACCATGGGCAACATCACTGCAGTGCTGTCGTCTGGATGGTCACAGTCTCTCTTTGTCCATCCGATCTTTTTTTCTGGGCTATTTGAGACTATTCCTAGTGCTCCGACCGCTATTGGTATTACTGTCACTTTCACTTTGAAGCTGAGACGGAAAAGCTTGTGATATGAGGAGTCCAGACAGGAACGGCTAAATGTGTAGACAGCTCAAGGGGCACTTCTTGAATGAAGAACAACAGTTAATTTGACAGCAGCAAGTGTTGTTTGTTTTTTAAGACAGGAGAATTTGTTTTTCGATAAGCTGATATAGCTTTCCCCCGCTAACCGAAACTGGACCATTCCTATAGTTTTTTAAAAGAAACTTTCGTTAGCCGAATAGGCGTAAAGTGAAGGGGCAATTACTATTAATTTACATAGGAAAAAAATTGAGCGTTCTCAAACTCCCAAAATGGTAATAATGCTATATGAGGCTGGGTCATTGGAGGTTGGGTGTTGGGAGGTTCAAGAGACACGGGTTTAGGGGAGGGAGAGAATGGGAGCAGGTGCGAATTGCCTCCATTACGGCTTGCTGTAAAATAAACGCTGAACGCTATATTCGAAATGAATATAAACCGGCTCGACCGGAATTTGAACTCCACTGTTGTTTATGTACAATAAGACAAACATAAGGCCACTCCGAACAATCGATGCCGGTACGCTCAACGCTTACACACGCACGTTGCCCGAATACTTAATGAGATCTGTGTTTTTCTAAATCTAATAATTTCTCGTCAGTCATTTTCTACAAATTTAGTTTAGGAGCGGTTTGTAACGTCCTCTTGTCAGAGCTGCATTTTCCCCCCAGAAACGGAAGTATCTTCGACGTCTGGAAACTGGTTGACTCCGACACCCAGTTGGCTTATATCAGAGTCTTCTTCGACTGGGCGATATCGTCGGCCGTTCATTCAATTTGTGTGGGCAGTGAGCAACTTTGCAGGAAATGGTGGGCGTTTTTTTTTTGTTTTGTTTTTTTTTTCAGAATTTGGTGGGTGTTATAGGATTTCAAGTATGAGAATCTGTATTAGACAATAAAGAATTAACTGAGTTAGAAACATTAACAGAAATATTTTCTATTATTAATTCACCAAGCTGCACTGTGTTATCGCAAACTATGCAGGCGCATTAACAGACGTGTAAATGTTTGTGTAGGAGTGTGTACGTCTGCACTAGACTCGCTGTAGGTTGTTACATGTTACAGATATCCATGCAACACTCTTGAAAGATTACATGACATCGAATA
This sequence comes from Thysanoteuthis rhombus, assembly GCA_963457665.1. NCBI lineage: Eukaryota > Metazoa > Mollusca > Cephalopoda > Oegopsida > Thysanoteuthidae > Thysanoteuthis > Thysanoteuthis major. The sequence goes on along the minus strand of OY735240.1, from coordinate 32,793,368 downwards.
CAGGAATTACATTTATAATATCTAGAGAAAAGAAAGAACATTATCCGTGTGCCAAACATTTGATGTTTATAAGGGTTAACAATGTGTAGGTGTCCTTACAGATATTTATATTCATTAATAGCGAGCGTATTGGGATGATTCAAGAACAACTAAAGAAATATTAAAACGTTTTGATGAGGAGATAAGAGTGTGTTTGTCTCCAATTAGACTTAATATGAATGAGATATTATAACTGAGAAACAAGTTCACGCCACTCATTAAGTTTGTACACTTACTTGAGGTTACATACGTAAGATGCTCTTTAAGTATATTAGAGACCGTCAACCAAGACTATCACCAAAACTATCGACATAGGTTTCTTCAGTTTTCAAGTTGGTCTGGCTGGCTGGCTGGCTAGAGAGCAGGCTATGTATCTATGTAATGATATCGCATACACGTCACACCAATCGAGCAAGAGGGCTAGAAACTTAAACATTTATTCCTTATTTAATGTAGAAAAAATGCTTTTCTTTCCTTTTGTTTTTGATTCACCCCAAATTAGGATTTATGGGGGAGGATCAATTTACAATGTAAGTTGTTTTTTTTAATGCTGAATTGGTCATGGGTTTGCACCAATATGATTTTTGAAAATTCAGACTTTAATGGCCACTGTACAATAAAACGCGAGAGAAATAACTTGTTTACTGATCACCCCTTTTTTTCTCATTTTAATTGATCACCCAAACACAGCATGATGCTAAAAGGTACGGGTGACGTTTTCTCTTGAATGACTAACCAAACCTAGGGTTTTTAATGCATTTGTTATCAATGAAGAAATGATGTAGCGCGAATCATTTTTTTTATTCCAGCAATGTTGCCCACGGACAAAATATATGGCTTATATCAAATCAAATAAGTCCCAGGGCGATAGCAGTACGTTCACAGAACCACACCGAAAAGCAAAATATAACGTTCTATATGTATAAACTAAAAAGTAATCAGAGGGCCCGTACCTACGGCAAGGCTTTACAACAACTAAAAACAGAATGAAAGTCGGTTCATATATAGCTACGATGCTGGGGATATAACAATAAGAAAACAGTTAGGTTCCGCCTCGAATTTAATCTTCCCTAGCCCAATTCCAACACTTCCAGAAAATATCATCGAAATTCATTGAGAACTTTTGGTAATATCATATAGCTATGATGCAGGATGGAGCAGCCATGGATCTGACCAAACGTTCAATCACATCTTCCTAAACCCATGACACACTCCTCTGGGAAATTTAATCGAAATTAAATGAGGACTTTTGAAGATATTTTGCGGACTGACAGACAGACCCGAATGAATATATATATATATATATTTATTGATATATATTGATATATATTCATACATATATACATATATATATATATTTATATATATATATTCATACATATATATATATTCATTCATACATATATATATATATATATATATATATATATATATATATATGCCCCTTCCAACATCGTTGATAAATGTACAAAATGGATTTTATAAGGTTACTATACAGATAAAATAAAGTTATAACTTGCCATCACAGTCAATAATTGAATAACCGTAGCGTCAAACTTTAAAGTCATGTGAAAAAAAATTCCATCAAAGAATAAATATGGTGCAAATAAATTTTAATTCTGACACCAATGGCGTTTTCCACTTTAAAAAAAACATCTAGAAACATCTAGATTTAGGAGAATCTAGATGTTATTAATAAACTTTTCAAAATAAGGCCCCAAAAAGGTTTTTAAAAAATTTCACAAAAAATAAAACTAAAACCATTTTAGAAGAGTGATGCCAATTTTCAAGTCTGTAGACAAAACGGTATAGTCAGGAGTGCTGGAACACACAAAGACGAAAGCAAACACACTAAGACAAGCACATTTAAGAAAAAAATGGATAGAACCCTCTGCCACCTTTGGTGGCTACAATTGTTCAATTCTTGATATTTATGAATTCCAGGATACATGGCCAAATAGAGGGAAAATGGCGGTGGGAAGATTGTGTTGAGCCAATACTATGAGTGGGGATGGTCCGCTTCGTAAGTCTTCATTCGAGATCCAGACTTCTACCTGTATTTCAACTTGCCGCCCTTGCTAGACCCTTTACATACACTCATCATATTCACTAGGAAGATTGTGTTGCGCCAAGTGGGGAGGGCTTACCTGTAAGGAAATACGCAACTTACTCGTTTGTTACAATGCTAGCATAAAGGAACTCAAGCTAAGAACATTTTTTGCACTGCTTCTTCGGGAAAATTCGAGCAGTGTGCGCGAACCAAAGGCAATACGAACCTTTTGCTGCAACCGTTTGTGAGCAGTATTTATTCCAACTTCGGATGGCTGATTCCATGCTCCATGCTATTAACCATCGAGTCAAAATGGTGTAAAGCGAAGAAGCAAATACCACCCACTGGTATTGAGAAGAAAAAAAAACATATTGTAATAATGGTATGTTAGGCTGGGTCGTTGGGAATTGGATGTTAATAGATATAGGAAACTTTTCACTGTCGAATTCCTCACATTTTTGGTAGCAGCTCATATGGCACCGATCTTCCAATTAGAGAGAACTAGTCTACCTATAAAATCAGCATTCTTGGATTTGGTCAGGGTTCGAAAACCAAACAAGGCTAAGCTTAGTAAATACCTACTTATATGATGAACAGAGTGACTTTTTTTTTGTTTCTCTGTCCGTAACGATGTACTCTTCCGCCAAAAAAAATTTACTGATAGAAGTATTTGCTACCAACCATTTGAAACAATGAGCTCCTCCACTGAAACGAGGTCATAGAAATCTAGAAATTCAAACATGTCCGTGAATGTTTTCACGAGCATTAACTAGTCTTACTATAAATCCAGTTAGCAACCTGCTGGATAGTCAACACAGTGACAAGTTGAAGACCCCTGACTGACAAAAGTGGAGAAGAGTTCTGTCCTTTTTTCATATGTGCGTGTGTTTGTGCTTGTTAATTTGTTAGCGTCTTCCAGGGCTCCTGGCCGTACCATTTTGTCTAGAGGCTTGAAAACTGGCTCCAAAACACCATAGATCCCCGCCATTTTTAAATCTTCTTTTTTAAAACGTTTTTTTGGTCTTATTTGACGGATTTATTAATAACATTTAGGTTCTGGATAATTTATATGTTCCTCGATGTAATGTTCACTCAATTCTTTTTCGACTTACGAAACGTTTTAAAGGAACGCTCTATTTACGAATATCCCTCTTTTTTATATGTGCATATATTTGTGTGTTAATTATGGGTTTGTGTTTCGGTGCTCCTGGCCATACTGTTTTGTCTACATACTCAAAAATTGGCATCAGTACTCCAATATACCCCTTCTATTAAATGTTCATTTTTATTTTTTGAAATAAAGCTTTTTTGACCTTTGGGGCCTTATCTTGACATCAGTATTCCACCACACACCTTGTAGGATTTTTTTTCTTTTCATAAGCTTCTTTTTTGGGGGTGCATTTTAGGGGTCCCATTCTGACGGGTTTAACAATGACATCTAGATTCTACAGAATGATTCTAGATGTCTTTTTTACTCTATTCAAGACATTTTCCAGTGAAAAAATCCAGTGATGTCATAAATAGAATTTATTATGACCATCTTTATTCTTTAAAAACCAGACGATCCCAATAATCCTAAAAAAAAGACAATACAACCGATGCATTCTCCCGATAGTCACCTATGAAGCTGAAACATGGAACCTAACCAAGAGACAGACCCACAAACTGAGAAGCATGCAACGCACACATGAGAGAATTATGCTGGGCCTCACATGGAGAGATCACAAAACAGCACAATATATAAGGAAGAAAACGAGAGTCCGAGACATCATAGAAACAATTAAAAAACTCAAATGGCAATGGGCAGGCCATGTTGCAAGAATGACAGACAACCGACAGACATGGATCCCCAGAGATCACATGCGAAACTGAGGTCGATAGAATGCAAGATGGAGAGACGAACTAGACAAATTCAGAAAATACTGGCCCCGCGACGCCCATGATAGGGAATTGTGGCGAATCCTGGGGGGGGGTATATTTCCAACGACGGACGTTAAAAGAATAATGATGATGATGATGATGATGATAAGGTTCTCACGGATAAAAGTAGGTGCATGCTTACTTCTATTTGGAAGGGAGTGTGGATGTATCATTTAAGGAAGGGAAGGTCAATGTCCAACGACGGACGTTGAAAGATTGATGATGATGATTTTTGTTTTAAATGACTTCAATTTTCGAGGCTACGGCTTTTTTTCAATTACTGACTGTGATGACGAGTCAATTGTTTCTTCAAATTCCCATATGGTATAATAAAAGTCAGTGGCACAATATGTCCCATACAAATCTTGATGCAAACTGAACACCACAAGACTACTAGCCTAGAGCACAAATCCTGAAAGCTTTGGATAATTTGTCACAAATACAAGAACGACCAACGAACATTTCCTTCAAATCGAATTATTGTTATTGATGCTAGATGCAGGTGTTAATATAGAATAAATCGCATACCTATACATGAAAGCGAAACAAGAAAGAGAATGGACTCTGTTCGAAACCAGTGATGTTGTATAAACGATTTTTGACAGCATTTGCAGCAATGAAGTATATAAACAATATCAAAATCTATTTGTTTTCAATCGATTTTTAAGTCTTTCCCTGTTAAAACACCCGAAGTAAAAATGAATAATGATTGTATCGAAAATAGAGGGGAAAATATTGTCCGAAATGCAATACGATTCACTGGCAAAGAAATATATATATATATATATATATATATATATATATATATATATATATATATATATATATATATATATATATATATATATATATATATAGTATACATTAGTTATAAACATATTTAGTCTGCTTTCTTTTCTTTTGTTCTTCCTTTCTGTCTAATTCTCTTTCATTCTTTCTTTTTTGTATTCCATCCTCCAAGAGTAATATGATATACTGTGACGTAAAAAGAAGTAATTTCTTTTTCTTTCTTACTCTTATAATCCTGCCTCTCATTAAGATAAAAGCTTTCTTTCTTTCTTACAAACGCTGTCTCCCTTTGACCCCCCCTCTCTCTCTCTCTCACTCTCTCTCTCTCTCACTCTCTCTCTCTCTCCTCACGAACGCTGTTAACCTATTCAAATATAGTCTTAACTGCTAAAAATCATTTTTGTATCTACATGTTACATTTATTACTTCTGCCAACTAAGTTGGGGATGTATTTGTATATATATATATATATATATATATATATATATATATATATATATATATATATATATATATATATATATATATATATATATATGTATGTATATATATATGTATATACATATATATATGTATGTATATATATATGTATATATATATATATATGTATATATATATATATGTATATTTATATATATATGTATGTATATATATATGTATATTTATATATATATATGTATGTATATATATATGTATATATATATATATATGTATATATATATATATATATATATATATATATATATATATATATATATATATATATATATATATATATATATATATATATATATGGCTGCATCCGTATACCTTTCTGTCTGTCTTTCTGTCCGTCTGTCTGTCTTTCTGTCTGCCCACAGAATATCCCTAAGAGTACTCAATGAATTTCAATAAAATTCTGTGGATAGATAGGCAATGGTGTACGGGAGAGTTGGTTAAATTTGGGGATGGATCCAGGATTTCTTTTTTCTTTTTCTTTTTTCCGTATGGGTTTTCTTACATCCTTACATGACAGTCAACGTGAAATATCAAAGACCGAACTTATCAAATATAAACTATCACCTCCCCCACGTCGTAGTCATATGTCCACAAAACATGATATCACCAAAATCTCTTATATGTCCACACGATATCTCCCAAGGTTCTCAATGAATTTCAATAAAATTCGGTGGGAGGTTGGGCAATGGGCGAGGGAAGTTATTGTATTTTGGGATACTTCCTCTAACAATGGTGTTGGCAAAGGTGTGCGGTATCTGGGTGCCTTCTAATTATTAAAGAGGTGTCGGTACACGAGTCATTTGTTCATGAAATGTCGCAATTTGGCTCGATTGACCTCTTTACCTGGTTTTCATCATTCATGAAGTAAAATAGGCTGCGAAAGAGTACTCACGCTCAACCCTGAGGAAATTCGCGAAATTGCACGCCTTTCCCTAAATTTTCTCTCGAATCGATAAAGATTTGCTTCAAATAACCAATTTTGCATCTAAAACTTCCCAAGAATGACATAAAAGTCTCGAGTGTAACTTTATGTTTATTTTTTAGGAATTGCTATGTTTTGGATTTTTTGTTTGTTTTTTTTTCGTTTTTGTATTTTTTTTTTTTTTTTGTTAGTCTTCTCCAAAAGCTAACGTCCACAATTTTAAAGTATGGAAGACTAAAGAGAAAAGAAAGATTAGGTTGCATTCATTTTTTTTAACCAACTAGAAACTCGATTTGCAGTGTTGGTTCGGGTTCAAATTTTAACAGCAATTTGATCTTCGAGAATCAATAATACGTTTCAACGTTTCTCTTGAACGGCCATTCTTGTACAGGGCCCTATATCGATCAAGTTGTCATTTTTTTTTGCATTTTCTCCCGGAGGGTCTGATACAGTCAAAAATTTTAAATTAGAAAAAATTATCAATATAAGGCATAGCCGAAGCAACCATATTGATAACTGAATAATGATGCTATGAATTAACATAAATAAAATATCTTCTCAAAACCTGCTGAAAACTCTTGTATCAATCTAATATATTCACATTATTGTGTAGGTATTCATACGTATGAGTCTCATAGATTTCGGAAGGATTGAAAAGTCCATAATACAAGGAGAAAAAAATTATTTATATACTTACTGCATATTAGACAGATAGTGCCTTGCATTGGCTATGGCTTCAGTTGTTCCTGTCCGGGCTTCCCATATCATGTATCGCCCGTCTTTCCGTTTTCCTACCCCCTAAATACAAAGCCCAGGGCCACCTTAGGCATCATCATGATCATCATCATGATCATCAGTCTTTCAACATCCATCGTTAGACATAGACCTTCCCCAGGATTGACTACACTTTTCTATCATGGGCGTCGCAGAGCCATTATTTTCTGAATTTGTCTAGTTCATCTCTCCATCTAATACAATGCCGGCCTCGGTTGTGCATGTGATCTCTGGGTATCCATGTCGTGAGTCGTGATGTCCATCGGTTGTCCACCATTCTTGCAACATGGCCAGCCCACTGCTATTTGAGTTTTTTTTAATGGATTTTATGATGTCTCTAACTCCTGTCTTCATCCAGATGTAATGTGCTGTCTTGTGGTCTCGCCATGTGAGGCCCTGCATAATTTTTCCATGTGTACGTTGCGTGAGTACGTTGCGTGAGACACTCAGAAAAAGAAATCAAGAATCACTCTAGGATTGCAAGCCTTTGGCAAAGCTCAACCTTCAAAAATAAGAAGATCCCATTAATCCTAAAAAGAAGGGTGTACAACCAATGCATCCTCACAATAGTCACTTATAGAGCTGAAACATGGGACCCATAACCTTAGGTATAGGGTTAAAGTATTTTCAGGTCGTGCAAGATATTTGTTGACCCTACATTTAAAAAGATGGATATTACATCCAACAAGAAAGCATTTTCAGGGAAGTTTGGTCCACAAAACAGTAGTAAAAGTCGATTTGTGGTATGGGAAATAGACTTGAAGACAACACGCATCTGAAGTGGAATCGCTCACTCAACCATTCTTGCTTACAGCACCTGGTACTCCGAAGCAGTCACCTGGTACTCCGAAGCAGTAATCTGGGACTCCAAAGTAGTCACCTGGTACTCCGAAGCAGTCATCTGGTACTCCGAAGCAGTATTCTGGGACTCCAAACTAGTCACCTGGACTTCAAAGCAGTCACCTGGTACTCCGAAGCAGTTACCTGGTTCTCCAAAATAGTCACCTGGTACACCCAAGCAGTTACCTGGTACTTCGAAGCAGTTACCTGGTACACCCAAGCAGTCACCTGGACTTCAAAGCAGTCACCTGGTACTCCAAAGTAGTTACCTGGTACACCCAAGCAGTTACCTGGTACTTCGAAGCAGTTACCTGGTACACCGAAGCAGTTACCTGGTTCTCCAAAATAGTCACCTGGTATACCCAAGCAGTTACCTGGTACTCCGAAGCAGTCAACCATCAAGGCTCTGATCAAGCTCGGTGTATCAACTATGGCTGTCAGCTTTGCTGCAAAATAATTCGTGAAATAAAAAAATCTCCCAGCTCGTATCAGTCACGAAGAATTTTGTTTCATTTTAATGGATATCTTTTAAGTGTTGTCAGCATAAGAGGTATTTTATCCAAGTTAATGATAGGTCACTCTTCTGGAATTTTACCAGTACTGGGACTGTATGAAAGCAATTTAGAAACCTGCCAAAGCTGGATCAGACTTCTATTCTTCCGGGTAGGTAATGTAATTGCTGGTGCCGGAGGATGGTTAATTCACTTTGTGGAATAAGGATGAATTTCTTTTTACATCTGCGTTGAAAGCAATGGTGGAAGATCGTTTGGATTGTATCTCGCTTCAATGGAGTAGATTTACGATCTCCATGACTGAATTGGAATCGACTTAGACGATCCTGGACCGGGCTGGTGCGGTAAACCACTTTATTCTTACGCAGGAATGATTCAATTACTGATCGAATCGATGGGGTGTTTCAAGATGGGAGATGCAACTGGCCTAACGGTTAACCGCATGCAGATGGAATCGATGAACTCTTTAGCTATGGGTAAATTTCAGAGCAGACTGACTTCTTCGTCATAAGTCAACAACCAGTCCAGGGACGGACAGCTCTGAATTCAAACCGGGAAAGTCCACACCCTTGTCCTGAGATATATGAGGCTAGCAACGTACGTCGCGGGTCATATTTTTCCAAAATGTACAGTCAAGGGGGGTGGGTTCTGTTGAAGCTTCGACAGACCTAGCAAGTGTTTTTTTTTTTTGTAAATTGCTCAAGTAAAATAACACGGTATGAAAACGGACTGACGGAATAATGCGTTAGCTATCTTTGTTCTCTCCACGCCACTTCAAGTACAAATGAAAGTTTCTTTTTAAAACATTGAAAATTTTGGATGTTTTGTCGACGTTCAACTCTCTATTTTTACGCGCACATTCATCGACATTTTGTGAAATTACACCCCTCCATTGCAGTGATGCTCATTAACCCCAATTTCGTTCAGCTATTCTTTTCTTTCTGACTAACTCACTTATCAGAGTAAAATATATATGTATGCATATATTTTTGTTTTAGATAAACTCTGATAGTCAAGCGGGCTGTTTCCTAATATATTTGTAAAATTAAGAGCTTAACAGAACATTGAAATTTCAAAATGTACCTTTAAAACTAGGATAATAAAATGAAATTAAAAAGTTGTTTTGTTTTGTTTTCAAAATCCGCTGCGTGTCACCTAAAAACCTGTAGCATGTCACTGCTGGCACGCATGTCATATGTTCAGCATCACATGACTAGGCCAATGTTCAAGAAATCCTGAAGGCAAATTATTGCTTGCATTGTCTTCAGGGATATTGATTGGGGTTGAATCCAACCTGTTTCTGGATTTCGTTTCGTTAACGAATTATTCATCACCAAGTTCAAGCACTTTCTGCGCATACAATTCAAAAATAGATTATGGCAATAGATTCCCCATTTATGAATTATTTATCAAGTTTCTGCCTTGTTCAGTCAAAGAAATATGTGTAAAATTACATTCTAGCTCCGGGGCATTGTCGGCCATTTTCAGCTTGGCGTACTGCAGATTTGTAATCAGCATCTTCCAGCACCCCCACAGAAATGCTGTTAGTTAACCCTTTCGTGGCTGAATATGCATATAGTATAAATTTTTTTTTTAAATAATTAATATATGTTGTAGGTAAAGTCACATGGAGACTTCGTGCCCTGGAAGAGTCAACACGATTTGCCTTCATGACTTAAGATACGCACATCTTTCGAAATTCTTCCTGGTCTACGTTGCTTGACATGAATCCAGTCAAATTTTATTATCCAATTATCTAGTAAATCCTTGAGATACCATGTTACCATTATAGTAGGAAAATATGCAACTGCTTCGTTGGTTCTAAAACTTTATTGTATGACGGTCCACTAAGAGATGTATTTGACTTACGCGGCACACCAACTACAAAGATGAATTGGACAAAAACATTTCAAGTCTCAACGAACTAAACATTTATATCAGAATATTGATATACGAACTCATCGTCCATTTTTCCTCTGTTACTACAAAAGGTTCCAGCTCTCACAAAATCTTGTATAAAACCATTACATTAGCAGCTTTGTGGTGGAAGCAGGACAGACATAAGACCCGTACTAGAGAAATTGAAGACTCATATATATATATATATATATATATATATATATATATAATTGATTGATAATTGTGTCATCTAAAGACAACTGTTTCGTTGTATTACAACTCTTCAGTGCGGTTATAGACTATCCAACATCCAGTACCACGAGGTAGGATCGGAACCTTCGCTTCAGACACAGAGGCAGACATTTTCTCCCTGCCCTACGCAGAACTAGTCGGTCAATATGACCAAACTAAGCAATATATACTTACTTACGCATAATTCCCCGTCTACCAAAGTGCTCTATTCCAGAGTTGGAAGATATATAATGCCTCTATGGGCATCTTGTAACAATATATTGTCTTATCAACATCTGAAAATCTGATTCCTGTTCAACATTGCCTCGTTACACATTGGCTTGCCATATGGTAAACTTGATAACTGAGATTCTTTTAAAAATTCGTACAGAGTTCCCAATGCAAACCATTTAATCCATCTTCTTTGCCATTTTGTCGGAATTTATCACTACTATTTTTAAAACTGTTTATACTACTCGTATTCTTCACACACTCGGGCAATTTATTTCAATAGCGCGCAAATCTCACTGAAGAAACCCATAGATTTGTTAGGGCGTACCATTATATCATTGAATCATATACCTTTGGAAGATCTGACGTGGTACGTTTAGGAGATAGATGTTACAGACTATTGCACCGTGGCACACGGATTGAGAACTACTGAACTATCTTAACCTCCATAGTAAGGGACAATGTTAAATACCTGAACCACCGTAGCAGCAGTATATATGTCAATCACAATTGCAATGATGTATATTGATTACCTCAACCACCATAACAGGGAAATTGGGAAAAGGCAACATGGAAGATTGTGTTGCGCCAAGCTTTAAAAAACAGGGGACCTGCAAAAGCTCAAATCAATACCCTGAAAACACTGTATGAATCAACTTGACACGATTTGCATTCATCGCTTCAAATGGGCACATTTTGAGAAATTCTGCCTGATCCAGGGGGCTAGATTTGAATCCAATCGAATCTAATTATCTAATTATCTAGGAAAATCCTTGGGGTACCATGCTACCATCATAGCAGGGAAATATTCAACTATCTCGGTGGTTCTCAAACTTTATCGCAAGACGGCCCACAAAAGAAAAGAAAGAAAAACCTGATAAAAGTTGATGATAGTTAATGACGGTGGTTCCTCTAAGAAATTCAGACTATTGTATCTACTTCTTCAGCTATTAGATGAAAACTAGCAACAAAAATAAGATGAAGGAAAAACTAAGCAAAAATTTTAAAAAGATAGAAATTTCGAAAACTTAGAATTATTGAGTCTACTATTACTACCACTACTGCAACTGCTGCTACTGTTACTCCTACTAAGTGTAAGCCAGTAACACAAATCGTATTATAAGAAAGAAGAGCTCGAAATTATGAAATTTTAAATGAATTAATTTCACTGTCAAAGTAATTCCTATTCATTATTCTTTCATTGAATTTTCTTTTTTTTTTTTTTGTCATTTAATGAATGTGCATCGAGTTGCCCAGGCATCGAGTTGCCCTCGCATCGAGTTGCCCTCGCATCGATTTGCCCTGTTATCGAGTTGCCCGGGCATCGAGTTGCCCTGGCATCGAGTTGCCCAGGCATCGAGTAGCCCTGGCATCGAGTCAACGACTATGATTTGGGTCGCATCGAGTCAGCTGCATAGAACCAGCCCTTCCCTGGATCTTTCTATAACGACCATGATTATGCCTTTTTCTAGCAACCAACGGCAAGGATTTTAATAGTCTGAGAAACTGTTTGAATGTTCATGACCTTTCTAAACCTATAGACTGTAATTTGGGACTACTACTACTACTACCACTAGATATAACAAACAACAAAGATTCAAAGAAGAATAGCCAAATATTAAGAATACAGACATTGGATCATCTAAGGAAACTAATACTACTACTATTACTAGATGTGAGTAGGATGCAAAAATAAATTGTAGGAATAATTAGCCCGAAATTAATATTAATGACAATGGTTCATAGAAATTCAGACAACTTTTTTAAAAAAACTAGTATGTTGATGGATTACCTCAAAAATCGATACACATCAAATTACAGATGAAATTTTGGTTTGTTCTTCTTATAAAACACCAACAATTGAATTTTGATTTTATTTTCGTATGTAACAACAATGACGGATGACAATGACCAGACCCAAAACAAGTGCCGGTATGCACGAGTAACTAACACAGTGACGTACGCAAAAACTGACGACTAATCCTCTCCCACTTCTAAAGCCCAACACAGGACGACTTATTTCGGTATAGTTCGTAAATCGCATTCAAACTTTCAAACCTGTCTATTTTTATGGCTAAAAGTAGCTAATGTCGCGAGATCCACGGCCAAAAGTTGCTAGGTCTTAAGGAAATTTTACGGAAGAAAAGTAAGCAAAAGAATTTGCACTTTTGAAACTTTTTTATTGAATTTAACAAAAAAGGATATGGTTAGGATTAGTGTTTGGAGTTAGTGTTTAGGGTTACTAGCCTTAATCCCAAATCTATCAACTAAATCAATTCCCAAGCCTACCTACTAACTCTAATTCGAAGCCTACCAACTAACCCTAACTTCAAACCTACCCACTAACCCCTACTCGAAACCTACCTACTAACTTAAATTCCAAACCTACCAACTAACCTTAACTTCAAACCTACCCACTAACCCCTACTCGAGACATACCTACTAACTCTAATTCCAAACCTACCCACTAACCCTACTCGAAACCTACCTACTAACTCTAATTCCAAGTCTACCAACTAACCCTAATGTCAAAATCACCGACTAATCTTATCCAAAACCTACTTGCTAATCCAAATTCCAAGTCTGCGTGGTGATCCTAATTCCAAACCTACCAACTAAATCTAATTCCAAGCCTACCTACTAAGCCAAATTCCAAGCCTTCCTACCAACTCTAATCCGAAACCTACCTACTAATCCTAAATCTAAATCTCTTAACAAATTCTAAATCCAAACTTACCTACTAATCCTAATTCCTAGTCTGCCAACTAATTGTAATTCCGAACCTACCAACCAAACCTAATTCTAAAACTACCTACTAACTCTAATTCCAAGTCAAGCTACTTACCATAATTCCAAACCAAAGTACTGCCGCTAATTCAGATCCTACCTAGTAACCCTAGTTCCAAACCTACCAACCAAACCTAATTTTAAAACTACCTACTAACTCTAATTCCAAACCTACTTACTAATTCTAATTCCAAACTTACCTACTAGCTCTAATTCCAAAACTACCTACTAACTCTAATTCCAAGTCTAGCTACTTACCATAATTCCAAACCAAAGTACTGCTGCTAATTCAGATCCTACCAAGTAACCCTAGTTCAAAAACTACCAACTAACCCTATAGAAAATAACGTTATTTGAACATCAGTAAAAATGTAGCCTTTCAAAAATTGCCAATTCAAAAATTTCTCCATAATAGTTCAACCATAGTAGTAGCTATAGCACCTTGATGAATTATCTCCCTTGCCAAATATCGGCGTTTTATCTAATCTTACCTATTCCAAATAATTACCAGAATCAGACCAACTTTTTCTTGAACAATTCGATCCCTTCTTTTCACCTTCGATGAAGTCATGACGTTTCGGTCGATTCATATCTACAGCCCTCTTCAGGTATAAAACGTAATATCCGTAAGGAAAGGGAGATTCTCCTTTTGGTCTCTTCTTTCAGTGATTCAAAGAAAAAAAAAGGGTATCAGTAACAGTAATTCAAGCGTAAATAGCAGATGCATAGCGAAAGCATTAACTAGTTGGAAGAAAAAGTTTCAAATTTGTTGGATATCTTTGTGTGATGTAGCCATTTGGTATGAGCCATATTTATACTGGCAATTTTTAATGGCTAAATGCGGCTAGATTGTTTTCGCTATCTTTTCATAGACGCATCATGTAACAATATTGATATGGGGCATTTCTATATAAGCATTTTGAATGGCTGAGAATGGCTATATCTATTGCTATCTTTGCATCGTGTTGCCATTTTGATATGACCCATTTGTATATTGGCAATTTCAAATGGCTAAAAGTGGCTAGATCCCTTTTTACCTTTGCTATCTTTGCAAAGACGCTGAAGGTTAAGATTTTGGGCTGTCTTTACAAAAATGTATCATGGAGCTATTTTGGAATAGACCATTTTCATAATGGCTATCTTGAATGGCTAAAAGTTGCTAGATGCATCATATCGCCATTTTCGTATGGGCAATTCCAGGTATCGCGTGTACAAGCTGCATAAGATAGAGCTAGAGGGTTGAATATTCAATCATTTACTCTTCATTAACTAGAAAAAAAATTACTTTTTGGAAAATTATTTCCTTAACAGGTTTTTTTAGGGGAGAGGAGGTCAACCAAAGTAAATTTATGCTAAATTAGTCCCTTTGTTTGTGTCCAAGAGTGTTTACGGTTGTTTTGGGTTGGGGATGGGGAATCCAGATATTTTTATTGATCACGGACCAACAAAAGGAGGAAGGATTAACTTATTCGTTGATCACCCCTTATTCCAATGTTTTTATTGATCATCCCCCAATACGGCATGCTGCAAAAAGTCGTTGGTCACGTAACGGCTTCTATTGAATGACTATCCACACCCGTTTCTATGTTTATTATCTAGCTCTCAAATTAGTTCCCTCGGCTTTCAATAAATCTCACGATACTCCGGTTGACAACAGTTGCTATTCCTATAAAAGGCGTTTACAGATCCCATCGTATTCGGAGGGGGGGGGTCGAACAGAGCCCTTTATCCGATCCATGGGCGTAGATTGTTCTCATTCCGCTGTCCATGTCAGAGGTTATATTGCATCAGTTCTCATTGAATTCCAGTCGAAGGATAGACTGCGTGTGAAGAAGAAATCTATTCAATTATGGTTGGATCCAGGTATTCTTACAGTAACCTCCCCTGGATTGTAGCTATATTTTAACTGATTTTCATTCAGATTTTAGTGGTTATGGCGTTGGTAGAGGTATGTGCTTTCTAGTTTGTCTTTGTGATCACATTTTTTTTTTGTTTTTTTTTTCACTTACAGCAGAATAAACGATTTTCACTGCCTGACCCAGGTATCAAACTCAGTACCTCTAAGTTATTGGATGAGCCTCACAAACGCTAATATCACATCTATAAACACATTTGAAGAAGAGTAAGCACGATCCAATAATTAGCCGCTGACTGACATTTTTTGAAACTCGAAACGGCAGCTTCTCACTTTTATTTTTTCGTTAAAATACCTAACCTCATCAACTCTAGGCGACAGCAAGGTACCAACGAGAATTATATAAGATTGTTGAGAATATATACGAAAATAGAACTGTTGGAATTCGTCTTCGTGAAGGTACAAATAAGATTAAGGTTGAACAACCGTAGCGTCAAAATTTGAAGTCACGTGAAAAAAAAATCCATCGAAGAATAAATATGGTCAGAGTGAATTCTATTTATGACATCACTGGTGTTTCCCCATTGAAAAACATCTAAAATAGAGTAGAAAAGACATCAAGAGATACTCTGGAGAATCTGAATTTTATGAATAAACCCGTCAAAATAAAACCCCGAAGACGTCAAAAAATCTTTTATTCAAAAGATTTTTTAGAAATTTAAAAAATTCTTAGAAGGGGGGTTAGTGGAATACTGACGCCGATTTCCACGTCTGTAGACAAAATGGTATGACCAGGAGCGTTGAAACATTCAAACTCATAATAAATACACAAACACGTACATAAAAAATGGACATTCGATGTTAGAGTGTTCCTATGAAAATTTTTGTAAGTCGAAGTGGAGTAATGCAAAGAAGCGTAACCATTAATTGATATGAGGAAAAGTTTTTATCGTTCCCAGACTCCCAAAATATCTTTCTTCTACGTGTGCTAGTTTTACGTTAAGTGTAACACCCTTACTTGAGCCTTTTGATACCTTAGGAACATCTTGTTAATAGATGTACAAAATGAATCACGATAAAGCACAGATGCTCACAGACCCAGTTAAAAGCTAATGCGGCTTGAGGTCTCTCGTAGAAGTCGTGTAAAATGCAACTCCGTTTAGTGCAGGATATTGATAATTTTGTAACTTCCCTGTTCGATAAGTATACGACAATTACTAATAATGATACAAAAGAACAACTCTCCATAAGATATGGAATCGCCAGTATTGCACTCATTGCTATCAATGGGTTGATCTGATCTAATGATTCAAAAACCTCTCCGAATCACGGCGCTCTTTGTGTATAAGAATGTTTTCATGGCACCCGAAAATACTGAGCAATATCCCTGACGTTCATGTACCTCTGGTTTGTATAGTATCATCACTATCACAAATCCTATTCATCATTATTATCATCAGTCTTTTAACATCCGTAGTTGGACATAGACCTTCCCCAGGATCCACCATATGTCTCTATCATGGGCGTCGCGGAGCCAGTACTTTCTGAATTTGTCTAGATTGTCTCTCCATCTAATATTGTGCCGGTCTCGGTTCTGCATGTGATCTCAGGGGATCCATGTTGTGAATCTCGATATCCATCGGCTGTCTGCCAATCGTGCAACATGGCTAACCCACTGCCATTTGAAATATTTAATCGATTCTATGATGTCCCTGACTCCTGTCTTCATCCGGATGTACTGTAGTGCTGTCTTGGGGTCTCTCCAGCATAATTCTTTCATGTTCACGTTGCATGAAATCCTATTAATTTTTATTGAAAATTCGTTTATCTGTATCAAGAGAAGAACTACAGCTTTTTAAAGAAATACCCAATGTGAAAAAAACTTGAAAATTTTCATTTGCAACTTATCATTATTATCAGAGATTTGTGAATATCCTGTGCGCTAATCGAAATTCCCCGGATAATCATTGATCTGATCAGTACGTTTGCTACTATTGCTATTCGGTTCAGAATACTAAATTTCCGATTTGAGAAATTCGACAACACAACATTGACAGTGAAGAATCTACGATATTTATTCTTCCCTTATACTCTTTTTTCGTTTCTTTGTTTCCGTTATTCTCTCCTTCATCTTATCATACAAAAGCCCATGTCACTTTTTTTGTTTGTGAGGTGAATGTTTTTTGTCACGCTAAAGCAAACTCAGGTATAGAATGAACGAAACCCTGTCGTGATTTGAATGCATGACTAAGCAATCGACAGGCGAGTGACGTATCCACTGGACCAAACGTAGGGCTTCAAATTCAAGTTTGTAATAGATTGCTGCTATTGCTACCGCTGCTTCAGATTTTGCAGCTGTCGTACTCAAAACAAATGGATTTAGTTCAAAGCATCAATATTATAAGGAAGGAAAGAAGGAATATAAGTGAAAGATAATCAAAGAAGTAGTAATATATCATGAACTTCAAACTGCCGGCTGTATTGTTGGAATATAATAAAAATTCAAAATTAGTTTTCATCGTTTTAAATGATTGTGAGGGATCAATATGATTGGAACGAGGAAAAGAAAAACATATATTTGTATGATTCATCCTAACAGAACGGAGTACATCGAGAAGCGAACCTGGAATCGTTACTTTCACCTGGAGAGGAAAGCTCGTCTACTTTCCTTTCGCATCCCAGCCAGTTTCTACGTCCTCCGTCCGCCATCTTCACCTTGTACCGAGCATCTACTGCGTTACATCTGATATCATTCATGAGCCGCGGAACCCCGAGGTTGAGAAAAGGAAAAGTAACAAGACGTTAAGTTGTAACTACAGCATTTTCTTCTTCGTCTCTGTTACGTTCCGTCTCTGCTTCGGGTGCGCAAATCACGGGTCCTACCTTTCAGCTGCCGCATCACCCCCTTGGCAGCTCAATACACAATCCTTTGTTTCAAGCCTTTTGCAGCGCTGATCGAAGGATTGGATTTCGAGGTTTTTGCCATTTCATTCATTTTTGATGGGTATTATGATAGATGAATAATCGTAGCCATCAAAGATGGAGAAGAGTTCAGTCCTATCTTATATTTACATATGTTTGTGTGTTTGTTTATGTTTTTACATGTTCTAGCGCTCCTGGCCACAGCGTTTCGTCTACAGACTTGAAAATTGGCATCAGTACTCCACTAAACGCCTTCAAATACTTTTGTTATTGTTGTTGTTTTTTTTTTAGCTTTTTTCAAAAGAAAGCTTCCCTGATCTCTTAGAGGGGGTCTTATCCTGACAGCTTTATCAATAACATCTAGATTCTTCACAATTTAGATGTTTTTAGATGTGTTTTATTCCATTTCAGATGTTTTCTTCCAGTGGAAAACGTCAACGATGTCATGAATACAATTTATTCTGGCCTTATTTATTCTCCGATAGAATTTCTTTTCATCATCATCATCAGTCTTTCAACGTCCGTCGTTGGACATAGACCTTTCCCAGGATACACCACAATTCTCTATCATGGGCGTCGCGGAG
This sequence comes from Thysanoteuthis rhombus, assembly GCA_963457665.1. Classification (NCBI taxonomy): domain Eukaryota; kingdom Metazoa; phylum Mollusca; class Cephalopoda; order Oegopsida; family Thysanoteuthidae; genus Thysanoteuthis; species Thysanoteuthis major. The sequence continues at coordinate 32,774,515 of OY735240.1, read as the reverse complement.
CCAGTACTTTCTGAATTCGTCTAGATCGTCTCTCGATCTAATTTTCTGCCGGCTTTGGCTGCGCATGTGATCTTGGGGGATCCATTTCATGAGTTGTGATGTCCATCGGTTGTCTGCCATTCTTGCAACATGGCCAGCCCACTGCCATTTGAGATTTTTAATGGATTCTATGTTGTCCCTGACTCCTGTCTTTTCTTGGATGTACTATGCTGTCATGTGATCTCCCCATGTGAGGCCCAGCATAATTCTTTCATGTGCACGTTGCATGGTTCTCAATTTATGGATCTGTCTCTTGGTTAGGTTCCATGTTTCAGCTCCAAATTTTGAAGCTACGGTTGTTCAATTATTGACTGCGATACCGAGTTATCTTTTCTAATTTAATTCCCTTTCCTAGTTTTGACAACCTTAGTCTTAGTCCGGTTTTCTTATCAATTTCTTCTTCTTCTTCTTCTTCTTCTTCTTCTTCTTCTTCTTCTTCTTCTTTATGCTTTTTTTCTCTTTTGAATTTCTTTCTGTTACTGGTTTTCCTCTTCTTCTTCTTGTATATTTTGTGTTCAATCATTTTTTTATCCTCTCTTATCACCAGAAATCTTTTGCAGTTTCACGTTTCTGAAAATAAATTCAAAACCCAATTAGAAAATGGCGCACGTTTAGACAGATATATCTTGAGCATGTGCGCATGCGTGCAGATCAACACCTGCTGGTCATGCACAAACTGTCATGCGCTCGTGGTTATTTAGAAAGTGTAGCTTGGTCGGGCACAATGCCATAATAATGGAGTGCCTGCAAGGATCAGACTCACTGAACTATCTCAGGAACAGACTGAAGATTTCGAGCAGGGGGGGAGGGATTTCGAGCATTGGGGAGTGCAATCGAAAAGAAATATTTTAACAAATGTAAATACGTAAAAAAGAAAACAAATTTCGAACATCAAAAACGAGAAAATAGTATGTGATGCGGTATTTTATCCTCTCTCGTTTGAGTCATAGCTTTTCACCACTAGAATTGACAAAAGACTAGAGTAGAAAAAAACAAGCTTGGCTGGGCAAAGGTCAAACTCCCTTGCTTCATTAAAATCTAAAAAGTTAACAAAACAGAATTCGTTTCTCCGTACAATATTATTCTAAAACTACGTGTCTCATTTCAACTCGTTTATTAGTAGTTGATGTAAATTTGAGATTTGATAACTTTTGCAGAACAAGTTGACCTGAGAATGAAAGAGATAGAAGGAGAGGTTAGAGGATAAGATATAGATAGAGAAGGAATAACAAAGAGAGGTAGAGAGGGAATGAAAGAAAGGGAGAGGGGGTGGAAGAGTGAGTAGGAGAAATAATGAAAGAGAGGGAAGGTAAAGGAAAAGATATAGAGAAAGAATGTAAAAAGAGTAGAGGAGGAGGCACAGATGGAGAAAGACTGAGATAGAGGGGAGAGGGGATGAGGAGAAGGTACGAATGGAGAAAGAATTTTAAAAAAAGATAAAAACAAGCTCGGCTGCACCAGGGTCAAAATCCCTTGCTTCATCAAAATCTGAAAGGTAAATAAGAACAGATTTAATTTCTCTGTTTGTTATTATTCCAAAACTGTGGGTCCTATTTTAACTCCTCTATTTGCAGATCCTGTAAATGGGATTCGCTAACTTTAGAAAAGCAAGTCGACCTGAGTTGGGCTCTAAAAGTGGGAGTGAATTCGTCATCGTTTTTTTTTTGTTTTTTGTTTTTTTTTGCATTCGTCACTGTGTCACTATTACTCATCCTAAGCGTCACTGGTCATCTGTTTGGTAATTGTCATAAGTCATTGTTGTTACGTATTAAAATAAAGTTGGAACTCAATCGTAGGAGTTTGACAATTAATCAAAGAAATTTACGACAACCAACAAATAAAATTTAATAAAGAAGATGGAATACATCTTATACCGTTGATAAACAATTTTGATCGTTTTTAAGGACAGTTTATGATTATTTCTGAAATTTCTTCACGTTGTAATGTTTTGTTTCAATCTACTTGTGTTCTGCTCCAGCAGGGATGTCTGTAACCTCCTCCTTCCTTGCTGGGGTAAAGCACGTATTTTATTTAAAAAAATTATATCCAGATCCCGAGATATTCAAAATGGCTGCTTACTTTCCGGCCAGACTTTGGGAGTAAAATAGGCTTAGAAGAAGTCAGATCACGTTTGTGACTTTTCATAGGATTCTACTTCATCAGGTTCGGTGTTATTCGAAACATATTCCCGTTCGTGCTGAGAATATCCAAGAATGCAAAGCAATAAAAGTGGTGAAATACCGTCCTTTCCGAATGGACAGACGATGATTTAACAGCTATTCCAGGCTCTGCGATCAGTACGGGTCAGATTTTGACAAATCGCTAAAAATCGCCATAACGTTCCAACTAAAAACAGAACCCCTAAAAGTGCACATGGTTTTCTGCCAAAAGAATAGCGATAAAAAAAGCCACAAGCTTCCAAAGATTGTTTTGGCCTTCAAGTTTCACTGAGATCTGGAGCGTGGTTCCTTATTTTGACATGAAACATTTTAATCGAAGTAAATTCTTGCTGTAACGACATTCGTTCTAACGGTTATATTTAATGACCCGTGCGCTCTGAAGACTTGTTTGTTTTCGTAGTCTCGTGAGACTATTGTTTGAGATTAGTTGGCAGCAACAGTACATGAAAATTCATGTTGCGTTATTTTGGAACTTTTGGACTGATTTATTTCTTTTGAACACCTGTAATCCTTATATTGGGCATTACACCCTGAAAGAGTAATAAAACAAAACTTTTATTACGGCAAATTCACTCATTGTTACGGCAAATCCACCCGATATTACAGAATTTCCTGAAGGTGTAATAACGAGAGTCTACTTTATTTTTTTATGTAGAACAAAAATGAAAATATTTGCTCTAATTGTTAATGGAAGTCAAACCATAGATGCACTAAAGTATATGTCAGTCAGTCAGTGGCTTGTTGGAGCTATATGCACAAAAAATGGAACTGGAACGAGCTCCCAAAGAGCCAAATCGGCAAATTTTGTTTCGATATGTCAGTCCTTCAATCAGTGATGGTCATAGGTACTAGAGATGCTAGGCATCCAAAAAGTGTCAGTCGTGATTTTCATTGTCTTTTTATCGGTTGTTCATCGGTTGTTTGTCATTCTTGCAAAATGGCCAGCCCATTGCCATTTGAGTACTTGATATAATAAAGAGTTAATTTTTAGAGTTTCAGCTCTCTAATTCTGTTGATGCAGCCTGAGTGCATGATATTCACACGTTTGGCCCAACGAATCGGGTTATAAACTGCCACATCACGGTTCAAACCTTGAATTGAAATTGAATTCAAGAACCCTATTGACAGATCAACTAAGTAATGGCGACAGATCTGCGACATGCCGGACCATGTGAGTTTCCGAACCATGGAGAGTAGGATTAGCTACAACTTGTATAACATTTTTTATAAAAATGTTGAGCAACTTTGATTAGATCGGGCAGTTATTGGCTGGAATATTTGGAGGAATTTACGAGAAATAAGTAAAATGTGACTGGTTAATTCTCTGTACTCGTAACATAGTAATTTTTTCTCAAGTTTTTATACATTTTTATAACTTGAATCAATATATATATATATATATATATATATATATATATATATATATATATAGAGAGAGAGAGAGAGAGGGGGGGCAGCTGGACCAACATGAAAACTGAAGAAACCTCTCTTCACAGTTTTTGATGACAGTTTTTGGTTTACAGTTTCGACCAAATTTTTGTGTATACGTGAAAGTATTGACAGTTAGTAAAAGAGGTTCTTATCTGACTACACCACTTTATCGTTTTTTTTTCGAAAAAGTCGATGGAACAAGGAGAAACACTAGCCAATAACATTTCCAAGAAATTCGCTCAGAGATAAAAAGGTTTTTAAATACCCCAGCTCGAACTTTATCTATTTATTCATTTATCAAATGAAAATGCTGCTATGGGCATCTCCTAAAACAATTTACATTAGAAATACTCATTCAACATTAAAATATACATTGATTCAAGTTATAAAAATGTATAAAAACTTGAGAAAAAAATTACAATGTTACCAGTATAGAGAATTAACCAGTCACATTTTACTTATTTTCTCGTAAATTCCTCCATATATTTTAGCAGATAGCTGCCCGATCTAATCAAAGTTGCTCAACATTTTTATAAAAAATGTTATGCAAGTTGTACCTAATCTAACTCTCCATGGTTCGGAAACTCGTATGGTCTGGCATGTTGCGGATCTGTCGCCATTACTTAGTTGATCTGTCTATAGGGTTCTTTGATTCAGTTTCAGTTCACGGTTTGAACCGTGATATGGTGGTTTATAACCTGATTCGTTGAACCAAACGAGTGGAAACATAACCATGTTTTGAAACCAAGTTGAAGAACTCTAGATTCCAACAACCTTCGACGTTTATTTTAGCAAAGAATTAGATGTGTATTTATTATGTTTTTTTCTGAATCTAATAAATCATTTTCAATACAACAAATAAAAATTCATGAGCAAACGCGATTCCATATATCAAAATATTTTTTATATGCATAAATTATACCAAAAACAGGTCTGGTTAGTCACTCAATAGAGACCGTCACGCAACCAGCGTATTTCGGCAGTATGCCGTGTTGGGGGTAATTAATTAATTTGAAAAAAATGGAAAAGGGTGGATCAGTCAATAAGTTACTCCTCTTTTATTGGATCGTGATCACTAAAATGTCTGAACCGGACACAAACTAAGAGATCCATTTGGCATAAACTTACATTGCAAACTGGACCCATCGCTAAAAGAGCTATTGATGGGGGAATTTTGATAAGATAAAAACTTTTTTTTGTTCGCATAAGGAGTGAATGTTGATATTTTCAGCCCTTTAGCTCCATTGGTGCGGCCTGTATGCGTGATACATACATGGCCAGTCAGCCAGCCAGACCAATTTGAAAACTGAGAGAAATCTATGTTGACAGTTTTGGTTGACAGTCGACTATTTCCCATAGTATTAGAAAAAAACTCTATAGTCCGGCATTGTCTGTGATCCGGCCATGGCCAGGTCCCGAGGAATCAAGGTATAACTGTAATGGTATTATTCACTGCATAAAAGAGATTACTAATAAACAAATACCACTCACTGGCATTAAGCCTTGTATCAAACTAACTTTCTATCTAAGCTAATCTCTGTTTAGCTCAATGGTAAGAGCATCGCTATCTAGAAGCTACTACCCTATCGGGAGCCAGTTCGATTCTTGCAACGGATCCTTTTTCTTTAATTGTTTATTCCGTCGATATTGGAGTGATATATTGACCGTGTATCGACAGGAAATCATTTCAAATAAGTTTCTATTTAATATAATGCAATTCATGATATGCTCTTCCAACATGGAATGGAGCACTCTGGTGGACGGGGAATATATGCATAAATAAATATATCGCCTAAATTCAACCTTACTGACCGTCCAGTTCCGTGGAGTAGAAGGAGGATACCAGCCTCCGGATCTGAATGTAAAGTTCCGATCCTATCTCGTAGTACTGGATGGGATAATGGATAGTCTATAGCCACACTACAACATGCTTTATATATATATATATATATATATATATATATATATATATATATATATATGATATTTGAGTCATCCACAGACAGCTGTTTCGTTGTATTATAAATCTTCAGTGTTGCTATAGACCATCCATTATCCTATCCAGTACCACGAGGTAGGATCACAACCTTAGCTGGCATTTTACCCCTGCCCCACTTCTGCACAATTCCCTATCCATCAGAGTGCTCTATTCCAGAGTTGGGAGAGCATTGCTGTATAACTTATATTGAACGAGTTATCTTACTTAAAGAGTGCTCATCCTTAAATAATGGAGCGTTATAATTAAAATAATGATAAATAATAATTGAGTTATCCACATATATATAAGTCTGTGTGAATATGTGTGTCATTAGAGTAGACAATATATCTGGCAGAATTGTAGAGACATTATATTAGGAATCATGTTTCGTCCGGCACTGAAATTAACCGAGTGGCAAATCGAACTGCCAACCACATAAATGATTAAAAGAAATGAGCACCGTATGTTGGATGCTGGTTTGAGTTCTGCACGGAATTCATTTCTTTATTCATTTACGTGGTCGACCGTTCAATTTGCTACTCAGGTTAATTCCGGTGCTGGAAGAAATATGTCACATAATATAATGTCTTTACAATTATCACACACATATGCAATGCTCTTCCAATTTAGGAATAGAGCACTCTGGTGAATGGGGGATTATGCATGAGTGAAA
>OY735240.1:32755714-32763214 GCA_963457665.1 Thysanoteuthis rhombus | reverse complement strand
TAACCTGCAGTGGATTATCTCACCATAGACTAGGACTTTTATCTTACAATGGATAACTATTACTCTTTACCACATTCTGCAGTTAATGGGATGATATTGTTGTCCAACCGTTTTGACCAATTTATTCTTCTGCCTTATTCAGACGTGTAAACAAAGGAAAACATACGGTGCTGAGATTGGCAGGGAACACCTTTGGAGGATGAGAAAATTGGAAGAAACGGTAACCACCAGCTCATCGGCCAGGTGCTCAGGTGCTTCTTAGGCTAGTATAGATTTCAAGGTTTGGGGGTGTTAATCAGACCAATGCATCTACCTGAGACAACGAATCTTCATAAAATCATCAGAAGAAGAAGAAATCGAGCGAATAAACTCTCTAGGTTGGCAAGCCTTCGGTTGATCAAGCTCAAGATTCAAGAACAAAAAAATCCTATTACTCCCCCAAAAAGAAGGGTCTGTAACTAATGCATCCTTCCGATAGTCACCTATAGAGCTGAAACACTGAACATAGCCGAAAGACTGACCCTCAAAATGAAACCCATGCAACATACACAGAAGAGAATCATGTTCAACCTCATTTAGAGAGATCACAAGGCAGCACAGTATATTAAAGGAAAAACGGAAGTCCAAGATATCGAAGAATCCAATTGAAAACTCAAATGGCAATGGGCTGGTCATGTTGCAAGAATGTTGGACGACCACTCAACATCACGACTCGCTACATAGATTCCCAGAGATCATATTTGAAACTGCAGCCAGCAGAAAATGAGATAGTGTGAGGTATCTAGACAGGTTCAGGAGATATTCGTGCTGCATCGCCCGTGATCGAGAGATCAGGCGAATCTTCGGGAAGGTCTGAATCCAACACTGGAAAGGACAAAGAGACTGGGATAGATAGATAGATAGATAGATAGATAGATAGATAGATAGATTGATTGAGGAGAAGAGGGGGGAATGAGAAAGATACAGACTGAGATAGATAGATGTATAGTTAGATTTCTGAGTCCTATTACTTATGAATTTCGGTACTCGCGAAGGTGAGAAGTGATGAAGGAAAGAGAATGACACGTCGAAATGCAGTCTGACACGCGAAAAGATGGTTGAAAATTTAGCAAACGCATGCGCAAGATATTCAAATTTGATTTTCAGCCAATGGCAAATCATTTTTCACAGGTGCAGATTCGCAATTAAATCCTCCCTTTTTTTTCAAATATCAGCATGAAGACATTTTATAATTAAAAAACACTCAAATAATCCCAAATAATCATAAACCGCCCAGGAAAACTACAATTCATTATTTTGTCTCCCATCAAAGATAAGTCTCCCATCTAATTATTCAAAATTTTTCCGTTATTTGATTCCATGGTAAATTTCTCTGATTAATTTGTCTCGCGTTATTCTTCAATTCTCGTGCAAGAAAATTGCGACGAGAATGCAAGGTTGCTAAATCAAATTTGATTCTTTTTCGGTTGAAACTGCTTCAAAAAACCTTTCCAATTTTCGGTTAACCTCACGGCTAAAATGTTATATACTCATTTAAAGCCTAATTACCGAATAAAATATCTATATACTAAGACTCTAGAAAAAATGATTCATAAACATTGTACGAAGACCTTTATCAAAATTTCTATATTTGTACTGAATTTGAAAGAAAACAATTAGTATCTGATTCCCAAAATGTTCTCAAAGCAAAATTTTCGGTTAGAATTCAGTTTATCGATCTTGAGTAAAAGAAATAATGAAAAACGTAGTTTGATTTTCTTTGATTGGCCCTGGCAATTGTTTCCTCCTAAATTTCATGTTTTTAAGAAAAATTGAATTTTATAGAAAAGCGAGTGAATTGGCTCTAAAGTGGGTGACTGATTTACAATGCACGTATAATGTTGAACTCTACCTTTACTTTGATTTTTAGGTACTAAAACTTTTTATTGGCTAAAAATAGCTAAATTTGTTCCACTTTCAGGCTAACTTTATGTTTAAAAATATTGAATATGTATGTTTTGAGTTTGCTATAAAATCAAATCAGCTAATTATTTTTTTAAATGCCATCGTTAATTTTCAATGGTTAGATATGAAAAATTCTGCCAGATATAGCCGGAAAATGGCTGATTTGGCATCCCCAATAACACATTATTCTCTTGTTTTTTATTTTTTTTCTCTTTCACATGTTCATTTGTTAAAATTAATTTTACCCTTTGACCCCCTGTCTGCTAAAAAGCCTGGATTCGCCCCCATTTTCTCATCTCATCTGACAGAGAAAGGTCAGATTTAAGGAGGGAAAGATGAAGTACTTAGAAAGAGTAGCTGGTGCCCTTACTCTGGCAACGACATCAGCCAACTCTATCTTGCAATATCACAAATGTGCAGCCCGGGTAGGAACGATTGATTGAATAATTGATTACTTGATTATATAAGAAAAAAAGAACAACGGTACTTCTGACATACGAAAGTCCCGCCTCACAAAAATAGAAAAAAAAAAAAATTTTTCGAGGGAAATTATTTTCATTCATTTAGACAGTGAGACCTTTCATTCATCGGAGAACTTGTCAGTTGGAAAAAAAGTAAGATTTCTCATATTTCCTGAGGGGTTCTCTTTTATTTAACAAATTTGACATTCTTTTAAAAAAATCATCATTGCTTTTCGGAACAAGGTTTTGAAAACTAAAAAAAATCGCAAGTAATTGATTGTGCATTCAATAAGGTTAGGATAGGGATAAAATAAAAAGAAATGAGAGAATTCATCAAAAAAGAACGAGTAAATACATAAATTGTGTTATTACTGCTTCATTTTTCACCTATTTTACGCGGCCAAGCCATACACAAAAGGTCGTACATAAAATTATCTTTTTTCTGCATGAATCTTATTTACAATATACATCGTAAAAACTTAATCTTATCGTAAGTAAATAGTACATTTACATATTTTATACTAGATGTTTTTTTATATAAATTGTAGACATATTCCATTGCACTAATCTGAGAGAAAAAAAGTTATCGTAAATAATAAAGTATGAAAGAAAGGCCTCGAGCTCTCGACCGTTGTTTTTCGGTGAATTCAGAGTCGGAAACGTGATGAGTCAGCGGAATGATTAATCGACAGATCGGCGTCTGGCAAATGAAAATCCGGGAAAAATAATACCACATATCGAAAGACGAGATGAGAAAAACAGATGGATAGATTAATTTCAAATAAATTCAGTATAATCAGGGAATGAATAAATAAGGTTTTATCATTTATATAAAATCACCAATTTTATCAATTGTATGAAAAAATCACCCGATGGAGAGGTTCATAATTACACAGGGATATGGACAATTGCCAAGAAGAATAAATAATGAAAGTTTTATCAAATTTATTAGATCATAAATATGTTGAGATCACTATGGAATCCAGTAGAAGTATCGAGAAAATGAATAAAATTTCGATCGTGAAATTGACACTTGATTTTAAAAACGTAATTAAAATCTAAAAAATTCTATTCTTTACTCTTTTATGTTTTACTAGGAATAAATTATTCCAAGAGAAACATATTTTCATCGATTATAAAATTTTAACCGTCATAAAGTCGATGTTTTCTATTTTTCGCAAGAAATCAATAACATCATTCTGGGTGATAATGAAAAAAATAATTTTTAAATCCTATGTTTAGAATTCTACCAAAAATAAAATTAATTTCCATAATTTGTGGTCAATTTTACCCGGCTAAACTATACACATACGGTCGTACATAAAAACCAACTTATTTCACCATAAATCTTATACGTGTTATGTATTGTAAATACTAACTCTTATCTCAAAAATTATATATTGACAAATTTTACAATACACGTTTGTTTGTTTTTTTGTTTTATAGATTGTAAACATACCCCCATCGCACTGATTTTAGAAAAGAAAATTCAATCGATGCCTGGCAAATGAACTGCCGGGAACCTGAGAGTTGGGAAAATGATGCAGACACGTGAAATACACTTAGAAGCTCCACCATTTTCGCTTAGTGCAAAAGGTCTCCGATACCAGCCTCGACGTTGCTCTATTTCGGTGTTTGCGCGAGAACCGCTGTACCCAACGTGATTTTGCCGCGTGACCCAGAGAAAGACTTCCCGACGGAATCCTGATAATTTGAATGTAACGTTTCATATGTTACCTCAGACCTCGTCCCGAATGGAATGTGGAAAGAGATCATTTAGTGCGGGAAAACACGTCGGATATTCCATCATTTTCTCTCAGATAAGATCAAGAGATGAGTTGACAGTTTTCTACAGCAGCCATCACTGCTTCTTTGACGTAATGCCCAGCCCATCCCCATTTTTCTGGCCTTTCAGCATGGATTAAAATGTAGTATCTGTTCCCCGGCATAGACCGAGGCGCCGGTACTGACACTTGCCTACCGAATGGGCCGGAGGTGTTTTGGTGAACATCAAATACCGAGTGCACCGGTGCAATGCGTCAGCCTATGAGGTTATACCGAGGCTGCGCATTGCTATGCGCATTGGGAGCCTTTGGACTCGTCCATGGGTTCTCCCACTATTATTCGGCCCATCTGCAGGGAATGAGTTGCCCCGCGGCAGCATTGTCCCATTGCATTTAAAGGGACAGGTCGGGATTGTCCAGACGCTTTCGTGACGACTGTTACTTTAGCAACCACGGTTGCTTAGCAACCAAAGTCACGTCGGTTAGAGCTATTTTCGATGGTTTGCTCTTTTTCCCCACGAAAAACCCTGACCTTGTGTCGCAGTTTGCTCAGGTGGGAGAGTGAACAAAGAGATGCTCCTTTGACGTAATAGGTATCTCGTTAACATATTGATAAAGCAAAAAAATTATATAAATCAATTCAAAAGCATCATAATAATAACAAAATATTAACATAATAATAACAATAATAAAGACATTGAAAGCGAATTCGGAAGAACTAGGGATAGAAGGAAGGATCGAGATAACACAGACCATAGCACTGCTGGGGACTGCACGAGTGCTCAGGAGAGTGCTAGAAACATGAGATCTACGACCCCCAGCTGTTAGCAGTGGCCCAACAGCGAGAAGAGGAAATAAGAAAAAAACACAACACAACACAACACAACGCAATATAACATACACTACAAATGGTGGTGGTGGAGGTACGAGCCAGAGTGCTGCTGTGATAGGTGAGAGAGATATGAGAGGAGGGCTGAAGACCTAAGGAGACTTATTGTCACTCAGTTTAGTACTTTTTCTGGGCAAGTTAACTAGATTTGCTGGTCATGTGGTTCACAGTCTGGTCCCTTCCTCTACATGAGCAGCATTTGCTGTTTGGTTGGGTTCCGTCCATACGACATTGTAGCAATAGTAATACACTGGGGACTGAACAAACGACTTAGATTTGACCATGCAGACAGATAGTATCAGCAAAAGCTGGAGACAGTCATGGAAAATTGAAGCCACAAAATACTCTGGGACTTCGACATCCAAACCGATCACGCCCATCAAAGTGAGAAGACCAGACCTGGTCGTCGTGGACAAGGGAAAGAGATCCTGCCAAATAATAGACGAGGCTGTTACTGTGGATCACAAAGTAAATACGAAAGAGAGTGAAAATCTATTTAAATACCAGGACCTGGCAAGAAGAAGGCGTAGAACAAAGTCAGGGTAGTACCAGTATTAGAAGGTGCACATGGAATCGTGCCAAAGACACTAAAAACGAAATTCAAGGAAGGGTTGAGACTATGCAGACAGCAGCACTACTGGGGACTGCACGAATACGGAGGATAGTACGGGAAATACGAGACCTACGACCCTGACTGGTAGCAATGGTCTAACAGCTAAGAAAAGGGCGTGATGGAAACATTACAAACCACAGCGCTGTTGTGATAGGTAAGGACAATATAAGAGGGGGTTGGAGACCTGAGGAGACTTACTATCACACTGCCTTCAGCGATAACCACCAGACAACTGGTGTGGACTGCTGTTAACTGTGAGAGTGTCTTGAGGTGAATAGCTGTTACTGGGTCTGTAACGGTGACCCCAAGATGAATGGTGCGAACTGGCAGGGTTGTGCCAGTAATAGTGGGTGCACTTGGAACTGTACCAAAAACACTGAAAGAGAGATTGGAGGAACTAGGGATAAAAGGAAGGACTGAGACTGGGCAGACCACAGCTCTGCTGGGGACTGCACGAATACTGCGGGAAATGCTAGAAATATGAGATCTATGACCCCAGCTGTTAGCAGTGGCCTAACAGGGAGAAGAGGAGGGGAAAGAAAAGGAGAGAAAAACACACTAAAACATACCATAAATTGTGGTGGGGGTACGCACCACAGCGCTACTGTAATAGGTGAGGGAGAAATGAGAGGAGAGTGGAAGACTTGAGGAGACTTGCTATCACTCAGCCTTCAGCGACAACCATCAGGCAACTGATGTGTTAACCAAAGCACTGCTGTGGACTTCGAGACTGAGAAGAGAAAGGCTGGAGACCTGTTGTTGGTGGGTTCGATCCTTATCAGATCACACAATATAGATGCTCTGGTATCAATTCATGCCAAATCTAAACATACAGTAGGCGTATATGTAAATTTCTTCTCTGTTTGTTTGCGTATTTTTCTCATGGGTTAATTTACCTTCCTATTATGACATAATGAAGATCACGTCATAGAAATTCTTAAAACCTTATGTCTGATCATCACACATTGAAACAGCTTGAGTAGAGCTGAGACTCGGAAAGAAACTTAAAATCAGGGTGTTTGAATAATTGAAAATGAAATGCTTAAAAAGATAACTTTCGGCTCCTCAGTGCCGATCCATACCTGAATAGTCCTGTCATCTTTAAGTGTATACAGTAAGACACTATGATTTTCCTGATTTTGTCGTCCGTAACACTGGACTCTTCACAGGTCACAATAGAAACGGTCGCGTGAGCAACGTCTTCCAACAACAACAAAAAAATAGAAAAAAGCGTGATCGATGAATAAGTTACATCTCTCGCCTTCCGTTGGGTAGTGGTCACTGGAAGAAAAATCTGAATTTTCAAAAAAATAAATAAATGAATAAACAAATGAACGAGAATGTTGCCGGACACAAAATAAGGGATCAATTTAAGATAAACTTACTTAATAAATTGACCACCCACTAAAAACCTCTTTTAAAAAAACGTTTGTTTGTTTTTTTTAGATACAATAAGGAATATTTGATTAGATTTTCAGATTCTTAGCTCCATTGATGGGGCCTATATGCATGATACATACGTACATACATAATCAGCCAGACCGAACTAAAAACTGAAGAAAACTATGCTGATTGTTCTGGTGACAGTTTAGGTTGACAGTTCCTAGTACGATAATGTTATCAATAGCATACTGATATTGCATAATGACAATGGCATAATAATGATAGCATAATAATGTTGTATAATCACATACTTGATAGGGAGGGTAATCCGTCGGGAAATGTGCACATGATCAGGATTTAACTGTGTGTGCACAAACCAGATTAGAATAAACGTAAAAAAATCTCAGGATCTTTGAGATTCAAATA
>OY735240.1:32660714-32750714 GCA_963457665.1 Thysanoteuthis rhombus | reverse complement strand
ACTTAAAATGGTTGGTCAAATGGACCGCATTTTTGGCGAGTTATTTCAAGCAATATTCGTACTGTTTTGCGAGAATATATTGTTTCTTAACAGACCCCAAACTTTCATGATCAAGTTATAAATCATCTGATCTCTTTCGCATTCCGTTAACACATTTCAGATGCATCTCAATTCAATACCTTTGACTACAAAGTGACGTTTGGCTACAGCGGAGACGCGTACGGATAAGCAGACTTTGTACTATACAAAGAGAATCATCGTCATTATCAGCCTCTGTTTTCTGATGGTTTCTATATCTCATGCTCCTGTCTTTTCCTCTTATATACCGCGCTGTGGGAACTCAGGGGGATCAGAATAGACGGCGAATACCCCAGTGTCCTCAGATTTGCTGATTTTTCCAGAGAATTTTCATCATCACCATCATCATCATTATCATCATCAGTCTTTTAACGTCTGTCATTGGACATAGACCTTCCCCAGGATTAGCCACATTTCTCTATCATGGGCGTCGCACAGCCAGCATTTCCTGAATCTGTATAGTTCACCTCTTCATCTTGTGTTCTGTCGGCCTCGGTTTCTTATGTAATCTCTGGGGATCCATGTTGTGAGACGTGGCGTCCATCGGTTGTCTTTCATTCTTGCAACATGGCCTGCCCATTACCATTTGAGTTTTTAAATAGTTTCTATGATGTTATGGACACCTGTTTTCTTCCTTATATACTGTGCCGTCTTGTAATCTCTCCATGTAAGGTTGAGCATGATTCTTTCATGTGCACGTTGCATGCTTCTCAGTTCATGGGTTTGTCTTTTGGTTAGGTTCCATATTTCAGTCCCATAAGTGACAATCGCAAGAATGCCTTGGTTGTATACACTTCTTTTTAGGATTATTGGGATCATCTGGTTCTTGAAAGTTGAGCTTGTCAAGGTTGAAGATGCAAAACTCGGCAAGGTACACCACTACATCTACCTAGGACAACGAATCTCCATGAGACTCTTAAAAGAGGAGGAAATCGAGCGAGGAATCACTTTGGTATGGCAAGCCTTCGGCAGAGAATTTTCATAATCATCAAATAATGCTAGACAAACTAAATGAAGAAAGCACATGAACCTCAGCAAAACAACTGCCATGTACAAAAAATATGTTTAAGACAAGGACCAAAAGCTCAAAATCAAAAATGCAGAGGAGAGCATCTACCCAGGACAATGAATCTTCATGAAATCCTCAAAAAAGAAGAAATCAAGCAAAGAATCACACTAGGTTGGCAAGCTTTCGGTAGAGCAAGATCCACTTCAAAGATCAGGAAAGGTCTACCAGTCCTAAAACGAAGCATCTACAATAAATGCGTCCTCCGGATAGTCACCTATGGAGCTGGAACATGGAACCTAGCAAAATGATTGATCAAACTGAGAACCGTGCAACGTGCACAGGAGAGAATCATGCTCAACATCCCATGAAGAGATCATAAGACAGCACAGTATATATAGATAAAAAAACAGGTTTTAAAAAAACGTAGGATTTTAAGAACTCCCTAGGGTAGTGGTTCTGAATCTTTGAAAACTCAAGGACCCATTCTACAGAGGAAATATTCTAGAAACCCCTCTTTTTACCTTTTAGTTTTTAAACTAGTGAACTACGATAAAAAGCAATTTTTTTACCTTTAAAAATCATATTTATTTAAAACCGATAACATTCGTTTCTGTTCTAATATATGGCTGTGTACAATAATTATGTTTTATCTGAAGCGCTACAGGGAGTGATATTTATCTGCCTCAAGATTTGCAAGGTTAGGTTCAGAGGGGAACACTGCAGCTGACCCTAGAACATAATTCAATGGATCACCAGGGGTCCGTGGACCTAAGTTTCGGAATCGCTACCCTATGGACATTGAGTCATTAGGAGAGCAAAAGTGCATTTTTATTGTTGATGGTTGTGGTGGTGAGGGTAATGATGGTGGTTAGGTTGTTGTTATTGGTGGTGCCAGTGGAGGTAGTGGCTGAGACGCCTCCAGGCATCCAGGTTCTCGTAATTTGATTCGTTGCTTCTTCTTCTTCTTCTCACTGGCTTATTCTGAATGAAGAGAGTGGCGTGTTTTTTTTACGAGACAAACGAAATGTTCCGACGGAAAATCATAAAAATAACTTGTGAGAAGAAAACAAATCGAAATGGGTCATGAATAAATTATGGAAGCCAAAAAAAACAGAAGATTTAAAGCGAAAGAAGTTCCAAACCGATGGAAATTTATCCTTTCTAAAGTTTTTTTTTCTTATCAACCTGTCACTCACAAGCCTCGTTTTTGCCTGATATATCAATTATTCCCTTTTTTATGGGTTTTGAAACATATGTATTAACTATTTATATTTTCCTATGTTTCATCAGTTTATAAATATACGCACATATACATATATATATGTGTGTGTATGTGTGTGTGTATATATATATATATATATATATATATATATATATATATATATATATATATATATATCTTTTTCGCTCGGTTTTTTAAAACCCTGATCAATAATACCCACTCTCTCAAGGGATTTCAAGCTTATATATCAATTTTTTTAACAACTTATCAAGAATTTCCTTTTTGAAGGTTCTTCAAATTTATTTATTACCTATTCACGTCCCACTTGCTTATGTATACACACACACACACACACATATATATATATATATATATATATATATATATATATATATATATATATACATACATATATATATATATATATATATATACATACATATATATATATATATATATATATATATATATATATATACATATATATATATATATATATATACATACATATATATATATATATATATATATATATATATATATATATATTACGCTGGATTGATGAAAATGTTTAATTAGCGAAAAAGTTTAGTTCCACCTTGATTATACAAATTTCTGATAGTGAAAAAACGGTTGTTTAGTGTCCTTGTCTTGATTAAATAAACTTTTGATGGAACAATGTACTAATTTTTAGTATATAAATAGTTAAAACTCCGAACTCACTTATTTTTGGTGAAAAACTTTGATTTTCCAAATTTTTTATTGTAAAAGAATTTTCATTTCATATCATAGTTAAATCAAAACTCAGTATTCATTTTTTTTTTATTTTTTTGTGAAAAAAGTTAAAATTTCACCAATTCAGTGCAGTACATTTATCTATCAATCGATCTATTTATCTATGCATAGAGCATCTGCCTCTGTGTCCGTAGCGAAGGTTTCAAACGTACCTAGCGGTATTAGAAGGGATATCGAGTCTATAGCCACACTGAAGAGTTGTAATACAACGAAACAGCTGTCTATGGATGACACAATTATTAATTATAATTAACGCTCCCTCCTTTTGAGTTGAGCACTTTTAGGTAGGGAACTCATTTACTATAAGCTGCTACGCACTGCTCTTCCAACTCTGGAATGGAGCACTTTGGTAGATAGGGAATTATGCGTAAGTAAATATATCGCTTGATTCGGTCCTGTTGACTGTCTAGTTCTGCGTAGGGCAGGTGTAGAAAGTCTGCCTCTGCGAAGGTTTCGACCCTCCCAAGCAGTCCTGGAAGGGATACTAGATTGTCTATAGCCACCATGAAGAGTTGTAATACAACGAAACAGCTGTCTGTGGATGCCACAATTATATATATTTTTATATATATGTTATAAAAAATGAAAAGTTGCATTAGATTCGGTTCACAACTATTAGTCATCAACTTTATATTTGGTTTCTTCAGTTTTTAAGTTATGCTGGCAGGCTATCTAGGTATGTTGTACGCACAGAGCATCAATGGAGCTAGAGGTTTGAACGTTTATACATTTACTCCTTACTATGTCAAGAGAAAAATTAACCCTGCCCCCAGGTTTTATAGGGGGGATATTTAACAATGTAAGTTTACGCTAAATTGGTCCCTTAGTTTGTTTCTGGTAGTGTTCACACTTGTTTCGGACTTACCACCAAAAAACTGTGAAAATTCAGGTACAAAATGTCTCTCTCAAATCGCCCACTTACTCTATTCACAGCTAACCATTGTGACATGCCAGAAACAAGACTTTTTTCATGATACTTAATGAAACAGGGTGCAGGATTCGGATCTATATCTTTCGCAATACTATTATATATATGTAATCAGCCTCAGACGACTGGCGATGGGACACTCATATAGATAGCATTCATAAGAAGCCTTGGCTGAGACAGAAAGCAAGTATAGGGAATTATACGTTTCCTAAGGATATTAGTGCTGAGTGAACTGACAGGCAATGGAGCAGAGAGCAGGTATTGGGATTCAAACCTTCCCCAAAATGCTGAGTGGATGGGATAAAGTACAAGGCGAGAGATTCATATCTTACCAAAGGGTATTAGATTTTAGTAGTCATAAGAACAGTTTGTCAATTCTGTTTACCACCCCGAAAACTGTACATCGTGATCAGCAGCCTTTTAGCAGCCATTGTTGGACACAGTCCTTCTACAAGATTCGCCAAACCTGCTTATTAGGGTAGTTGCGAGTTGCGAGGCCAATACTTTCTGAACTTGTGCAGTTCATCAGGCTATCTTTTTCTTCGCCGGCCACAATATCGCATACGATCTCTGTAGATCCATGTTGTGAGTCGTGATATCCATCAGGTTGTCTGACATTCTTGCTACAAGACCGATGTATTGTCATTTGGGTTTTCTAATGGATTTTATATCTCTGACTCCGGTTTCTTTTCTGTAATATACTGTACTGTCTTGTGATCTATCCATGTTATTTTAAGCATGATTCTTTTCTTTGCACGTTGCATGGTTCTCAGTTTTGGGGGTCAATCTTTTGGTTAGGTTCCATGTTCCAGCTCCGTAGGTGACTATCGGGAGGATGTATTGATTGTAGACCCTTCTTTATAAGGTTAGTGGGATTTCTTTGTTCTCGAGGGTTGAAATTACCACATTGGATAATTTTTTAAAAAAGCAATCAATTCAGCTCAATGATAAAATCAGGCAAAGAAACCGGGCTATGGTTTATACCAACCTCTCGATTTCCACGTTTTGTATGTTCAAAGTCTATTAATGGAGTTATGGATTTATACCTAGTTCCCCAAGCCCAGCCTTAATGTATACCTAGTTCCCAAAACTCAGCCTCACCGTATACCTAGTCCCCAAACCCTATTTCCAATCACTGGATACAATGGAAATCTCATAATCGATTGGTGGCTATACTCACGGGTACTTATCCTCTGTGTTATGACGTCACTTGCTTTAAGTTCATTGAAATAATATTGGATGTTGACTGATTAATGACTTATGGGATGAAAGAAACAAATAATGGCTGCTTGAGGGCAGAAAGGTCAAACAGCAATCGACACGAACAAAGGGCAAAGGTCAAAGGAATCGATACGATAATCATGAATGAAACTTTGGCTTCACTCTTTTTCGCTAAAAGGTCAAACCTCTTCAGAAGATACAGAGTGGTGTGTTAATTGATGGAAACAGAATAGTTTCTGCCCTTGATTTTTTTTTTCGGTGGCTTTGATATTATGGACATACTGATTGGATTTACAGTCAGGTCGCGTTGGATATACAGGTTCTCGCGAGATTATCGAAGTCAAGTGACGTCGATCCTGGTCATTACACAGACGGGTGATCGTATTAGGAATACCAAGTGCCGTACACAGAAGTAACATTGTTCTGCCGTCTCAGCTTACGCTGTACCGATGATTAAGAGAACGTCTTGCCAAGCTAGGACCGGACTGCCCAAGCGGTGCATTCTCACGCACACGGTGCACCATAGAGACTACATGACAATTGTTCTCCTACGAGCTGTCATACTTGTATCGATTAGCAACGATTCTTATCATAATGACCGGAATTATTCTCAAACTGTATTCTACAGTTCAATAGTGCATCGCAACTATCTCCCAAGTTTGTTGCGTAATTTTTTCAAATGTGCAAATACGTGTTTTGAGCCTTGAACGTGTCCCAGGCGGATATTATGTCCATCCCGCTTCCACAACAGATATTCCAATGGTTTTATCACTATATTTTGTAGGATCTCAATCTTAAACGATGGACGAAAGGGAATAGGGCGATAAGCACGTATATCACACGCCGATATAATTGTTTCGTTAATTGAGGGACAAAGTGTTAACGTCCTCAGTTTCAGATTGTATTGAAACAACAGGAAAAATCTAATTTATTTTACAAAATGATCATTTTTACAACAAAATTCATCCCAGAATGAATACTCGAAATTTTATTGAAATTGGCTCATTTTTTTTTAAACTATGGTAAAAATTCAAAGTCTCTCAGTCCTGGGCTCTAAATATGCTAACTAGACAAGACACGCGTTTCAGTTTAAAAAACTGTAAATATTGTCTGCTCGAACCTCTGGAGGGGAAAACGAATAGAAAAATCAATAAAATGGCAAAAAGTTATGAGAATTTTTAATTTAGTATAAACTAGCTATGTGTGGTGATATCCATTATGATGTTGTCTAGCATTCTTGCAACATGACCTGTCCATTGCCATTTCAGGTTTCTAATGGATTTTATGACATCCTTGACTCCTGTTTTTTCTCAAATATACTGCGCTGTTCTGTGATCTCTTCATGTAATGTTGAGCATGATTTTCTCCCGTGCACGTTGCATGATTCTCAGTTAGTCTCTTGGTTAGGTTCCATGCGAAACTGTGACTGGCAAAGTATAAGATTGCGTGACAAAATAGATAAGTTCAGAAAGTATCAGTTCTGCGACGCCCATGATAGAGAGGTCTGTCGAATCCTAGGGAAGGTCTATATCCATCAACAGACGCAATGATGATGATGATGATTGTGATTTGGCAGTTCTGTAATGACAAACTATGCAAAGTCAAAATAATGAAAAAATCGGCAAAGAGAGAAAAAATGTCCTTTATTATTCGAATACAATCTGAAACCAGATGTACGTTGTGGCATCAGATTATGCCCCTCAATTTACAACTGAAATGTTTCTGTTTAATTTAATTTTTACAGTTGGTGTGCTGCGTAAGTCAAATATAAATCTTTTTGTGCCGTCATACATCAAAGTTTGAGAACCACTGGAACTAAAAATCGCTCTAGTTTGACAAGCTGGTAGCAGTGCAATCTCAACCTTCAAGAATAAAAAAAACACTTCGGTCTTTGAAAAGAGGGGTCTATAGCCGATGCATCCTACCTATAGTCACTTATGGATCTGAAACATGGGACCCAACCAAAACATTGTCTCTAAGAACCATGAAACATGCAGAAGAAAGGGAGGTCTATTGTTAAATATTGGGCAGCGTGTGTGGTATGGAATATTTTAGAAGTATGTTACAAGTACATAAATCTGGTCGAACAAGTATAAGCCGAGAATGCCCAAGATCATATCTGGAAGACTCATCTATAAAAGCACACAGAGAGCGCTCAACTCTACCGACGCCGTTGTCAGAGGGAGTGATTGTGTGTGGATCCGCCCCAAATTCAATTATTTCTTCCGTGGCCTATTGTCCATCCTACCACAGAATATCACTGGAATTCATTGAGAACTTTTGGAGATATCGAGTGAAATTTGGTGATAATATATGATTTGGAAATATAACTAAAACACAAAGGAGATAATGGTGCATTGATCTGCACCAAAATTTAATCCTGCTGTAGCCTTCTACAAAGTCACATTGGAATTTATTGATAACTTTCGGAGATATCGTATGTAACGATATGATCATATATATATATATATGTGTGTGTGTGTGTGTGTGTGTGTGTGTGTGCGATTGAGAAAAAATGGAAAAACATCTATCACTCGGGAAAAATACCTGGATCCACCCCAAGATTTCACCACTTCTTTCGTACTCTTTTGGCCACCTTTCCGCTAAATATCATAGAAACTGGTTCTGCATCTTCGAAGGTATCGGGTGGATAGACTAACAAATAAACGAAGAACAAACAAACCAACAGACAGGCACGACCAAAAAGATATACCTTTTTTTTCAACTAATTAGGTAAATAACAAATTGACGGTGTTTATGGAATATTATTTTGTTGGTGAACGATGCAGATACGAGAAATTGTCGAGTGTCAAATTGAGTAGAGATACCCGAATGTCTGACGAGAATTATTTATCAATATTTCATAACAAACCAAACTAATGTCTATTAGGAAAGGAAACAATTCATGCAATCAGGGCTCCGTTCAACCCACGTCATGTTCGTGTCCTGTGCCTATAAATATGTTATGAAAACTCTGACTGAGACAGAGCCGGCACAGATGTCCAGAAGGTGGCTGTGCCTAGCTCTCATATCCTCACCTCAGGGAGCGATGTTAGTGTATAAAGGGCACCGGAAAGGCCATGTGGGCCATAACAATGGAACATATATATATATATATATATATATATATATATATATATATATATATATATATTATTGTGTCATCCACAGACAGCTGTTTCGATGCATTACATCTCTTCATTGTGGCTATAGACTTCCCATTATCCCATTCAGTACCGCGAGGCAGGATTGAAACCTTCGCTTCGGAGACCGATATCCGACTTCTGGGCTACGGAACTGGACGGTCAGTAAGGCCGAATTAAAACGATATATCTATTTACCCAGAAATATATAAAGAGAGAGAGAGAGAGAGTGCAAATCTGGTTTGTAACATAACATAATATAATATAAAGCAATGTCTGATATGCGATGGATTTATTTCATAGAGTGCTCGATACATTCAACTTAAAACTATAAGTGTTAAGTTGGTTTAGAGTACAGCTGGGAATATACTAGAAAGGAGATATATAAACGTGTTGGTGTAGCGAATCTACTTTCTACTATATATATATATATATATATATATATATATATATATATATATATATATGTATTAACTCTCCTTTATTCAGGGTTGAGCACTCTCTAAGTGAGGTAACTCGTTTATTGTATGGTTATGCAATGTTCTTCCAACATGGAATGGTGCACTCTGGTGGATGAGGAATATAAGCGATAAATATATCGCTTAAATTCAACTTTACTGACCGTCCAGTTCCCTGGAGTTGAGAGAGGATACCATCTTCCGGGTCTGAAGCAAAGGTTTCGATCCTGCCTCGTGGTACTGGATGGGATAATGGATAGTCTATAGCCACACTGGAGAGTTGTAATACAACGAAACAGATGCCTGTGACACAATGATATATATATATATATATATATATATATATATATATATATATATATATATATATGAATCTAACACTTGTATATATATATATATATATAAAGGAATCTAACACTCATATATATATATATATATATATATATATATATATATATATATATATATATATATATATATAGGAATCTAACACTCGGGTGGTTGTTAGGGCTAGTTGACTCCCAGTTCAGCCCCCAATTTTTAAACAAATAATGACAAAATTTAGATTTTCAATGTATTTTCACACCCAGAATATATAGTTTTCCCTTATTTATACTATACGTATTTCAAGCCCTGAATACGTTAAATTCAGGTATGAAAATAAAGAGAACTCTGTATTTCTAGCTAGTGACAGCTTTTGTCGAGGAGGTGTAGAAACGTGAGAAGCAGTCGTAAATCAGAGTGTGTTTGTTTGACAGATTATAACTATAGAAAAATTTGATTGATCGCTTTGAACAATATCAGCACTTTCTCACGTCTTTGGAGAAAATAGAAGTTTCCCCTGTGCTGCTACCGAGTAAAGTTGTTTAAAAACAAACAGTCTGATCCTGCAAGCCTTTGATAGTGAAGTTTATCCTTTACGGGAGACTTCAGAAAATGCTGACGTTTTAGTTGTTTTTTTCCACACTATTTTGAATATTTTTCCGAGGAAATAACTCATAAATTCACAGAATCTAGATATTTCTACACTTTTTTTTTACCCCATTTTAGATGTTTTCCACTGGAAGAAACTCATAGATCTTCCCGAATCTAGATATTTCTAGATGTGTTTCTTACTTTATTTTCGATGTTTACCGCTTGAAATACCATATTAATTCTCCAAAATCTAGATATTTATAGATGTCCTTTTTACGCTATTCCAGATGTTTTCCACTGAAAATAACCTATAGATTCTCCAGAATCTAGATATTTCTAGATGTTTTTTTCACCCCATTTTAGATGTTTTCCAGTGGAAATATCATATAGACCTCCTAGAATCTAGATATTTCTAGATGTTTTTCATACTCTATTTTATATGTCTTTCAGTGGGGAGTTAGTACAATCATAAATAAATTTATTCTGACCATATCTATTCTTCGTTTGAATTTCTTTCACATGACTTCAAATTTTGCCGCTACGGTTGTTCAATTATTGACTGCGGTGGCTAGTTTGTTTTTAAACAACTATTACGTCACTTTTGGGGATTTAAAAGTGCCGTTATAACAAATTTGCCGTTAATTCGGGGGGATTTTACATGAAGCGTATAACCAACGAGAATCCGAAAAGTGCAGACAAAAATGATTCATTATCACTTTTTCACAGTTTGATGCCCCATAAACGGGTAGCAGGTCTCTAAATAAAATGGATGGACTTGAAGACAATAATAGAATATAACAAGAACCATAAGTTCAACGATGCGTTCACCATCAGTGATAGTTGTAGTAGTAGGAGGGGGAGGAGCGAATATTCTTCCTTTGAAGCAATTGATTTTCGTACTCCTTAAATACAGCGATATGAAATATTCTGTAATTATTATTTTCAATAAAAATTATAAATGGGCTTTTGGGGCCAAATTTGGCTTTTTTTTTTTAAATCTGACATCATTAGCAGCTGGCCAAAAATGATCGAAATAGATTTTCTTTCAACGCATAGCACCTGACTCCAAACATTTTGATGACAACATACCTTTAAATGGCATCACACCTCATCCGTCTGTCCTATTTCTGCTGTTTAACGTAAGTGGAACCAACCGACTGACCGACCGAGTAGCATCTAGTAGAGATATGTGGGCACACCTAAAAACGAGCGTGACGTTAAAACACGACCGTCATCAAAAGGTGCAGTTAGAACGAGAACCGTTTGAAGAAAAGTTTACTGTTTGCTTATATAAATAAGTAAAGGTTTTACATTGGTTTGGGAGAATAAGGATGCTTAAAATTAGGTCTTCAGCTTTCGTCACGTATTGTTAATTATTTCAACTTAGTCTTATACGCTGCGTGAAGGCGACGACACGGCTGATCCGATCCCCAAGTCCTGGAAACGGGCGGGAATGGTAAAGGAAAGGAAGGAAGCTTACACTGATTCTCGATGATTTATGCCGCCATTAGTTACCTCCCTTGCAGCTTCCTTTTCTCTGGCTTGGTTCCTGTCGTTCTACAGTCTTATTGATCTGACTTTTGCAGCGGTTATCAATCTTTCAACCAAATCGCACAGTCACGTAGCCACCCACCATATTCAGCTCATCCTGATACTCAGAAAAGATAAGGTGTGTTTCAATTCCGGGCTGGAAGAGATGAGAAACGATTTATTCAACCCTCATTTGAAGGCGGTTTTTCTGTGATTGTTCGTAGGGAAAACAGCTCCTTAAATTGTAACAGCTTGCCCGACAATATTCCAGATCGCCCCTGTCACAATAATCTTCTACAATCTTGATTAATATCTAAATATATCCAACAATCTAAAAAGAAAGCTTGAATATGCCAAATAAATGTCAAATGCAGACATTAAAAAAAATGGCGGATTTTTTAAGCTTATCGTTTATATGGATGAACACTGCTTAAATCAGATTTTTGTCAAACTCCTTGTATTTTTGAGTTTTGGCTTTATTTTTATTCGTCACAACAATGACAGTGACCAAATCCAAAACCAGTGACGTCATGCACGAATAAGAGTAAAGTACACAAAAGCTGACGATGAATGCACTCTCTCAACTCAGATATGCTTGTTTCATTATAGGAACAACTAACAAATGAGTTGACATGGGATAAATAGTTTTAGAATCATACTGTAGGGAGAAATGAATTCTATTTCGTTTACGTTTTAGATTTTAATGAAGCAAAGGAGTCGACCCTAGTGCTGCTATACCTGTTGTTTATCTTCTAAAGCCCGACTCATGTCAACTTGTTTCGTCAAAGTTTTCAAATTTCATTTACAGGAACTACTGATAAATTGCACTGTCAAATCGATGCCATAGGATCACGGTCTGATTCAAAGTTAAGATAAAAAAAGTACGAGAAAGTTAGAATAAAGGTCAAAACTAGTCAAAATTCAAATAATGTTGCAATACGTCATCAGAAGAAAAATTGAAAAAAAATTGAGAAAATATCGTTGTATAGATTTCTTCAGTTTTCAAGTTGGTCCGGCTGGCTCGCTGACTGGGTGGCTATGTATGCATAACGCATACAGGTTGCACCAATAGAGCTAGGTGGCTGATAATTTGAACATGCACTCTTTAGTTCTACAATTTTTGTTTGTTTTCTGACCCTCCCCCTTATGTTTTTAGTTGTGGATTAAATTTGCAACATAAGTTTATGCTAAACCTATCCCTTTCTCTCTGGTGACATGATGCTTGTTGCTCAGGGATCATTATCCAACAAGAGGAGAGAGAAGTAACTTATTCATTCATCTCATCTTTTTCCCATTTTTGATTGATCACCCTCAACACGGCATGCAGCCAAAAGCCACAGGTTACACGACGATTTTTATTGAGTTTCTAACCAGATGTGCCATTTATCTAACTTTTGTTTCCTGTCATCGCAACGCTCTGGTCGTTTAACATTCTACGATCATT
Source organism: Thysanoteuthis rhombus (assembly GCA_963457665.1). NCBI lineage: Eukaryota > Metazoa > Mollusca > Cephalopoda > Oegopsida > Thysanoteuthidae > Thysanoteuthis > Thysanoteuthis major. Next base: position 32,737,971 of record OY735240.1, on the reverse strand, counting down.
AAATTGGCATCATAGGTGGGAAATAACGAAGATCTAAACTTGCATCGTGTATACGCGGGAGTCCAATTAACATGGACGTACCCTACCGATTAGGCTATTGGGACCAACCAGCAAGGCCAGTGGTTCAGGAATTCATGAGCAGTACATCGTGCATATGAAACGGACAAAATTCAAATTAAAATATCAAGCTTGGTGAAAATTTAACTGAAACACTAACAATACAATTTATATATTAACTCTTTTCTTTGATGAATCCCTTTATTTCATTTTATTTTATTTTATTTAAGGTCGTCTGTGTATAGATATATAGAGAGAGACATCGATTATATATGATAAGGTTAAGTCGCTTGAAATTTATGACGAGAAGTAGTAGCAATACATTTTAGGTATTTACGTATTTTTCTTCGGTGAATTCTCTTATTTCTTCTTATTTTTCCGGCATTTGTAACCTTAACGAAAACAGTACCAAAACTTTTATTCATTTTTTTTTTATATTAGATTTCTTCAATAAGATGAGAAGAAAAAATTTATGCAATAAATGGAATTTAAGTGAGTTCAGTATAATCAGGAAATAAATAACGAAAGCTTTATCAATTTCATTAAAAGATCACAAGTTTTATTAAATATATCTAAAGAGAAAAAATCACCAGAAGAAAAGGTGTACAACTAATTACTCAGAGATATGAATATAAAATCAATAATCACACCATATTCGATGACAGTGAAAAAAACACGTTCGGATAGTAGACCTGAAGAAGGCTGCAGATTGGATTGGCCGAAACGTTGCGTTGACAACACACACAACAAGGAGTTCAATCATCCAACTTTTTGAATGTTGATGACCTCCTCACAAAACTATAGATGTATATATTCGTACTTGCCATACAAGAAAGACTATAAATTCTTACGTCTCATCCGCTGAGAAATTAACACCCGTCATTATATATGGAGAAAGGTGTAAACCTTCAAAAAATGATTATCATTAGCGACAGCGTCAGCATCGAGAAAATGGAACGTCTTCAAGTTCTGATTTGGCGTTCCTAATGATCTTCAAGATTCAGGTCACGCAAATTAAATCTTTAATTGCAATTTGAAGATCTTTGGGGTAAAATTTTATTATGCAATTCGCAGATATTGATTCTGCGTCCATGGGTGTGGGTGTGTGGAGGTGAGAAAAAGATGGAGTTGGGGGAGGTACTTCCGTTTCTCTCCATTTCTCTCTCGCTTCAACTGAAGTTATTTCTTGCTGTCTGAGGCTTTCCAATGAGTAACCGTGAACCAAATGGTTCGAAGTGAAGCAGTTACCATTAATTTATGTGGGGGAAAGTTATGAGCGTTCCCAGACGAAAAAAAATGGTGGTGATGGTATGTTTGTTTGAGTTATCGGGAATTGAAGTTTGGGGGTACAGAATATGGTATAAGAAAGAGGCGATGAGGAAGCGCTGTCTCTATAACAGCACGCTGCAAAGCGATAAATGGCATAAAGCGAACTTTTCAAAAAAGAGTCAGATACCCTTATATATATATATATATATATATATATATATATATATATATATATATATATACTAATTAGTAATTGTGACATCCACAAACAACTGTCTCGTTGTATTAAAGCGTGACTATAGTGTGGCTATAGACAATCCAATAACCCACCCAGCACCACAAGGTATAATCGAAACCTTTGCTTTAGTCCCAGAGGCTGGCATTTTACCCCTATCCTACACAGAACTGGACAGTCAGTCGGACCAAATTTAAGTGATATATTTACTTACGCACAATTCCTCATCTATCAGAGAGCTCCTTTCCAGAGTTGGAAAAGCATTGCTATAGTAGCTTAGTGTGCGTTTATTGGCAGTTAAACTTGAATATTAGGGTTAAAGAAAAGTTGTTTTTTTTTTCAATAACTTATTCATATATATATATATATATATATATATATATATATATATATATATATATATATATATATATATGTATATATATATATATATATATGTATATATATATATATAAATGGGGGGTTGTCATTTTTAATCACAGACAACGTGGAAACCAGTATCTGATATCATCTTTAAAAATACTACTCACACAGAAAGAATTTCATTTTCTACGATCTGAATAATTTGACAGTTTTTTTTCACTCACCATTGAGTTAATTTTTCCACGTTGCACACCATCTTGCTTTCATCAATGTTTTAATCTTTAGATTATCAAATAATTCAGCCTTGTATATATAGTTGAGACGAATACAGGCATATACATCATACTGATGGATATTAATGACAAACCTGTTTAACGACTTCACGATAGTCAGGTGGGTTTTGTATTAAGATAAACATTTATTGTTCAGATTTGTTGGAGTAGGGCGGATATTATCCTATTCTGCACGTAATCATATTCAAATTTGTTGAATTGAAAATTATTATTTATGTACAGAGTAGAACCTAATAAATTCAACAGGTTATCACACTTTACCAATTCTTCTTCTTCTCTTCATCTTCTTCTTATTATTATTATTATTATCATTATTATTATCATTATCATCATTATAATTATTATTCGTTCGTTCATTCATCCGTTCTTTTTCTCTTTCTACTTCTTCTTCTCCTTTTCTTCTTTTTCTCCTCCTTTCCTTCCCTTTCCCCTTCTTCTTCTTCTTCTTCTTCTTCTTCTTCTTCTTCTTCTTCTTAATGCTATCAGTTTGCATTCCCAGCGATTTATTGACATTTTATTACCACTTATCATGAACGCTTCCCACCACTTATTTCGCGCCAAAACCAACATAAGCGCGCCAAATCCATCAAGTGTTCAAACCGAGATCTTCATTCACAGTTAAATTCACTGATGTGTCAAATGCACTCTTCTGTGCAATATTTACCGTGGCACTTCCGGCCAAATGGCAGAACAATTCCACAACAAAAGGTCAATCGGTTTGGAATAAGTCAATGGTAAAAAAAAATTTCAATGCCGTCGGAAGATCATGTAACATCTATCGGAAGACTCTGCAAAAAAATGAATATTTGATGCGGTCACACCTGTGGGCCTTCTGAACAACAATCTACTCGATTAAAGACCGAAGGAATTTTCTCGGTTCTCTGCCCATTGCCATGAACTCTTTTTATACAAGAGTGAGAATTTGGTCGATAAAAATATCCACTTACCCACCGCTTGAAATAATGGTCTCTTCCCCTGAAAAATGCTTCTGTTGCTTTTTTGTGTTTTTTTATTTATCCATTTAACCAGGCTTCCCTGTGCCAAAATGGATGCGAGATCGAGTCTCACCGAGGGCTTATTTTTTTCATTTCTGAACCGAGTTATTCACTCACTGTCGTTGATCGACGGTGTGAGTCAAATTGTGATTTTAAAAAAAGCAACAACAACAAAACAACAACAAATAAAGATGAAGGGGAAAAGTAATCAGATATCAGATATAATTCGTCGTCCCAGTCAATAATTGAACAACCGTATCGTCAAAGTTTGAAGTCATGTAAAGAGATTTCATCGAAGAATAAATTCTATCAATGATATCACTGGCGTTTTTTAATGGGAATCATCTATAGTAGAGTAATAAAAAAAACATCTAGAAATATCTACATTTGGGGAAATCTAGATGTTATTTCCGTTGAAAAACATCTAAAATAGAGTTTTGAAATATCTTGATGCTGGAGAATCTGGATGTTATTGATAAACTCGTAGGAATAAAACCCAAAAAAAGTTTTTAAAAAAATCTTATTTTCTAGAAATCGAAACAAAATTTTTAGAAAGAGTCTAGTGGAGTATTGATGCCTTTTTTTCCAAAACGGTATAGCCAGGAGCGCAACACAAACACACAAACACACGCGCATATAAAACAAAAGGGTAGAAACCTTCTTCACCTTTGGTGGCTAACGTGGTTCAGTAGATCAGTGGGAGTAAGAAGTTAAATATATCCGTGATGTTTTCACATGAATTATCTAGCTTGCAATAAAAGAAATAATGTAACACTTTCTATAACCATGAAACTGTCCGTGTATTTCATGTACTCGAAAAGGCTTTTTGACTTCAGTTTAGTTGGGGTGGAATTAAACTGATGAGGAAACTGGTAGTTAAATTATTATGACCGATATAAGAATAAAGGTTATTTTCCAAAATATTGCTTTTCTCGGATGTGGTTGTTTTTTCACTCAGGCTGATACATGCGTTTACTAATCTTGCCGAGAAGAAATTCTCTCTAACACCAGTGGAGGTCCGAGTTTGTAATTCATGGCTGTGTCCTTAAGATTACCTTTAGATAGATGAATTTGCCATTTTCTTATCAGGGCAATGAACGTCTGCATCCAGTATGTGTATATTGTTCCAGATTCTATAGACTTCCAATAGGTCAGTACGTTTTTTTTTCTGAATTCTAGAGTCTTTAGATTAAGTTTTAATCCTTCAGTGTAAGATATATCTCCCGGGCTCGGAATGATCTTTGTGACTCTCCTCTACTCTCTTTCGCTAGGATATCTGAGTTTCTTTTCATTTGAGGAGACTATATGCAAGAGGCAAACTCCAGATGAGGACGTACCAGAGATTTGTTAAAGTAGAAAGAAGCTCTCCTCGTCAATGTACTTGGGTATCATGTGTACGCCAAGTGTTTTATTCGCTGAATTCACTTTGTTTTGTGTGGTGCAGTGAAGTAAATTTTCTGCTGAAATATTTATTAATTTTCTCCATTCATTCAGATTATTTATTATTATTTCGGATTTGGAGTTTGACAGGAAAACGGACGTCCTTTCTGAGGTTATAAGAAAACAATGTTGTTGGGTTTTTTTAACGGAAGAGAAGAGCGAGTGGGCGAAGAAAGGGAAACATCTTTTTTTCTGTTTTTCTGTTTTTACGTCACATAGCAACATATCCATTTTTTTTTAAATTCTCGAAATCAAAAAAAGATGTGATGTAAGAGAAAGAGTTCATAATTTAAGAAGCTACGATATTTCGTAAGCGTATACATACGTGGATACAACGGAAAAAGTATCTATGGTCGAGAAAATCAGCCAGTGTTCATTTTTAGAAGGAAACCTTTTCCTAACTTTCTTAACATTTTTACGTTTTTCTTTTCTTTAATCAATAAGGTACAAATAGTTCTATGACAGACACAAATGTTGACAAATGCTGTCAGAAATTGTATAAACAATGTCGCAGGTTTTGAACAGTTTTGAACGATTAGGAACGAATAGTTTTATGACAGATACAAATATTGACAAATATTGTCAAAAATTGTCTCAACAATGTCGCAGGTTTTGAACAGTTTTGAACAATTAGGAACAAATGATTTTATAACAGATACAAATGTTGATAAATACGGTCAAAAATTGTGTAAATAATGTCACACGTTTTGGATAGAATCTGTTCTTTTTCTTGTTTTATTTCGGGTTTTACTCCATCTTATCATTGTTGGTTTTAACCACCCACTATTATTGTTTCATGTAGGGGCAATTCCTAGACAACCAGGAAAGAGTAATTTCATTATAAACCGACCCTCTGACATCGACAGGATTATGACCTCACAAACAGCCAGCAACATTGTTTTGACCTAGGAATTGCACCCATTCGAAATTAAAGAGAGGAATAAGGACATGCCGGCCTAACGTTTCAACAATAGCTGAGGGAGAGAAGTGATAGATCCATGCCTTCCCAAAGGGCATCAGTGCAAAGTGAACACAAACTGTGTCGGTCGGAGTTGAGCCGATTCCATTTGCAGTGTGGCTAACCGTTAGGTCTCACGCGCTATGTAATCAAAGAAAAACATTAAAGGTCGATTGCTGCCCCGAGATTTGTTTTCAAAACGATGTCGTAAAGACATTGTTGGATGAGCATTCACACAAACGAATAGAAATAACTTATCGGTGACAAAGGACAGTCAAAGATAGAATCATTTATTTTTTTCTCCATTCTAGACATTTCAAGAGGTCTGGAATATGATGCCTGGTTCTTTTTTGCTTCTTTCTTTAGTTTTTTTTCTTAATTCTAAAATTGAACGTATTTTGAATTCCCCTTCATCAGTCTGATATCAAAACCAAATGTCTCAATGGGGTCATATGTGTCTATGTACGTTATTACGAATAAGCATATATATATATACATATATATATATATATATATATATATATATATATATATATATATATATCTTATAATCACGTATAATTATTTATGTATATATATATATATATATATATACATTTATGTACACATACGTATACATATAGATATATACAAATGTATATATATATATTTCGATGTGTAGATAGGTGTATATATTCATATGAATTCATATTTATATACTCATCTGTGGATGAAAAATGAATATAGATATCTTCATGCATGTATTAGTGTATATATATGTGTGTGTGTGTGTGTGTTCGTATATTTCCATGTCCATGTATATATGCGTGAATATATATATATGTAATACAGTTGTATACATATATATGTGTGCGTGTGTGCGTGTGTGCGTGGTGTGTATGCTTGTATGTATACACGTATGTATAGATACATACATATTGAGTTACATATATATGCATACATATTTACATATATTGATGAATGTATGTTTCTCATTGATTTATATACATATTCCAATATATATATATATATATATATATATATATATATATATATTCCACGATAGATAGATTTTTTAAAGCATATTTTCACACCAATGTATGCATATATATATACCAATATATGTATATATATATATATATATATATATATATATATATATATATATATATACATATATATATATATATATATATATATATATATATATATATATATACCAAAAATGTGCATTCAAATATACCCAAATATAAATAATAATACTCATACAACCGCACAATATGTTGCCTGCCTCTCTCTCTCTCTCTCTCTCTCTCTCTGTCTCTCTCTCTCTCTCTCTGTCTCTCTCTCTCCGTGTAAAACCTTTGCACATGTATTCAGTAGTCAGATATACAAACTATGTTAATTCTTCAGTTCAGTCTGGTATGTTTTTTCTCTATTTCGATGATGGTTCATTAATAATGTTGATAATTTTCTTATTCTTACGTGTGACAGATAAAAGACCCTCAACCTCGACTGATTTGTGAACCAAAATGATAAACACAGCGTGTACGCCTGGATCTGTAGACAAGCAGAATAAATTTGCGTACAAACGAATTTCTTTTCCAATAGGCTGAGATCCGCTAAATACAAGGTTGGAACGAAATAGCTAGCCGTCTCTATCGTGCATTAGTGCGATCGTTGTTTATTTTTGTTTTGTCTTTTCTTGTTTTTGCAACGTCCTCCTTCTTATTGCGTACGTATACGCATCATTTTAAAGCTCGGTATCTTTTTTTTTACGGATGTCACTGAATTTGTTGATTGCTTTTATTCATTTCTTTAGAGGGTATCAGAGCGGAGATGAATACGCACGATGTTCATGTCACTATGCTCCATGCGTTCAAACTTGGCCATTGTGCTGCCAACGCTATCGGTGATCGGGGACTGGAGTCGTCAGCTTCTGGACGAACTGCGTATCGTTGCTTCTGAAAATTCGCTTCTGGTGATCTGGATCTATCTGCAGAGCTTGGCCGTGGTTACAAATCATCACTCGACAATGAAGAATTGGGGTCAGCCGTAAATCATCAACCTGAAATGATCATTCGGGTGTTAGGGGCAAAACTTGGGTAGCCCATACAACAGCCGGAAGATATCTGGCACAAATCAGTGGAGAAAATGCAGAAGTGAATACTGTATGATTTGACTGACAATCAACAGCTGGCAAGGTTTGACACTTACTGCAATTTGCTTGTTCCTTTCAAAACTGAGCCTTTCCTTGATTGTTGATGAAAAGTGGTCTGTATGATAACCCGGATCGTCACTCACTCTGGATTGAAAAAGTTGCCCCCCACACACACCTTCAACTTTCAAAATATTAATCCCCAAAAGATTCACGGAATAATCCATTGCTGCCTCTTGCAACCTGGTTAGATGATCATGACAGTCTTCTACGGTCATGATTTGGAACTGAACGCGCACATAAGAGAATCATGCTCAACCTTACACGGAGAGATCACGAGACAGCATACTATATCAGGGGGAAAACGGGAGTCCGTGACATCTATAAAAATAAAAATAAAAAAACTTAAATGGCAATGGGCAGACCATGTTGCAAGAATGATAGATAACCGGTGGACATCACAACTCACAACATGGATCACCAGAGATCACATGCAGAACTGAGGACGACAGAATACAAGATGGAGAGATGAACTAGACAAATTCAGGAAATGCAGGCTCCGCGATGCCCATGATGGAGAATTGTGGCAGATCCTGGGGAAGGTCTATGTCCAACGACAGACATTAAAAAACTGATGATGATGATGATGATGATGATGATGATGATGATGATGATGATGATGATGATGATGATGATGATGATGATGATGAAATAAAATCATAGTTGCATTCTGTCGAATCTAATAATGCTTATTTTGACTTATAAAGTTAAGTTTGAGTTGAGTTCCAACAATTCAAAATTTGTGCTTGAAAACAGCCATTTATCATGTTTCAGTCTGATGAAAGATGGCTTTTTTACAATAGGTCAGTAGGATTGATATCTTGGAATAGAGAGTTGAGTGCTTATTCTTTATTTCTAATCCATGCTTTTTATAAACCATCGTGGAATGACGGTCCGAGTAGTTGCAATGAAAAGCAACTGAAATTAAAATGAATTTTTTTTGTCAAAAATCAATGATAATCAGTAGCGACAGACTTTTAGCGTCAGTTGTTGGACATATACTTCCCTGCAAGATCCGACAGACTTCTCTATCATGGGCGTCTCGAATCCAATACTCTCTGAACCAGTCATCTTATTTTCTACCAGCCACAGTTTCTCATATGATCTCTGGGGTCTACATTGTGAATTGAGATGTCCAGCGGCTGTCTGACATTTTTGAAACATGAACAACCCATTGCCATTTGAGTTTTCTCTGGCTCCTGTTTTTTCCCGTATACCGTGATGTCTTGTGGTCTCTCCATGTGAGGTTGAGCATGATTTTTTCTTGGGCACGTTGTATGGTTCTCAGTTTGACGGTCAATCTTGGGGTTTGGTTCCATGTTTAAGCTCCATGGGTAACTACTGGGAGGATGTATTGGCTGTAGAATCTTTTTAGGATTAATTGGATCTCTTATATTTGAAAGTTGAGCTTGCTCTATCTAAAGCTTGTGATGGGCATTAATTATTCGAATAAAGGCTTAAAGCCCACTGCTATGTTTTTAAAAAAAAACTTTTAGCATGGATTTTCATTGGCGTATCCAATTTTTACATAAATTTGAGATTTAAAGTAGTCTTGAAAAACTTGTATTTATAACTTGCAAGCAAATTTTACAAAGTAACTTGTGTTTTGTAATTAAATGTATTTCTTTCTCTGTGATAAATAACTTTTCGAAGTTGCCTCAACTTTTCCAAAATTAACTGGATAACGATTTATTGATTCCATCTTGAGTGAATCAATACCTCACGGTAGGAACCACATTTTTTTCAACCAGTCAAAATGAACATTGGAATTACTTAGAAATATATTCCGCATATGATAATTTCCTTCTTGTATGTTAAAAATATCTGTTAGCAATTCGATAAATGAGCGAAACCTTTTTTTCAATGTATCCTGCTGGGCTTCCATAAGCTTGAGTCTCTCCTGATTTCCGATTCGGTAATGGTTTAAAATCTAAGAGTAGGCCAGGGCGTAACTGAAGGAGGAGGAGATTTAAAATCGCCAAATTGAACGAATAGCATTTCATCTACTGTACTTTGCTAACATTCATCATTAGTCTTTTAACGTCTGTTGTTGGATACAGACCTTCCCAAGGATTCGTCACATTTCTCTATCATGGGCGTCGAATTCATTTCTCCATCTAGTTTTTTGTCGGTCTCAGTTTTGCATGTGGTCTCTGGGGACCCATGTCGTGAGTTGTGATGTCCATCGGTTGTCTTTCATTCTCGCAACATGACCAGCCCATCGCCATTTGAGATATCTTATGGATTCTATGATGTCTCTGACCCCCATTTTCTTCCTGATATATTGTGCTGTCTCGTGATCTCTCCATGTGAGGTCGAGCATGATTCTCTTATGCACACGTTGCATGATTCTCGGTTTGCAGGTTTGTCCCTTAGTTAAGTTCCATGTTTCAGCTCCATAAGTGACTATTGGGAGAATGCATTGGTTGTATATTCTTCTTTTTAGGATTATTGGGATCATCTGGGTTTTTTATGGTTGAGCTTGCTTTGCCAAAAGCTTGCCATCCTAGGGTGATTCTCTGCTTGATTTCTTTTTCTTTTGTGGAAGTCCCCTGGGTTTCTTAAATCTCGAGCTACACTCCTGGGGTTGTGTATCGTAGCTCATCCTAAAAAAAAATTCATTTTCAATATTTCATGTCAATATAGAAATAATTGGTATCAATTCGAACCTAGAAGCCTGAAAGAATCTTTCTGACATTGTGTTCACATAAAATCCACCAGTCGGCCAACCTTTACGGAAGCGAGTTGGATTAGAAATGTTTTTATGTCTTATTGGCAACGGCCAATAAGAATTGAAAATAATGATCATACAAGGATTATGGAAACAGTTTGCTTTTTGTGATTACTTTGATGTTTTTCATTACAGGATTACATACCTACCAAGGACTGGCCGTCTTAGAAGGTAAGGAAGGCATTGCCTACCCTGAATAAAAGCATAGATGCTGATTAATAAATATAAAAGGTTAATCATTAAACATAAAAAGTTCATTATTAATTTTTTCAAGTTATTTATAAACTATGAAAAGTATAGGGTTTATAATCCATTGTAGATTTGTAACTTAAAGCACTGAATCAATGTATGTGTAGCGCCCACCTTTTCCGGCTAAAGAAAATCATACATATCTGGGGTTATCTGCCTTTTGGAAAGGATCTACTTCTAACCCCTACATCTCTGTAGAAATGGTAAATTCCTCGTCGCTTCCTCTTTGACGTCACACTGAGCCACCCAATAAGGTAGCTGATTGTTATCTTCACGATATTTAAACTGTGGCGGTAAATCTCCTCTCTCTCTCTCTCTCTCTCTCTCTCTTTCTTTAGTTAGTATCGTTTTTATACACACTTCCTTTCTTACACACGCATTATCACATCTTCATCTCAAGAACACATCCTATCTAAGTTAAGCATTCTCATCGTAGTTAGGTCGGACTTCCTAAGATAACTTCATAGTGGCTACAACTAGGATGACCATACTGACGGACATTCTTTAGACTCTATCTCACATTTACTTAGTGTCATTCCTTTCCTTTCATTCTTCTTATCTCTATATCCTATCCTGGTAGATCCCTCCACATATTCGTGTCGGCAGAAACTCCGGTCCTTATTCATTTTAATTCACTCATGAACTAAACCTAGTACTTTTGTTAACCTCTGTGTTTGTTCTTATTCTCCACGTTTTGTTAACAATCCAACTAACTGTGTACTTACCTTGTTTTTGAGCTTAAGCAGTGAACACGTTACTTACCAGGATTTATCTCCTTAGATCAATTCTGGTAATTTATATTTTAGGGGGGTTAATATAATTAGCAGCCCTAAATATGATTCATTGAATTTTTTATATTTTCATCTCCGGCATCTTTTACTCGAGTCGTACATTGTAACCTCGAATATAATGTGACCCCCACCTTCTGTAGATGAAAATCAATGATATGCGTCCATGTTTCGTTGAATCTGTTGAATCGCCTGATTGGCGAAATTTATCTATTCTTTAGTGAGAAAAGTTTGATTTCACTTTGATTAGATAAAATTTAATCATGAAAAATAGTTGCTTTATATCCCTAATTCAATTAAATGAACTTTTTATTAAAAAAAAATTAAAACTATGTCTTCGTTTAATTCTGTTTTTTGCCAATTCATTTAATTCTATTATTTGTCGATTTCACAGATCGGCGTAACATATATACGTTATCATTTTTTACAATCATGTAAAATGCTACACCCTCCAACTTGACCCTGATTTTTTATTCTAAATTTTTCGCATTATACACTAGTAGATACAGCATTGTTTTGTTTTTGTTTTTTGGTTTTTTTTTTAATCAGTGTTAACGTTTATTAAAATTAGTTGAATAAGATAAAATAAAAAGAAACACTTAGAAATTATATGGAAAATTTTCAACGCCAATAATACACTGGTATTTTGATTTTTCAAAAATCTATTAAAATTGAACCAATCAAGAGAATCTAATAAAATTTTCAGAATCTATTAATTGATTACTGAAGCTTTTTTTATGAAAAGGTCACAGTAAGAAAAAAACAGTGGAAATACATCTTACTTGCCATCACAGTCAATAATTTGACAACCGTAGCGTCAAAATTTGAAGTCATGTAGAAAAAAATTCCATCGAAAAATAAATATGGTCAGAATAAGTTCCATTCATGACATCATTGGCGTTTTACACTGGAAAATATCTAAAATAGACTTTTTTTTTAAATAACATCTAAAAACTTCTTGATGGTCGAGGATCGCAATTCTGTTTGACGAGCTGTATTGAGGAGGAAAGAACGGCACAGATATTTTCTTTAGCTGAACCAATAAGCCGACCGAGAATTGATATCAATAGCATCTGGAAGCTTCTAATCATAAGAAACTTTTCTTTTTTTTTTAAGAAAAAGGTGAAAACGATTACCTGATGCAAGGGAGGAAACTCGAAAGTATCCCGATAACACAACCCAGATATGCAAAAAAAAAAAACGAGCGTGACATGTCCAGTCCAATCAAGCACGTACTCTGAGTGGTGATTCTGCATTCTAGAACCCACAAGACCTGACGAAGGTTGAAGGGTATAGAGCCGACGCGTTGCGAAAAAATGAACACAGGGCCGAGGAAAATAGTCTGACCATACCATACATAACGATTCTTTCACGATATTTTAATCCCATTACTGAAGTAAGGAAATGCAGATCAATTCGATGCATCAATTAATCTAATGTATTCTTTTATGAACAACTCAATCAAACGTTTTAAATAAGGGAAATTCGTTAAAAAAAAATGTTTAAAAAAAACACCTTTTACGGAAGACGAATAAAATCAAACGGCAATTTGTTAAAAACAGAATTTTCCATAGCCGGTAATTATGCAACTTCCAGAGGACTCCAACCATTAAGATATTTCCTAATTTTCTACCTTGATTAATTGAAAATTGAAAATTGATTAATTAACTCATCTCGCAGAAACGAAATTCTTGCATGGAGTTGTTATATCGTTGAAACTTCCGTTGCTGAAAGCCCTTTAAATCTATTCAACTTTCTCTTTGAGAAAAGGCAAAAAACAGTTTGGGTTTTTTTATTTCTAATTTTCAGTTATATCATAATGGTTCGAATCCTGCGACAAAAAAGTAAGTGGCGCCCTCACGCTGTCCTTGAATGGGCTCCTCACAGAGCTGCCAATTCGGATTTTTTTTTTTTTGTCTTTTTCTCGAATTTGTGAGTCCAGTGTTGACAATATTTAGATTTTTTCTATGATTCAATGTCGAGTCTTGAAATGGATTTTTTAAAAAGATTTTCGAATTAGAGACTGATTTCTTGTATTGAAAAATTGAAAAAAATCACATTTGAATTGTCAAACCTGGTTCCATATGTCATTTAACGACTCACTCAGTCCGTTTGCAATATCTAAATCAGACTTTGAGGCGACAAGCGCCCAAAGTGGCGTCACCCACTTCATCCTGTGCTATTTTACCCATAAATATGAGTTCATGCCTTTACACAAACTTTTCACGGACGGAGTTTGAACTCGACTCGCTGAGCCTATTCCCGGTGCCGTTACGGAAAGGCGAAGGCCCCAAATAATTGCTCTAATTCCACGTCCTTATCTTGTTCGTCCACTGTCCATGTCTGCACTGGCATTTCTCAACGCTCTGGACTCTTATATCGTTGAAAAACGGGTTGTTTATTCTATTCACACTGTCTAGGCCAAGTGACACATTCTCTGAGTAATAACGAGAGGTCATTTCATTTCAAATCTCTCTCTCTCTCTCTCTCTCTCTCATTATATTATTCAGAAAAAATGGATCATTATATTATTGAGAAATGGATTGTTTACTCATTTCACGCTGTCTGGACCAAGTGACACATTCTCCCTGTAATGATCTAACGCATTCATATATATATATATATATATATATATATATACATATATATATATATATATATATATATATATATATATATATATATATATATATATATATTTTCAGTGTTAGAAACTGTCAACCAAAGCTGTCAATATAGTTTTATGTTGGTCTGGCTGGCTGCCTCTGCTGGCTGGCTGAGTTAATCATGCATATAGAACGCACCTTGAAGCTTGAGGGCTGAAAACTTAAACATTCAATACATATCATGTCTTGAAAAATGGCGTCACACACTATATCTCGTGCTATCTTATGGGGAGAAATATGAGTTCATGCCTTTTCCAAGGGCATTGATGTGAAGTGAACACAAAGTGTCCCAGACGGAGTTTGAACTCGATTCGTCAAACCCCGTGCCATTACCTGGTCGGCCATTCCTCACCCCCAAATCCTTAGATGCATTTATTTATTGGGTTGAATATATTGATCGTTTCAACGGCAGGTATGTTGTTTAAGGTCCTCCGGGACGAGAAACTGTTGTCAAACTCCTACTGAGTTTTATCTTTTTTTTTTCTCACGTAACAACACTGACAGTTTCAGACTTCCGGCTAAGACTAAAGAGGGAAAAGTCTTAAATGGTGGATAAAGAGTAGAAGGGAAAAAAGTTGAAATAGATTCCATTTTTTATGGGTATCCTCTAGTATATAAATACGCAATTTGCAACATTAACCGATGGCTTCTTTGCAATCCAAGAATGTCTGTTGGATTTATTGCGTAGGAATCCAAAGAAAACGTTCTACCATTTGAGAATTACGTTCAATATTTACAACTAAGGTTGGGGCTATATCAAGGGGCATCAAACAATCTACCCACACAGAACGGAAACCAAGTAAACACTTCAGGAATCTCGAATCGGTCTTGCATGAATAAACATGTCTGTTAGAATTGCAATCGAACAACCATTACCTGGGTTTTGCCTGCTATTTTGAATTAGAGCGTTTCTTCTCTCTCTCTCTCTCTCTCTCTCTCTCTCTCTCTCTCTCTCTCTCTCTCTCTCTCTCTACATATATATATATACTGAAAAATGGATGTATAATCCCACAGAATAATTCTTCATCATCATCATCAGTCCTTTAACGTCCGTCGTTGAACATAGACCTTCCCCAGGATTCGCCACAATTCTCTATCATGGGCGTCGCAGAGCTAGTATTTTCTAAATTTGTCTAGTTCATCTCTCGATCTTGTATTTTGTCGGTCTCGGTTCTGCATGTAATCCCTGGGGATCCATGTTGTGAGCCGTGATGTCCATCGATTGTCTGTCATTCTTGCAACATGGCCTGCCCATTGCCATTTAAGTTTTCTAATAGATCCTATGATGTTCCTTACTCCCATTTTCTTCCTGATATACTGTGTTGTCTTGTGATCAATGCATTATATTGTTTGAAACTCTATTCGAAATCACCTGTTATTATACGGAGAATGTGCCACTTGGCCTAGACAGCATGAATAGAATAAATATCTAAAGAAGATAGGGCTGCTGCAGGAATTGAATCTGCAACCGATTAGGTAGCCGCTTTAACGTACCGTCGCTCTCCCCGTTGAGCTGAATAGACCGACGGAAAGGTGAAGTTCTAAATAACTGCTTTATCCCCACGTTCTTATCTTGTTCATTCACTGTCCATACCTGTACCATTGTTTCTCAACTCAGACAATTATATTAACGCTGTCTGCGCCAAGTGACACATACTCCATGTAATATTTCAGATAAAGTTATAATATATATATATATATATATATATATATATATATATATATATATATATATATATATGTTTGAAACCGTTGACCAAACCTGTCAACATAGCTTTCTTTTATGTTTTTACGTTGGTCTGGATGGCTGCATATGCGGATATGCTGGCTGGCTGGCTGGGTGTATCACACGTGCACCAATGGAGCTAGAGGGCTGAAAACCTAACTATGTACTCCTTATTACTCCTTATTACGCCCAGGAAAAAATTGTACCTTGATAATTCTCTCATAAATGGGGTTTTGATGGAGGTTCGATCTGCAATGGAAATTCAGGCTGAATTGATCCCTTAATTTGTGCCCGGCAGTATTCACGCTTGTTTTTTGACAATCCGAGCTTATTTTGTGATAACTATCCAACAAAAGATTAGAGAAATAATTCATTGTTTGATCACCTTTTTTCCCATTTTTAATTGGTCCCCCCACACATGGAAGGCTGCCAAAAGACGTTGGTCATAAATAGAATTTATTCTGACCATATTTATACTTCGATGGATTTTTTGGTTTTTACATGAGTTAAAATTTTGACGCTACGGCGGTTCAATTATTATGATGGTCAGTTATTAATAATTCCATATTGGGATAGTGTAAGTAATATAACAATTATCAATTTTTTTTTTTTTTTTAGATAATTATGATATTTTGTTGGGCGTCGCTAAAAAAACTGGGTCGTGTGCTTAAGCGTATTTGTATAGTCCCATTCACTGATTCCATCGATCCTGGCAAACATTATAATTGGGGTTGTCGCTTCTGAACGAAGACTTATACCGAAACTCAGTAAGTTTTAATTGCTTCCATGTAGCCGACCTTGGGGCCAGAAATCGAAACGAGTTTTGTTTTCCTCTTGTCCCAATCCTGAGAGGCTTAGCAGTTGGACGGAAATTATTTTCTATCAATAGATGACACGAACATTTCTAAAGGAATACAAGTAACACATTCCTGAGAATTCACACGTATGATAATTATCACTGTGCAGGTGTCTTCTATCACGCTAAGAGGGCAAATGGCGTTGTAAGATAGAATTTAGTTCATGCGAATGTGGTTGTAAAATAGAATTTCATTCAGGTTCCAATGAAGTATTGACAATGTTGAATTTTAAAAAATAAAATTAAATCATATAAATTAGTAAAAACAAAAATAATTAAAAATTCTCATGTGGTCAACAGAACGCTTTTCGCCAAGTTCAATGCTTTATAAATCTCTATTAATGACATATACAAATATAATCATATATATATATATAAACATATATATATATATACATATATATATATATATATACATATATATATATATATATATATATATATATATATATATATATATATATATATGGTACAGATCAGGCCAGCAGTATACTGTATAGAATAAAATAATACAAAAATGCACGCATCGTTCTAAATTCCTATTAATGAATGTAAAATAACAGCAACACACATACTAATAAATCAAAGGCAATGTAGATAAATCCACTCCCTTATCCATCATCCCTAAAACTTCCCATCACCATTTTCTACCTCCAAACATGCCCAAATAAATTAAAAATCAAAAATTAAGAATAATAATATCCACTAGAGACACACAGGATATCAACAGGGGCAATAAAACCCAATGCCAAAATACCAAGGTCAACATAAGAACATCCCTCAGAAAACTACTAAGTATCCTTCCAGAGAAGACTCTTAGATCCAGTTCACATCCCTTGACAAAATGAATAACCCCTATTACCCACTACCACACTTACCAGATTCCCCCCAAATTCCCCCAAAACTAGAATTCAAAAACATAGATAATTATTTGCCTGATGAGACCCGGAGAGGCCAAAAACATGAGCTAGTTTGTGTAGCGAATCCACATTCTACTATATATATATATATATATATATATATATATATATATATATATATATATATATATATATATATATATATATATATATATGTTAGTTTTGTTTTTTTTCGGTGAACGAGCTCCTTTGTTCAATTTTTTATTGGTGACATTTCGGCCTTGCTGGTCAACACCGTTTATAAACTGAATTAGGAACGTTACACAACTTCTTCTTAAGAATTGTTTCGTCATTCTCGTGACGCAATTGTTCAGTTATTATTTTCATGTTCAAAATTCAGTTTGAAAACGGCGTTGAGCAGCAAGACCGAACTATGACCCCAAAAACTGAAATAAAGTAGTGCGTTCGCCGAAAAGAAAATCAAATACGTATACTTATTATTACTGCACTGCTAAGGATGTGATAAAACAGTTACAATATGTATATATTTTATATATACCGGCATTTTATATGACGTGAGTTAACTAACTATTCATTGTTTTGACATGACTGAAGACGCACGTTCAGAAAGTATCTGGCCATTTTGCATATCCCAAGAACATTACTTACACTATTGTTACATTACTTACACTATTCCAACATGGAATTATTAATAATTGACCATCACAGTAATTGAACCACCTTAGCGTCAAAATTCGAAGTCATGTAAAAAAAAAATCCATCGCATCCGTGATGTAATTTTGCAACCAATCAGAGGAGACCTTACTCCTCATTCGTGAACAGACACCCTCGTCGGGTTTCTGCGGTCGGCAGTTAGACGCTATTCAACGATCCTGTGTGCTGTGTGACTCTAATCGAAACGCAGTAAGATTTAATTGTCTTCATGGAGTCAGTCTTTGTGTCAAGAAATGATTGGGGGGGGGGCTTATAAAGTCATCTGATCCAATCGGGGGAGGTTTAATTGTTGGTCGGAAGTTGTTTTCTGTCAGGAAATGACACGCACTTCTCTGAAGAAATACAATTGAAAAATCTCTGAGAATTGTTCATTATTATGAAATGACCTTTACCAGTAAATTAATGTTAAAAATTTGTGACGTCTGACATTCTTGCAACATGACCAACCCTTTGCACATTTGAGTTTTCCAATAGTTATGATATCCCTGACTCCTGTTTTTTCCCCTAATATATTGCACTGTCTTGTGATCTCTCTATGTGATGTTGAGCATGAATCTCATTTGAGCAAGTTGCATAGTTCTCAATTTTAGGGCCATTGATTTGGAAAAAATATTACAAAAATCTGTCAGACAATGTGTAAATCTTTGATACTTGATATACTGTATATACTCATGTATAAGTCGATCTTTTGTATTGATCACCCCTTGATTTATAGTCATCAAACAATTAATTTATGATACACTTCTTTGAGGCCGAAGGTTGCTCCTAGTAATTCCTATTATGTGTGGATTTCAACCTTTTCAACTATTACACATTTATAGGCCGACGTCAAATTTGGTTGTCAAAACTCGACTTGTACACAAGTATATACGGTATATACAAAGGAAGCCATTTATTATAATCATAACGTGACAAGAGATCATATGTGAATCTGTGGTCAGCAAAATATGAAGTGGTGTGACGAATTAGACAAGTTCAGAAAGTATTGCCTCCGCAACATCCATGAAGAGGTCCAGCGAATCTTGGGGAAGGCGTATGTACAACGACGGAGACTAAAAGGCTGCTACTGATGATGATGATTGTGATGATGGTCTTAAACCGAAAGAGAAATTTGTTTACCTCCCTTGACCATGAGAAATGGTTTTCTGTCAATTTAGATAAATAGTGGGAATTTTTGGTAAGAAACCAGAAGTTGACGTTTAACAAACAAAGCTAAGAGATCTGCTTTGGGAAAGTCTGGTCTTCGAAGTCAGAATCACCGGCCGCTGTCCAAAATAGGTGCCATCGATGAAAACAACGACAATAATCTGTCTCGTCTTGGACAGTTTGGAAACAATACAAGAGAAATTTATTACTGGTGCCTGGCGTGTTAAAATCAGTTTGGCAATAGTTCAAAGAATCTGAATTTGGCGGGGGAATTGAGCCGATATCAACGATTTAATGATCGCACAGCCGGAATCAATATAATTGGCAGTTATGGTATATTAGCTAATAATAACTGACTGGCTGTGGCTCAGATCGTCTGAACCCGAAATCACTGATCTGAGGTATGGAAATCCGAGGAAGTATAGGAATAGCGAAAAATGCTCTCAACAAACGGAGCGAAACATTGAAAAATCGAAAATTAAATACTATTGGTAACGAAGGAAAGATAACTGGACTTTGATGAAACGTAAAAGGTAATGGCAGCCAGACAATTTCGTCATGAATGGAAAAAAAAATAACTGAGGTGTCCGCTATGAAGTTTCAATCCCATTATTGCCAGATCAATAGTAGAGTAGAAGATAGTTTTAGGTAAGAAGCATCTTATCAAAAAACATCTTTCTATCAAGTTTCAAGTAGATATGACAAGAAACAGCTGGTAAAGATCGATTTTAAAACATAAAATTTAAACGCCTCTATCGACAGAATGGGAGATTTTTATAAATAAGAAGCCTCTTATCAAGGAACACCTTACTACGAAGTTTCAAGTAAATCTGACTCGAACAACTAAGAAACAATATGGGGATAGAATCTCTTATAGAGAAGCGAGAACGTCTCTAAAAAATATCATAAAGAAAATACATTAGTGTCATCAGGGGGGTGCAGACTGCGCCGGATGATACCATTAGAGTCGTTGGTACCAAAATTACTGTATATAAAATGTTTAGCAGCGTTTCATCCACATGTGCAGTTGTTATCTTTGCTACTAATGTTGTTTTAGTCGTTGATTTTGACAAATTTTCTGGTGTTTTAGTTACGAAATTATGGCACACTGTTTTCTTAAAAAACGTTGATGCAATTTTTGTGAACCGATACCAACAAGTTTTTTAAGTAATAATTGAAAGGAAATAAGAAAACCCAATGTTTTAATGCTCCCACTTAGTTACTAATTATATTTTGATAAATAATCTTGCCATTAGATATAGAAATATTCAACAAAACATTTTTATTAGTATTTTAACAGTCGAAGAAATATTACATTCAAGTCATTTAAAACTATATTTATCGTATATCTGGACTACCATATCCATCAAAGATGGTGGAGGGTTCTATCTTTTTTCTATATGTGTATGTGTCTGTGAATGTGCCTGTTGATGTGTCTGTGTGTTTATGTGTTTGTTTGTCTGTTCCAGAGCTGCTGGCTATACCGTTTTGTCTACAGACTTGAAAATTGGCATCAGTGCTCCACTAAACCCTTTCGAAAAACATTTTGGGGGGGGGGAATGAAAAACCTTTTATTTTTACTTTCATAGTGCCCTATTCTGACGGATCTATTTGTTTGCGTGTGCCAGCGCTCATGGCCATACTGTTTTGTCTGCAGTTTTGAAAGGGTCTTGCTTATATCAAGTCTCAGACATCGTTGCTCCGATGTCATATCACAAAATGTACGACAAACGGTGATATTCAATCTCCAAGGGAAGCCTGTTGTTGGATGAAGGTCTTTCTTCTTTTTTGTTGTAAGACATGGGGTATGATGGGCCTTACCCTGCCACGCTGGTCTACAACGTGTTAGAGGGTGGAATGTAATGGATACAGGTCTTTCCCAAGAGCCTTTGGGAAAAGTAAACCCAACCAGTCTCAGATAGAGTTTGAACCCAATTCGCCGATCCTATTCTCCGAGCAGTCATCTTACACCTTTCAAACAAGGCTGACATTGAATCTCTCTAAGTGAAGCTCTTTGGACATCTGCAATGAACCCGTGACAACTCTGCTCTTTGAGCCTCGCCTTGTGATTTCGTTTGGAAGAATTTAGTCAAGTGGAAATACAAACGTCTTCTCCGGAGGTTCTTAAACCGATAAAGGACTTAAACTCTAGTTGTATGAGTTACAAGGATCAGACGTTAAGTGTCAAATCATTTCGACAGGCATCAGTTTACGTTATGATTGCCGAAACGAAGTTATAACAAAAACTTTGGTGCAGGCGATTGATCAAGAGTACGAACATAGCACTGTTTCAAACCCAGATTGGCTCATAGGTAGATAAGTTGATAGATAGACATGAAATGTTTACATTATAAAGAATAATGCTTTAAGTGAAAACATTACTAATGTAATAGCGTTTCTTCCATATTCAGTGTCTATAGAGATATAAGGAGGCCTAATAGTGTTTTTGAATTAGGACACAATTCTTCTCGAGCTGCTGGTAACGTTAGCAAAGCATTCAGAACAATAATCATCATCATCAGTATCATATCTCTCTATCATGGGCGTCACAGAGCTAGTATTTTCTGAATTTGTCTAGTTGATCCCTCCATCTCGTATTTTTGTCGGTCTCGGTTTCGCATGTGATCTCTGGGGATCCATGCTGTGAGTCGTGATGTCTATCAGTTGTCTGATATTCTCGCAACATGGCCTACCCATTGCCATTTGAGTTTTCTAAAAGATTTTTTGATGTTTTGGACTCCCGTTTTCTTCCTGATATTCTGTGCTATCTTGTGATCTCTCCATGTGAGGTTGAGCATGATTCTCTTATGCGCGCGTTGTATGCTTCTCAGTTTGCAGGTCTGTCTCTTGGTTAGGTTCCATGTTTCAACTCCATAAGTGATTATCAGGATGATGCATTGGTTGTATTCTCTTCTTTTTAGGATTATTGGGGTTTTTTTAAGCTTGAGTTTGCTCTGCCAAAGGCTTGCCCTCTTAGGGAGATTTTTTGATTTCTTCTTTTGTGGGTTTCATAGAGATTCGTTGTCCAAAGCAGATGTAGTGGTCCACTTTGCCTAGTTTTGCATCTTTGATTTTGACAGTTATGTCCTCATTCTCGATGTGATCGTTTCACATAACTTTCGTTTTACTAAAGTTCATGTGTAGGCCGACTTTTTGCTTTCTTCGTTTAGTTCATCTAGCATTAGTTGAAGGTCGAATAGGTTCTCTGTGAAAAGGACGATGTGGTCTGCAAATCTGAGGTTGCTCAGATATTTGCTGTCTATTTTGATTCTTCTATTCTCCCAGTCCATAGGTGACTATTGGGGGAATGCATTGGTTGTATACTCTTCTTTTTAGGATCATTAGGATCGTCTTGTTTTTTGAAGGTAGAGCTTGCTCTGCCGACGGCTTGCCATCCTAATATGATTCTTCGCTTGATTTCTTCTTCTTTTGTGTGTTTCATAGAGATTCGTTGTCCTAGGTAGATGTAGTGATCTACTTTTCCCAGTTTTGCATCTTCGATTTTGACTACAACAGTGCATATCATTCAGCGTTGGTTCAAAAGCTTGCGTCGAGTTGAGACTTCAAAAAATTATTAGGTTAGGATAATTGAATCATTAAAGAACAAATTATCCGATAATATAGCTCTAGGCTCCTTGGTGCCAATCTATACATAAAGAACCCCTTCATTTTTTACGGGTATACGCTAGCGAATTTTATATGTTTCATTTATTACATATACAATACAAAATTTGCAGTAATCATCTTCCGTTGGAATTGAAGTTGCCGCGGAGTTCAAGCCAGTGCTTTTCCACGCCTTACAAATTATTAGTTTCTACGTAATGAAAACTGGTTTCTTGACAGAAACGTTAATGCAATTGAATTCGAATTGTAGTTCTATTTACTTGTGTGTTATTATTTCAAATGCCTTAATTACTTAAGTGGTCATTAGTTATAGCATCAGTGAGCGGAGTAATTAAAGCGATAGCCATGCAGTTAAAATTAGATTAACAGCAAGGATTATACGAACTGAGAAATAAACCGTAGAATCAGCAAATTATCAACTGCCTTCAGAAAGCTGACCAAATTATGGATAAACGGGAAGTTCTACCGGAAAACCAACATCTGGATTCACAATTCTAACAATTCAGCCCGGAAAAGAAACTGGAAGCGTTCGACATGATATACCTAAGGAAGATACTAAGCCAATCTATGTTCCATTTTGAATAGTATCTGCGAACGGTAAATAAAATGGTTTGGCTGAGTGGCAAGGCTCCTACCAACTAGGCTTGTATTCCAAGTATGGTGATGGACTGAAGACCAACTGTCATCGTAGCAGCCGAGAAGACCTCCGATGGGTGAACAAAAACTGGAGTGATATCAGGTAGCTGACTGCTGACCGATCAAAAGTGAGAGCAGTACGAAGCAGGGGTGTCGACTGATTGCTCGTATGATACTGTCTATAGTTTTGAGAAGGTTCATTAATATTTCTGGAGATTGAACTCTTTTTTGAACAGCATCATTCACCTGAAGAAGGTCGTAGAAAGGATCGACCGGAACGCTATGTTATCAACACAAACAACAAAATGAAAATTCAATTGTTTGAAAATCTTTGAATAATTCTTCTATGTTGTTTAAAAAAGCTTCCGTACAGAAGGAAGGAAACTGTTATTCAAACAACCGGCTGACACCCCCTCATATCATTGATGGTTTGAAAGCTCTATTGAAGGAGATCTTCGTAATTGCAAGATATTTGATTCTCTATGGGTGCTCAACTAAGCCTAATTTTAGTAAACAACTTTGGCGTGTACGTTAGTTTGACGGTCACTTAATTCATCTTATTGCATTAGGGTCAAATATTAGAACCCTTTAACCAAAACTGTCACCAAAGTTGTCAACATAGATCTCTTCAGTTTTTAAGTGAGTCTAGCAGGCTCACGAGGATGGCTAGCTGGCTGGCTGACTATGTATGCATGTATCATGCGTACAGGTTACACCAATGAAGCTTGACAACTGGAAACTTATACATTTGCTCATCATTACGTCTATAAAAAAAACGTTTTCAAAGGGCTCTCTCATCCCCTCCCTAACTGGTTTTTAGAGTGGGTTTTAATTTGCAAAGTAAGTTTAAGCTAATTGTCAGGTACCATTCACGGTTGTTTTTGTTTTGTTTTTTTGTTTTGCTGAGGTGGTTGTTTGTTTTGCTTTTTGAGTGTTCAATTTTCCTTGTTGTCGTATTGTGTTTCGCGAGAGTCTAGGGGATATTGGCGAGCTTCGGTCGTGAACTTCTGCTGATATACAATTGATGGGGAAGAGGTTGAGATTGAGATTGAGATAGGCTAATGTTGCAAACCATAGTTTTGTTTTTGATTGTCGCACTGTTGCAAGAATGGCGGACAACCGATGGACATCGTGACCCGCGACATGGATCCCCCGAGATCACATGCTCAACCGAGGCCGGCAGAATATCAGATGGAGAGACGAGCTAGACAAATTCAAAAAGTACTGGCTCTGCGACGCCCATGATAGAGAAGTGTGGCGAATCCTGTGGAAGGTCTTTGAAAGACTGATGATGATGATGATGATGATGATGATGCAGTAGACACCCCACCTGAAAGACCATTGATGCGCTCGTTCTTGAGTGAAGATCGGGGGGGGGGGCATGATGCCAACCCTATTTTCAAGTTTACATTTAAAATTCAGTCAAAAAAATATTAGAACACATAGAAACACCCACATTCTATAGTTATATATATAAAATATAGGAAATATATTACATATTTATGAATAGTCAGCTTTTATTTTATCTAAATATTAGAATATATCTGCCCAAAATGAATTTCTGAATGGATTGGCTCCAAGGAGCCTAAAGCTATAGAATAATTTCATTTTTAATAATTTAGTAACTTGATTTCAAGTTTTTCTAAAATTCTCAACTCAACTCAAACTATTTTAGTGTGCGATCAGCCGTTTTAAGTCTCAACAATTTCTATGACGTAATCCATGATGTAATTGTTATGTCATAATAGGAAGGCAAATTGAGTAATAAGATACATCAGCGTCAAACAAATAGACAAAAACTTGCATTTAAGCTCGTTATATGGCTAGATATTACTTGATTTATCAAAATCTTTTGTAATTTTTTTTGCCAATTGAAGCCAAGAATTTGTACTTGTTTCATCAAGGATGACGTAATCTTTGCAAAATGCTGATAGATAGGTCCAATATTTCACTGCACTCCTCTGGAGAAAAATGAAAAGATACTTATTCTATTATCAGTTGAACATTTGGATGGTTTTGGGTGATTCCTTCAAGAAACTATTGATTGTTCTTATCTTAATTCGTCGAATTTGATTGAGTGTTTTATTTATCTCGGATATTCCTGGTGTGTTGTTTGGTTTTTTAATCTATTCACTGTTATTAAAGCTCTTATCTTAGAGACACTCTATCACATACTGAGACGATTTCCCCGATTTTATTTATCTACTTCATTGGTTTTACTTGATAATTTGGGTTTTCAGTCCTTCTATTTACATGTATGTAAATAAGTATAAAATCTAAAATGTCAGTTATGAAAGCTCCTATCTTAAAGACTCTACCATATACCGAGGCAGGTTGCTTAGATTTTATTTATCTATTTTTCTTTATTGGTTTTACTAAATAATTTTGGTGTTTGGTCTTTTTTTTTACATATATCTAGATAAGTATAGTATTAAAATTGTTTTATTTATCTCTTATCTTACTGGTGTGTTGTTTGTTTTTTAGTTTTGTCACTGTTATTATAGCTCTTATATTAGTCACTGTACGATATACTACCTTGATTTTATTCATCTTCTTTATTGGTTTTACTTAATACTTCGGAATATTGGTCTTTTTTATTTACATATATATATATATATATATATATATATATATATATATATATATAGATAGATAGATAGATATAGATATAGATATAGATATATATATATATATCTGTAAATAAGTATGAAATTAAACCTGTTTTATTTTTTCTGATCTTTCTGATGTGCTACTTATTTTTTAGTTGCCTTGATTTTACTTATTTACTTCATTCATCATCATCATCATCATCATCATCATCATCATCATCATCATCATCATCAGTCTTTTAACGTCCGTCATTGGACATAGACCTTCCCCAGGATTCGCCGCTCTTCTCTATCATGGGCATCGCAGAGCCAATATTTTCTGAATTTGTCTAGCTCGTCTCTCTACCTAACATTCAGCTGGCCTCAGTCCGCATGTGGTCTCGGGGGATCCATTTTTTGAATCGTGATGTCCATCGGTTGTCTGCCGTTCGTGCAACATAGCCAGCCCACTGCCTTTTGAGCTTTTTAATGGATCCTACGATGTCCCTGACACCTGTCTTTCCCCGGATGTACTGTGCTGTTTTGTGGTCTCTCTTTGTGAGGCCTAGCATAATTTTCTCATGTGCACGTTGCGTGGTTCTCAATTTGCAGATCTGTCTCTTGGTTAGGTTCTATGTTTCAGCTCCATAAGTGACTATTGAGAGGATGCACTGGTTATACACCCTTCTTTTTACATATATGTAAATAAGTATAAAATTGAACGTTTGTCTTTTGCTGTCAAAATCTCTGTAGAGTTAAAGGGGGGAGTGCCTTTGTTGCTTATATTATGTATGATCTTGTTTTTTTTGATAAAGACATTTTCTTCTTTCTTTTCTGGTTAGTCACTCAATGAAAACTGTCGCATGATTACGGTCTTTTGGCAGCATATTGTATTGGGGGTGATCAATTAAAAAATTGGAACAGGGATGATCGATGAATGAGTTACTTCTCTCGCATTTTATTGGGCAGTGATCATTAAAAAGTCGCAAATCAAGGATGAAAGCCACTTGGCACAAACTAGTGATCAATTTAACAAAGTTATATATCAAATTAAACTCTCTTAAAAACAGTAATGAGAAGTGACTGTTCAATTTTTCATCCCTCTAGCTCCATTGGTGCAGCCTGTGCACATGTACATACATTCATACTCAGCCAGCCAGTCAGACCAACTTGAAAACTAAAGAAATCTATGCTGAAACTTTTATTTGACGAAAAATAACAACCTAATGGATAAATGATGTAACTGTTATCTACACAGAAGACAGAATTAGCGAATTGAGTTTTAATTTTGGTTAAGGCTGTTTATATTCTGTTTATGTTCTCTTTTTGCTATTGTCCCTGTGAAAGGCATGAATTCGCTTCTCGTCATTTGGCCCCATCATTCAATATATTGACAAAATATCGTGTCACTGGTATGTCACGATAGTTGTGGGTGACCACTCAGGCAGATATCTCTCCCATAACTATCTTGCATGTCAAGACATTAGCTGTAAATTGCTGTTACATCCATATTCAACCTTGACAGCATCCGATTATACAGAGGTGGATCAGTAAATCCTTAGTCTGACACACAGTTATTATCCGGATTTTGATCGGAATTTTTCACTGTATAATGTTTGATCTATGTGATTAATGGAGAAGCGTTGGGTTTCCATTGACAAAGGAGGAGATTATGTGCAAAAAATTTTCCTGACTTTAAATTTTGATGCCACGGTTGTTCGGTTATTGACTGTGATGGCAATTTCTCATTTTTATGTATATTTATGATATGTTATTATTATACTTATGATTATAAGTATAATCATTAATTACTACTTCATTTTGAGTAACCAACCTTTTGTGCTCACATTAATTCCCTTTGTGCGCTGTTTGCGAAGCGCATAAGCGTGCACATGTTAGCAGGAAGTATTGTTTTCATACGTCAATGTTATGAATACGTAGGTGTATCAATGGGTTGTCATAAAATATGAAGTAGAAAACCATGTCACGGCAGCCATATTGGTCACGTTAACAATTGCGCAGTTCAGAATTCATTATTGGAAAGAAAAAACCACAAACGGATAAAAATCCATTCCCGGATTCTGAACAAGGCATAGACTCCCAGACTTTGATTATCGGTGATTGTGGAACAGGACGCTTTAATTTGATCCACCCAGGGGATTTGAATTGCAAAGAATTCGATAGACTTTGTCGGCTGAACCTTTCAACTAAGCCGAAAATCTCAAGCGAGAAGTAAAATGGAAAATAAAGGAAATAAAATAAAAAGCGCTCAGGGAGTTGGTACCTCTGCCATCAATAGAAATATATACCTCCTTAGTCACGTGACATGGCCAACGCCTGGGGATGAAAATGGGAGTAAATAGATGGTAAAAAGAAACGTTGGAAAACCGAAATAAGACCCTTTTTTATAATGCTGTTGTTATATGGCTTGTTCGAGTAAAAAAGATGTGTAGATTGAATTGACCAAAGTTTAATTAAAGTAATCAGTATGCTTTTGGCAGATTAAGCTCGATCTTCAAGAATAAAAAATGTCGCTAGTGTTAAAAAGAAAGGTATACAACCAATGCATCCTCCTGATAGTCACCTATGGAGCAGAAACATGGAACCTAACCAAGAAACTGACTCTTAAACTGAGAACCATGCAATGCACACACGAGAGAATAATGGAGAGATCACAAGACAGCACAGCATATTAAAGAAAAAGAAACAGGAGTCCAAGACATTATAGAATCCATTAGAAAACTAAAATGGCAATGGGTTGGCGCATGTTGTGAGAATGTCTGACAACCGATGGACATCATGACTCACAACGTGGATTCCAAGAGATCATATGCGAAACCGGGTCCGACAAAATTTAAGATGCCGTGATGAACTCGGTAAGTTCGACAGGCGCTGGCTCTGCTGTGCCTACGGTAGAGAGGTCTGGCGAATCTTGGGGAAGGTCTTTGTCCAACGACACATGCTAAAAGGATGATGATGATGATGATGATGATGATGATGATGATGATGATGATGATGATGATGATGATTATTATTATTTCGTAAAACATTTTTTTAAAAACTCGTAAAACCTGTTATGTCCCACAATTTTTTTTATTTTCCACCCTTGATTCGAAGATCGAAAAATAATAAAAAGACTTTAAAGCGATTTTTCCATCCTTTGAATATCTGAGATTTGTAACAATTTAAATAAAAAATTGTTGAAACCCATTAAACCTCGTTGCTTTCATATTTCTTTGATAAAAGGCGATGTTAGCAGCTTTTGGGCATCTTTTTTAAGGGGAGGAAAGGGTTTCCACTGAATCAATACATTTTTGAATGAATAATTGAAAACCTAAAAATAGGCATCTTTTTTTAAACTGCTTTCAACAAGATTTTCAAGTGAAGAAAGAATAAACTTATTAAACCTTATGATACTTCTTAGAGAATTCGCTTGAAATTGATGGGCCACTTCAAAGCAAAGATTATAGATATTACTTATTTTAGTTAAAACAAATTGTCTTAAAATATCACCCATTTCATTTAAAAGTATTACTTATTTCATGACTCAAATTTTAAAAAAAATAACTATCACTTATTCTTCCTGAAACATCCGGTTCGAAATTTTTTTTTAAATATAATCACAACAAAACCTCTTTAGTCTTCATTCATTCAAATTTACCAAAAAATATTGAATACGATTACTTGACTAGTAAAAAGAAGCAATAGTAGACCATACAAATATTTCGATTGATTATTGAATATTTGTATGTAGCTGACGCATAAGCAAACGTACTAGCCGATAACAAACTTTGTTATCGGACTATAAAACTTCGTTTGGGGATTAATCTGAAGCCTGCAAATCGTTAACTGTTATAAAAAGCAACATTCACCTGACCTTCATTCGCCCTTGAGTAAAATACATCGTTTTTATCAGGTTCATCTTTCATATATTGTGGCGTTTGCAATTATAAACGCACAAGTAACCATCGTTTAATATTCATATTGACAACAATTTTACACCATCTCATCTTTCCATGGGTTAGCTATCACAAGCAGGCGGAAACAATAGGCCCCATGACCGAGTAAGTAATTGTAATCTTTCTATACTACCAACGCATTTCATTAACTAAGAACTCGATGAAAATCAGTTCATTTATAGCTACAATGGAGGGGAGGTATTTATATTTTAATTTTTCATACTTTGGTCTATTTTTTACCTCTCCTCAATGTATGACAAACTATGTCTCAGTCGGAAACTAATTCCTGGATCCGCCTCGAAATTTTTTAATAATTTTTCCCAACCCGTAGTCATCCTTTCCACACGCAGCCATTAGAATTTCTTGATATATTTTGGAGATATTGTGAGGACAAACATGAGTGAAAAAAAGAACGGAAAATCACATCTCAATCGGAAACAAATTCATGAATCTGTCTCAAAATGTAACTAATTCTTTTCTTAGCCGATGGCCTACCATTCAAGAAAATTTAATTGAAGACTTTTGGATATATTGTGCAGACAGATAAACAGTTTTGAGTGAATATATATATAGATATAGATCGAGAGAGAGAGAGAGAGTTATATCATTTTGAAAATAGTTATATAGAGAGTGATATTATTTTGAAACTATATTTGAAATGATCTTCCGTTATTACGCGTTGAATGTATCATTTGGCGTAGACAACGCAAACAGAATAAACAGGTTCAATTCCTGCAGCAGTCCCATTTTCTTTTATCATTTATTCTCTCTCCTTCTCTCACTATATGTGTGTGTGTGTGTGTGTGTGTGTGTGTGTGTGTGTGTGTGTGTGTGTGTGTTCATAAACAGATTTCAAAATACCCGAAACTGTAATATGGTAAACAACTGATGATCCCAACGATAAGAAATTTACTCATGGTACCATAATAACAAAATATACGTAAAAAAAGAAGAAAATTACATTAATTGCATTGACAGGGAAATAAGGAACTGAATTGACACGAAAGAAATTTGAAAAAAGTTTTTTAATGTTTAGTGTTTAAAGCTGCAAAGCTTCCTAAAGTGTATGGGGCTCTCTGGTGGATGAGGAATTATGTGTAAGTAAATATATCGCATAATTCGGTTCTAATGACCATCCAGTTCTGCGTAGGGCAGGGGTAGAATATCTATCTCCGGTTTTGAAGCGAACGTTTCGATCCTACCTCGCTGTACTGGAAGAGATATTGAATAGTCTATTGCCGCATTGATGAGTTGTAATACAACGAAACAGCTGTCTGTGGATGGCACAATAAGTGTATATATATATATATATATATATATATATATATATATATATATATATATATATATATATATATATATATCCACATATATATATATATCCACACACGATTATCCTGCTGTCGATATGAATATAAGCACTCGTTTCCCCTAATTATTTTATTGATTCTCATTAAACTGATACATGTTTTTATTTCTTCAATTCTCGCAACCATCATAATCACCCATTAGGAAAAAGATTACCATTTGAATAAATACCAGTCCTAAAATTGCTTGTATCATTTAATTGCATTTAAACTCATTGAATTCCAATTTGTTTTTGTTGTTTTGTTTTTTTTCGTTTCGTTTGGTTTCGTTTCGATTTCGATTTTTTATTTGTTCGTTTTTTACGTTATTTGGTCTCTCTTGTATAAACAATATGGCCGCAAAATGCCTCTTATTTATTTATTTATTAATTTCAATGAAACTTTTGAATATATATTTTTTTATTACTGTCATATTTATGATTCTTGTCGGAATTTTCTCATGTTTTCTCTACGGCTAATCGTTAAAAACACGGCTTATAAATATTTTTATCAATTTTGATTCGTTTCTACTTTCATCATAATTTCGATTTGGTCCATCGTTTCTATGGCAACAAATAACCAATGAAATAGGAAAATTGGAAGTTGTACGAAACAACTCAAAAAAATAAGATGAAGGTAAAAATGTAGTCAAAGGTAATAAAACATATTGTGTTAAAATTCTTCATCAAGTAATGGCGTATAAATGTCATTGCCGTGTAGTTATTAGATAGTAATGTTCGTCTTTAATTTTTATATTTCGTTTTTAAATGTCACAACAAATCGTTCATGTCGTGGTTCCCAAAGTGTGAGTCACCATTAAATTCCCGGGGCGCAACGGGATTTTCGAAATTTTAATGACTCAACTGTGTTAATAGTAAAAATTAAAGTCTATTCATATTCAGTATTTTTTTAAAGTTATTGTTCCTTTCATCGTACAAATGGAAAGTTTTTTATCAAACATTAATAAGAATTATTAAAGTGAAAATACAACACAAATCACAGGCAGGGCTATAGGGACGTAAATGTAATTTTTCAGTTTTTTCTGACTTGGGGGGGGGGCGTGAAACAATCCTTGTGTACTAAGGGTGCCGTGATTGAAAAAAGTTTGGTAACAACGGGTTTATTCCAAAACTGTTACATTTATATATACAGGCGTCTCCTATTTTACGCCAATTTTCGCCTTTACGAAAAAAGGGTGCTAAGTAAAAATAGCGTTCGACGTTTGTTTTGTGCACCGATCATTTATGGGGGCAGCATGTACCCTCTCCTTATCTCCCTCACACTCCTATCAGCTGCACCTCCAATCATCCCAATCTCCAACGACTCCGCCTAGCATACTATCATCATCTTTTAGGTCTGAGAATGCTCAAAGGTTTTTTTCCTGTACAAATAAGTGGTAATCGTTTCTTCGCTTTACGCAATTTCGGTTCATGAAATGTTTCTACGTTTGGGTAACGGAGATACCTGTACTTTGACTACCATCACCACTTGGAAGATTTCACAAATTTAGTTTCAAATTTAGTATCTCGTCTCACACTGGTCCCTGGTTCATTCACTATGCTTTAAACATGGGTTGCAAGCTCAACTTTCAGAAAATAAGAAGATCCCATCAATCCTAAAAAGAAGGGTGTATAACCAATGCATCCTCCCAATAGTCACTTATGGAGCTGAAACATGGAACCTAACCCAGAGACAGATCCGCTAATTGAGAACCATGCAACATGCACATGAAAGAATTATGCTGGGCCTCACATGGAGAGACCACAAGACAGCACAGTACATCTGGGAAATTCAAGAGTCAGAGACATCATAGAATCTATTAAAAATCTCAAATGGCTGTGAGCTAGCCATGTTGCATGAATGGTGGACAACTAATGGACATCACGACTCGCGACATGGATCCCCAGAGATCACATACGCAACCGAGGCCGGCAGAATATTAGAAGGAGAGACGAGCTAGACAAATTCAGAAAATACTGGCTCTGCAACGCCCATGGTAGAGAAGTGTGGCGAATCCTAAGGAAGGTCTATGTCCAACGACGGACGCTGAAAGACTGATGATGATGATGATGATTCTTAACCTGGGTGACATCGCTCAACATTGTGCAATTTCAACTCTCAATGGGGCGTTGAGTAACTGTGCAGATAATGGTGGTCGTTTTGAAATTTTTACGGGCGGTATTGGATTTTGAGTCAGTCAGACATTATCATTATCATCAGTTTTTAACGTCAGTCGTTGGACACAGACCTTCGCAAGGATTCGCCACACTTCTCTATCATGGGCGTTGCTGAGCCAGTATTTCCTGAATCTGTCTCGTTCATCTCTCCATCCTGAGTTCTGTCGGCTTCGGTTTCTCATGTGATCTCTTGGGATCCATGTTGTGAGACGTGATGTCCATCAGTTGTCTATCATACTTGCAACATGGCCTGCCCAATGCCATTTGAGTTTTTTAATAGTTCCTATGATGTCACAGACACCCGTTTTCTTCCTTATGTACTGTGCTGTCTTATGATCTCTCCATGCAAGGTTGAGCATGATTCTCTCATCTGTAACTGACAATAAAAAACGAGTCAACAGTAACATTTTTCTGTTATTATTCTACCAAGCAGCACTTTGATATCGCCCATTATATAAACCCAATGTATCTGTACCGGCTGCTTCTCACCAGACACAGGAACTGTATTGATTATACGTCAAAAACGGTATGTATGTGCCAAACTTTTGATGTTTCTACTTTATATCACTTCCATTAAAGAAACAATGAATGATGTTTATTTTTATTGTTCTTGGTATATTCCTAAATATTTTCTACTCTGTTGGGCGGTGGAAAAAATTTTCCAAGTTAAAGTGGGCGGTGACACCAAAAAGATCAAGAGCCCCTGTTTTGCACAGACATGGCTATTAGTGCGCCTCTGGATTATATTAATATCTGCGCGGGTATGAATGCTACGTGAAACATTAACTGTGCAATATATTTGGTTGTTACGCATTAAATATGTATTTCTTTTCTTTTTTGCACGGGCTGTGTATGTTGAAAAGGGTTACATTTTATGGTGAGGCGGGGGGCAGCCTGTCGTAATCGTCATGTAAAATAATTTTCCGTCCATTGTACGAAACTATGGCTTCGAAGTATTTAGGTTACTTCTCTCCGATGTTGCTAATTTAGATATCTTACATCAAAATTTCATCACCATCATCATCATCATCATCAGTCTGTTGGCGACCACCGTTGGATTCGCCAGTCCTCTCTATCATGGGCATCGCAGTGCCAGTACTTTCTGAATTTATCTAGCTCGTTGCACCATCTTACTTTCTGTCGGCCACAGCCTCGCACCTGATCTCTAGGGATTCATGTAGTGAGTCGTGATGTCCAACAGTTCTCTACCATTCTTGCAACATTTCCAGCCCATTGCCATTTGATATCTCGGAGTCCTGTCTTTTCTCTGATATACTATGCCGTCTTATGATCTCTTAATATGATGCTGTTGCATGTGTGCGTTGCATGGTTATCAGTTTGAGGGTCGATCTTTTGGTTAGGTTCCATGTTTCGGCTCCATAAGTGACTATCGGTAGGATACATTGATTAAATACCCTTCTTTTTAGGACTAGTGGGATTTTCTTGTTCGTGAAAGTTGATCCTACCCTACCAAAAGCTTGCCAAGCCAGTGTGATTTTTCTCTCTATTTTATTTTTTCTCTTTTGATGACTTCACGGAGACTCGTCGTCCTATGTAGATGCAATGGTCTACTTTCTCCAGCTCGGCGTTTTCGATTTTGTTCGTTTCGTTCTGTCTTTGTCCCCTAATTCATATAACTTATAAAGAAAGATCTGTAATTTTTGATGTCTTATTAATTTCTATTCGATTTCTCGAGAACCGTTGATCCAAAAGGATTCAAAGTCGACCCTGCAATACCTTGTTTGCAGGCTGATATATATGGCGACTTCGTATAATGGCCAGTTGTTGAGTAATCGCTGTACATACACATTCACACTCACAGACACATATTTCATTTGTTTCCGTTATATAAGGAAGAATGATGTTAAAAGTGAAAGATTCACAAATGTAACAGCATTCTTTTCAGATCTGATGTAAAAATAGACATCATCATCATCATCATCATCATCATCAGTCTCTTAACGCCCATCGTTGGACATATAACTTCCCCAGGAGTCACTGCACTTCTCTATCTTGGGCGTTGCGGAGCCAGTATTTTCTGAATTTGTCTAGCTTGTCTCTCCATCTAGTACTCTACTGGCCTCGGTTGCGCAAATGATCTCTGGGGATCCATGTTGTGAGTCGCGATGTCCATCAGTTGTCTGCCATTCTTGCAATATGGCCAGCCATTGCCATTTGAGTTTTTTAAAGGATTCTATGATGTCCCTGACTTCTGTCCCCACCCGGGTGTAACAGCAATGTTGTCTACCCTAGAAGTTGGACAGATTTTCCAGTACGATTTCAAATTATGAGATAATGCTGCCCAAGATGCTGATAACGTCAACAAAGCATTTGAAGTTAACATTGCTAACATTGCGAACTGTTCAGCGTTGGTTTAATAGATTTAGGTTAAAAAAAGGTATGGATACATATAAGAAAGATCAAGATCTGTGCCTTAATGATGAAGAATTATCGACTCACGGACAACGCTTCAAGCACCTTCTGGAGACTTCAGAACTTCAACAGCGACCATGTCACGACATCTCAAGACAAGAGCAAAGGTTAAAACGTTGGAAAAATAGATCCTATATCAACTGAATGAATAGCTCCATGACGGTTATATAGACTTGACACCTCTCAGCTGACTATGTCTAAGCTTAGAGAATTTAGATGTGAAGTGTCCCAACATCCTCCGCATCGAACTGACATATCGCCAATAGATTATCATTTTTCAAGCATTTCGAATATCAAACCCAAATATAAGGTTCAATCATAGCGAAGCCATGATTTATGCTTTTAATAAATTTGTGACGACAATATCTAAAGATCTCTGTAAAGATGTCATATTTTCGCAACGAATCGTCGAGAAAACATTATTGCTTCACATAGATCATATCTTGATTAAATACTTACCATTTTTTTTGTTGTTTATATCATCCTTCGTTTTGCTATTCCAAAAATGAGATTGCATATGTTACAATCTCACACTTACACACTTGAGAAGATACACGCAGAGAGAAAAGAAAAATAAATACAATTTCTTTAAAAAGGTCAATTTTTATTGATTCAACATTAGCTACTTTTTTTTTTTTTCAAAAAAAGAAAAATATTACAACCTGTCAAAATCAATCGGCCTATTGAGTGACTTAGTAATGGAGGAGTTTGTGGAAATATTTATCCTCTGTGGTATGACTATGCGTTTTTCTATCAAAATGGTCGTCTGTATTCGCTCATAAGTTCTTATGCGCATGCGTGATTATCGACAGAAAGGTTACATTAAAACTCTTGTCTCTGGCAGAAGTGTTTATTTGATTGAAATGCAATTATGACAGGTCTGGTTAGTCTTTCAATAGAAACCATTAGATAACCAACGTTTCCTGGCAGCATACCGTATTGGGTATGATCGGGTAAAATAAATTTGAAAGAAGGGGTGATCAATTAATGTTACCTTTCTCGTGTTTTGGTGGTCGGTGATCTATAAAAATTGAAGTCCAAATTTAAAAAACAAAAGAAAGAAAAGAAAAAGCGTGAATGCTGCCGAACACAGACTAAGGGACCAATCTAACACAAACATACTGTGCAAATTGGACCCTCCACTAAAAACCTGCTATCATAAATATTATAAATATGGTAAATATAAGATATTTAGTGAGTATCGAAACGGAGAGAGCAGAAGTGAGAGAGAAAGAAGTTGGGTAGAGAGAATGGAAAAGAGGGTGGGAGAAAATAGAGAATTAGGGATGTTTTTGTCGAATCTATGTATAGAACCTGCTGGGGGGGATAAAAAGATTTTCTATACTTAATAAGCAGTAAATGTTTAAATTTTCAGCCCTCTGGCTCTACTCGCCACACATCACTAGATAGATGAATAAATTAATAGATAGCTTTAGATAACTTGGTGAGAGATTTGATTGGCGATTTCTTTACACTGCTTTAGCTGACAAAATATGATAAACGATTTGTTAATATTCATCTGAAATATCTGAAGCAAAAAGTTCTGCTTGTGAAATTATTATAACAAAACCCTCTTTAAAATCCTGACCAAGATCTTAAAAACGGTATTTATTGACACTTTTGTACTAAGTTGATTAGAAGTTTTTCAGGCCAATATTTTGCAAAATATTGGGGAAATCTTAGAAGTTAAGACGTAATCGAATGTAAACATTGCCACAATGAATCGATATTAATTACATTTGTGGTCTTCATCGAACTAGATAAAAAAAATTAAAAATGTCACAATGTCGACACCCGTGAAAATAACAGTGTTTATCGTCAAAAATTAGTGAACACCAATCTCAAACATTTTACATACTTCCAGACCATATGAAAAATTTTTTAAAATAACAATGATTCATGGAGTATCCTCGTATATGAAAGAGAAAATATGCGAAAAAGTATTCCAGACAACACGGTATTCCAGGCAGCTAATACGAAGACCATCTCTTAGTTTAGCATCCCAAACTATCGTAGTCGTCAGCTTTCGCATTTGAAACTTTGATTTCCAATTTCGGAGAGCATACGCATGCTCCGCATAGAGAACTGGTCCATCTTCGGAAAATCCGAATGAAATCGATTCTGACTTCGAAAAAAAATGAAAATGAAAATTTCACTTGTAAAATCAATATTACTCTACATCGGATGGGCGCGGGACATTACTAAAGCAGAAGATGAGAAACTAAATATATTTCGGCAAAATCTGAAGAATATTGGGCACCCGATACCCACCAGAATGAGAAATGAAACCCTACACAAGAAGACAGGGGAAAATCCAATCACATGAACTAGGTGAATTCGAATTGGAGTTGGAAGGTCACATACTGAGAAGTTTCATTGTGCAGATCATGGAGAGTCTCAAGGAACCTAAGAGACAAACCCGCAAACTGAGAACCATGCAACATACACATGAGAGAATCATGCTTAACCTTACATGGAGAGATCACAAGACAGCACAATGTATCTGACTGAAAACAGGGCCTGAGACATCATAGAATCCATTAGAAAACTCAAATGGCAATGGGCTGGTTATGTTGCAAGAATGAAAGACAACCGATGGACATCATGACTCACAACATGGATCCCTAGAGACCACGCACGAAAACGAGGCCGAGAAAATACAAAATGGAGAGAAGAACTAGACAAATTCAGAAAATACTGGACTCGCGACACCCATGATAGAGAAATGTGGCGGATCCTGGGGAAGATCTATGTCCAACGACGATCGTTAAAAGACTGATGATGATGATGATGATGATGATGATGATGATGATGATGATAGGAGACAAAGAGACACCAGCGAACGAAACATCGCTTCTGTATTTCAACAAGACAACAAAACGATTCGAAGAGAAACCCAGAACCACTCTCCCAGTCGTCGCCAACCAACACCTGGACGACTCCTACTCTCCAGGAGAACATTACAAGACCACAACTTCTTCAGATTCAGGTGGGCTTCAACTGAACAACGTACAGGAACCCCAAAAGACGGAATCCATCGCCGAGAACCAACGAGAATGGACGAGACTGATTAGCGGGGTCGTGAGAACTGGCAAGGTGGAATTATCAGAGGATGAAGCTATGACAGTCCAACTGAAGATCGTTACTATTATTTTTGAGAAATCTTTGCGTTTATGCACCGAGATTACTCGACAACTTGCCATTGTACGAAGATGTTATTTGCCTTGTATTTTGGTCCGTACACCGGATTTGGCAGTATCAGGTTTGAAGTTGTTTGGATATGCGGTTCTATATGGTGGTGGGACTCGATTCACAATACAAATTAAGTCTGAAATGATTGTAGATTTTGCCTGAATATTTACTATGTCACCAGTGTTCACGAGAGCAAGTTTATAGATTTAAAATGTTTAGTGAGTATCGAAACAAAGAGAGCGGAAGTGAGGGAGAGAGAATGTGAGAGGGGAGAGAGAATGGAAAAGAGGGTTAAATAAAATAGAGAATCAGGGTTTTTTCTGTCGAATCTTTCTATCGAACGAGATTAAATTAAATCATAGTTAGATCATGTGATGGATTTTTTTATTGTTGCAATTAACTACAAAACGTTAAAAGAACAGTGTCTCATTATTTCAAGTTTAAACTCCATGAAGATCTTTATAATACCGGGTGATTTTTTGAACGGGCATGTCCAAGAAATTATAATTATCAAAACGCAAAAGAACCACAATACAAACGAGAAAGATAATATCCAATGCTTTGAGATTTTCATTGTACAACAGTGAACTCTGGACTATAATATCT
Organism: Thysanoteuthis rhombus; assembly: GCA_963457665.1. Lineage (NCBI taxonomy): Eukaryota > Metazoa > Mollusca > Cephalopoda > Oegopsida > Thysanoteuthidae > Thysanoteuthis > Thysanoteuthis major. Next base: position 32,697,846 of record OY735240.1, on the reverse strand, counting down.
TGCATCGGACAATAGGTAGACGTTTTCCAATGACATCTATTAAGAAGAATATTGGACGTAAGAAATCAAGACAAAATTACAAATTAAGATCTGTACCAAAAACAATAGCCAGCAAACCATGGAATGAAATGTTGAAAGAAATTGGGTGGGATTCCTACTAAGATCACTACCATCAATGCCCTCTGGGAAAACCTTAGCCGAATATGACGGTACCACTAGAAGACCAGAAGGAAGACTGCAAAGAACATAGACTGCCTAAATGAGAAAAGAGGTCAAAAATATCTAGAGACCAAGAAAAAAGAACCTCAGACCTAGATATACTGGCCAATGACCGTGAAACTTGAACATTGTGGAATGTGCGTGCAATGGCTGTGTAGCTGAAAACTCTTTTCGTTAACTCGTTAAGAATAAAAATAGTAAAATGCATTCTGGTGGCTTAACGACCAAGTCCTTCTACAACAATTGTTGATGCTTCATAGCCTCCCCATGAGGGGTGGAATTATCGAGTTTAAAGTTCTGCTACAATAATTGATGAATTAAATATGCTGCAAACACTTTTGGGTAGGGAAACGAATCGCCATTAACTTGTTACACTAACTGATTGATATCCTAGAAGCCATTGAAGCTCTTGCTAGTTATCTTCTGCTATCGATAAAGCAAATGGCGCCGCTTCAGGGCTTATAACCTCTAAGTCTAATTTCACGTATCACATACCATCATCACTCCAAACTTCTTTGGACAAGCAACGTTTGATGTCCGTGGACTGGTATCAATGGCGAAACAATAACATCTCGTCAATAATATGGACACATAACACGTTCATATCATTAATACCCAAGGAAGAAAAGACGTTAAAATGGAGACGTTAATGTCAACAGACGCAGAATACTTCATTGCATGATTTAGAAAACTTCAACGGCAATGAGCAGGCAATGTTATAAGAATGACAGACAACCAATGGACATCACGACTAATGACATGGATCCCCAGATATCACATGTGAAACTGTGCCCGACAAAATACAAGATGGAGAGATGAGCTAGACAAATTTAGAAAATACTGGCTCTGTGACGCCCATGATAGAGAATTGTGGTGACTCCTGGGGAAGGTCTATGTCCAACGACGGACGTTAAAAGACTGATGATGATGATGATGATGATGATGGTGATGATGATTATTATTATTATTATTATCATTATTATTATTATCATTATTTTAAATGAAACGACAATATTTAACCAGACAAAAAATCATCTGCCTCTCGCTCCTCAAAAACTGGATGAAAATTCTACGCGGACTCTCAGTCCGAAAACACCGTTAAGAAATATATCAATTCTACGACCGATTGAAGAGCACACTACAACGAAACTTCTCCGAAAAGATTTTACCATCGTATGCAGAGATATGAATGTCGTAATTGGCGAGAAAAACAGAAAAACAAGAAATGACAAGTCGGAGACAAAGGGGTGTGGAAAAGACTTGGGAGCAAGATATACGATCCTCAAGCGGGGACGGCTTTGCTATATCCAGCGCAAAAGGTGATATATTTAACGGTGAAAATTGAACAGTAGAGATATTGAACAACATTATATTATAACTTGATACTTAACAATACCTCTACCTTGATATTGACAATGGCAAATGGTTCTGCCGAAGCACTTTGGGCAGAACTTACAGTGACTGGGAACGATTCATTCACTTGTTCAAAAACAAGAAAAAGTTGCATTGTTTATCATAGTTAATGAAATATATATGAAAGAAAAAATGTTGCTGTAGTACACAATATATATATATATATATATATATATATATATATATATATATATATATATATATAATGAACTGTAAAGAATGAGACGGACTCGGGAGTAAAGTGTTTTGAAGTCAGGTTTATTTATCTGTAGATGTTTGTTTTTTTTTGTTTATGGTCCAGACATGTTTCGGGATGTATTCTCATCTTCAGTAGTGTGTTCTATGTGAGTATGTGCTTTTCGGGGTTAAAGTTTTGATGTGGGACCCGAGTCCACCATCAGTAGTTCTGTTTTGTGAGTAAAAAATTGTATCCAGGCTGCTAGGGGCATCACGCTGTGTGAAGGTAAGTCCAGCCAGTGATGAAGTCTATTCTTAAGCAGCAGCAGTTGATCTTGGAGAGGACAAAATGTGTCAGGGTAGGAGGGAAGTGATGTGGTGTTAGATTGTGTGGATAAGTTAGGGATAATGTAAATAGAGGGGTGATGAGGTTCAGGAAATACATAGGTTTTAACCTTACAAGTCATCAAAAATATGTTAGCAATGATTTGGGTAAGTGATATGACTCACTAAGGTGGATTTTTCTATGGGTCTGAGTGACTTAAAGGTTCCCAGTATTGAATGTATCAGAGGGGGGTAGATGTGGGTGTGAGGTTACTGTTAGTGGGAGTCTTATTAATTAGAGATCTATGTGGTTAGGTTTATCAAGTTATATATATATATATATATATATATATATATATATATATATATATATATATATATATATAATACATATATATATATGTGGTACAAATCAGGCTAGCAGTATAACATAATATAATAATATATCAATAATATTCGCCTGATGAGGCCCAAAGAGGCCCAAAGAGAGCAGAAACATGAGCTAGTTTGTGTAGCGAATCAACATTCTAATATATATATATATATATATATATATATACCAAACCAACACGGCAATCTTCTCTTGATAACTGAAAAAATGGGCATCTTCTAGGAAAATGGATGAGATTGAAAGCGCACTTTCAAAAAAATAGAATTTAAAACAGGTATGTCTTAACCACAAAAAGAATTGTTAAACGGATCTGAAAAGGAATATGGTAAACTCAATAAAAAAAACCTACGACTCAAAAATCATACAAATGAATCCTCTAAAAACTCTTTAAAGATATTTTTAAAAATCAAACAATCCAATTAAATGTTTATGTTCGCTGACAAAACAAGAAATATTCATAAAATGAAACAGACGAAAATTAAACATTACTAAAAGAAAACATAACCAACGTATACAAAAAGACATCAGAATAGAATATTATGAGATTGAATAAGCTATGGATATAAGAAAAAAATTTAAATCAACAACAGAATAAATAAAGACCAAAAATCCCAGGCGTATATCACATGTAGGGACCACAAGAGTTCATTCAATACAAACAGATCAGAAGGCAAACTCATAAACCCTACAAAAACTGAAATTGGGATAATTAGCAAAAAAAAGGGGGGGAAATAAACCTTAAACTAAGAATACAACTGAATATAAACTTATAAAGGAATACGAAAGAAGTAATTTTTGTGGTTTGAAAAGATAGGATGAAAAACAAATTTTAATTTATCACATTCGATATTAAGGGATATTACCCATCTCTGAAAGAAAATACTCTGGACAAAGCCATCGAATTCAAAAGAAAATACATCGGTGAAAACGAGATAAGGATTATAAAACACTGCAGAAAAACAGCGTCATTGGATAGGAAACAACAATGATGGCTGTTTTGATGTAGCTATGGGATCATACTATTCTTTTGAAGTGTCAAAGATTGTGGTCATTTACATTAGTATCATAAATAATATGACTTGGCTTCGCGAGCGAAGATTGTTTGGGTTGGTATCCACAGCAGTAGGACCATGAACAGCAGGACTTGTGTGCAGAATATCCCTCAAGCCTAAGCAATGGATTTTAAGTTAAGGCCAGCTTGCCAAGGGCTAACTCAACCCTTTGAACGAAGAGTTAGCTTCTTCTGGTCCATCAAGGCGAATTCAAAGGTTGTTGTTTATACTCATCCAGTCGGATGCAAGCTAGCTATGGAAGTCTGTCGCCCCTTTGCAGGGGTATTCCGACAGTGAACAGTCCACACTTCGTTGATGCCTAGCTGACTATAGAGTTCTATCGTCCCTTTTGAGGGGACCAGGACATTATGGCTGTCGTCAGCTTCAAGCACAAAACCTCCGGATATTACGGCTCTCTGTATTTTTTAGGCTCAGAATCATTGGATAGTACAGCTGCCCGCAATTTTAAGCAGATATTCCAGACGCCCCAATCTAGCAGATGTGTACTGACTATAGAAATCTACTTCCTCGCAGGATAGCAAACCGGTGGCGTAGCAGACTGGGACCTAGGTTCGAGTTATACCCATTTAAAAAGAGGAAAGGTGTGAGTGCTTATCAAGTTATAACTTAGTGCCAGTCCAGGCTTCCACTCCCTGTAAAAACCTTCCCCTGCTTATCTATTCTTTCACAGGACAGGACACTTATTCAGCTGGCATAGAGGTAGCTTAACTTGATTTGCTGTATTCTTTTATTCATATTGTTCTGATCGTCTGTTGTTTTTTTTTTTTTTTTCGAAGAATTACGATAGACCTTCTTTATGTCTAAAGAATTAGATACCCTTGCCTTTTCTTTTCATTATTTTAAACTTGGAAATCCATTTTTCTGGTCAAACAATAAGTTAGAGAAATTAGTAATAATAATATGATAGAGAGAAAAACATGGGTTCATATGGAGGTTACAGACCAATTATGCTCAAAAACTTATTGAAATATTAAAAGATTTGGGATTTTGAATTGATATAGAAACCCAATTCGAGGAAAACGTTAATTTAAACTTGTTCAAGAATAACATAAAAACCTTATCGATAAGGTTTTTATGTTATTCTTGAACAAGAAAAATAACATAACTATATAATCATGCTGATTCATCTACCTGATATGATTAAATAAATACCGAATTCAATCAGTAAATTAACAGTTAACTCCTCAAAGAAATTTTCGATAACATAAAAAATACCAGAATGCTTCAAATATTTTGGATTATACTGTGAACTAGACTTCACACCTAAAAATGGTAAAATAAATAATTGCAAAAAAAATATCATATGGTTCAATCTATTTTCCAACCGAAATGTAAAAACCAATATCAGGAAAATCTTGAATTCAATAATCCTTTCTCGCATGGCAACATACTACTTAAAATATCTAAGTTATTCCTGCACAAAAAAAATCTTGGAAAAAATGATGAATAGATATTATACAATATAATTAGAATTAACAGAAATAAAAACAATGAATCCAACAATAGACAAAATCACTGTTGTAGAAACTCCAACGAATGCTCCATATAATGAAAATATTTTCAAGCCGATGTGATTTACAGAGCTACAGTCTATGCAAAATAGAGCTACTCAATCTAAATTCAAAATTCGATTTGACCATCACAAATTGTCATTTAACAACGAAGAATATAAAAACAGAACAACTCCATCTCGATATATTTGGAAATTGAAAGATGATAACTAAACACCGATTATGAAATGAGACTTTTCCCAACACTACGCCATAGATACATACTGCAATGCAAAAAAGCTATGAGTGCTTGAGAGAGAAAAAGCTTAATATAATTTGCTTCGTAAATTATCTGCAAATCTTATACCTAAAAAATGAATTAGTTGCAAACTGTCGACACAAAAGAAGATTTTTATTGAAATTATGTGGAAGCAAGAGACATTAACTTTTTAGATTGGAATCATTACATAAATACAATTCGTGCGTAAATTTCACGACTTTATAAATAATAATAATAATAATGATTTTTTTAACTTACATCAAAAATACAACAGATTTTATGAAACACATTGCTAATTTAGACGCTACGAAAATTATAAAAGAAGATTTTTTATTGTTAGCATGGACGTTTATTCTCTATGAATAAATATCGACCATGAAGGTGTTCACGCTTGTAAAGAAACCCTACTATAATCCTCATATGATTTCGTTCATTCTCGTTAGCAACACCCTCAATTAAAGGGCAATTTTACCATCAAATAAAAGGAACAGCTATGGGAACTTCGATGGCAGTCAATTTCGCTAATCTGTTCATGTCTAAATATGAAACAGAACTACTCGAAACCCTCAAAAAAGATTACAGAACGCAACCATTGTCATGAATAAGGTACACTGATTATATTTTTTCGAATAGAAGGGAGATTAAAAAATGTTTCAAAACATTCCTTTCATATTGTATTTCTTTTGCCGGGAGGAAAAACTACAAAACAAAATGAATTTTACTTGCGACTTTTCCAAAGAAGAAATTGTCTTTTGAGATACGAGAGTAAAAAACCGTTTAAAAAATCCCTTATAACAGAATTATACTGCAAATCAACTTCTAAACGGGCTTTCAGTTCATCAAGATCACATTACCATATTAAATCCATAACCAAGAGACAGACCTGCAAACTGAGAAGCATGCAATGTGCGCTTGAGAGAATCATGCTAAACCTCATATGGAGAGATCACAAGACAGCCCAATGCATCAGAAAGAAAACAGGGGTCAGAGACATCATAGAATCCATCTGAAAACTCAAATGGCAATGGGCTGGTCATGTTGCGAGAATGAAAGACAACCGATGGACATCACAACTCACGACGTGGATCCCCAGAGACCATGTGCGAAACCGGGGCCGACAAAATACAAAATGGAGAGATGAACTAGACAAATTCAGAAAATACAGGCTCTGCGACGCCTCCGATAGAGAAGTGTGGCAGATCCTTGGGGAGGTCTATGTCCAACAACGGACGTTAAAAGACTGATGATGATGATCAACAAGCATCGCAGCGATGTGAAAAACGAGCTGGAAGCGACAGAGCTGAGCAAACACTAGCAGTTTTGATAATGGCCTCCAGGTACATTTCCTAGAGAAAATGGCGGGAGACATTGACACTCTAGCACACCACGAGAATAACTGGATTCTAAGGCTGAAAACTCACGAACCGGATGGCTTAGATAATAATTTTGGCTAACTGGTTCATATTCACCGTACACTCTTTGATAATTGTTTACCGAAGATTTAAAGAAATACATCACGTTTTTTCGCAACATTAATGTGTGACTTTCGAGTTATATTTCATTTTCCTTGACAGAACATGGATTTTGCTTTTTCAACATTTTTTTTCTTTTTTTCTTCGTAGAACGCACCATTAACGTGTTCAAATTTGTTTTACATTTGAATCTTGACTGGTGAAGATATACGATGTACTGAAAATTTTCTGTTTTGCTTCATTGTATTTATTGTATAACATTTTAAAATGTTTAAAACCGTTTTTCTTCTCTTTTGAAATATCAATAAGCAATAATAATAATAATAATAATAATAATAATAATAATAATAATAATAATAATAATAATAATAATAACAATAATAATAATAATAATAAAAAGACTGTAACAGTACTTGTTAGTAGTGGCTTAACAGAGGAAGGGAAATGAAAGCGGAAATGTCAACCACAGCACTGGTATGATAGGCGAAGGAGAGGAGAAAAAGATGCTGGCAGAAGACCTGAGGAGACTTATTGTCACTCAGCCTTCAGCAATGACCACTGGGTAACCGGTGTGAAACTGTTAACTGCAGTATTACTGTGGTTTATGAGAACTAGAAGAGAAGGGTTGGAGACTTGAGGAGACTTGCTGTCACTCAAACTCCAGCGGTTACCACCAGGCAAATGGTGTAAGATTGCAAATAATGATAATGATGATAATAGCAATAATAATAATAAAATATATTGATATATCATATGAATTTAACATACAAACATAATGAAAATTAGATTATAATCAAATACATAAAACATATGAAATAACAATAGATTTTAAACAACGGCTTTATTTAGCATTCTGACTGATAGTAACATAAACAGAAAAAAAATCATTCCACGTGATAGGAGTGCCAATTGTTTGCAACATGAAGAGAGCAGATGATAATGAAGCGTAAATTTTTTGAAATTTCAAAAGAAGGAAACGCTGATAGAAAACAATATAAAACCGTATTACCCAATTAATAACGGAGGAGACTGTGTAGGAGTGGAAGATCAGGGAGGCCTTCCCAAATCTCTGCCTCCTTCTCCTGGTCGAGGGCCGTCGCAGACCCAGGGGAGGAGCACAGTTCTTTAGCTAGTGTCGTTAGACATTGAGCAAACTTCCTCGGTCCAGCGACCTTTCGTGGCCTAGAAAGACACTGTATCAGGATTTAGTGGAAATAATGGCTTCAGATCAGCTCGTAAAGGGGATTGGAATGTTAAGGAGGGCTCCGCTCTCTGTGCCAGTTTTCTTTCACCTGGTGATTGGTTCAAAATGCGTCACCCCACAGTGACTGGGCTTTCAGGGTGGGCTGGATAGACTTGCCTGATTGTACTCGTTGTAACAGAGGCATAGAGGAAACGGCTTTGCACGCCTCTTGCCCTGGAGCTATGTTAATAAGGTGACGGTCCGCCTCGACCCCTATCTAAAGATCATACTGGACATGTATGACAACATATCACCCCATCAGGGGATATCTCAAGTAGTTTCACCCCACCCTCCATTATGCAAATGGAGTGAATGCTAGGATTGATTGATAGATAAGGATTAATTCTAATGATGAAAGGATTTTGTAAGAATGAATGGGTCACGAAAGGATCTAGTTAAAGGTAAGATAGTCAACAAAAGACCAAAAACTCCATATCATTTCCCCAACAGCTCCTGTGCCAAAGTTTGTTTCAAAACTAAGTGAAACCTGATTGATACGACTGACAAGCCCATCCTCGAGAAGGACTTATCGAGTCAACTGAAGTTGTCCCTTTAACCCCTCCAGAACAGACTGAAATAAACGGACTGGACATAAAGGACCCAACGAACTTCTTTGCAGCCCCCTCCCCCTGCCTCTGGGCCACTTTCATCCAGTTTACAAGTCATTCATCATCATCATCAGTCTTTTAGCGTCCGTCGTTGGACATAGACCTTCCCCAGGATTTGCCACACTTCTCTATCATGGGCGTCACGGAGCCAGTACTTCCTGAACCTGTCTAGCTCGTCTCTCCATCTAACATTTTGCCGACCTCGGTTGCACATGTGGTCTCGGGGAATCCACGTTGTGAGTCATGATGTCCATCGATTGTCTGCCATTCTTGCAACATGGCCAGCCCAACGCCATTTAAGATTTTTTATGGATTCTATGATGTCTCTAACTCTTGTCTTTTCCCGGATGTACTGTGCTGTCTTGTGGTCTCTCCATGTGAGGCCCAGCATTATTCTTTCATGTGCACGTTGCATGGTTCTCAACTTATGGGTCTGTCTCTTGGTTAAATTCCATGTTTCAGCTCCATAAGTGACTATTGGGGGGATGCATTGGTTATACACTCTTCTCTTTAGGATTAATGGGATCTTCTTATTTTTGAAGGTTGAGCTAGCTCTGCCAAAGGCTTGCCATCCTAGTGTGATTCTTCGCTTGATCTCTTCTTCCTTTGAGGGTCTCATGGAGATTCGTTGCCCTACGTAGATGTAGTGGTCTACTTTCTCAAGTTCTGTGCGGTCCTTGGTGTTATGTTAATCAAATGGGAGCACGAGAACTTGAAACATCTGAATCACCTGCGTGCTGGGAATGTTGCAGTTAACCCCTCCCTTTATAGGGCTCTAAAATTAACCTTCCCTTCTGACATCAGCTGTATCGTCATAGACGGTCAGGTTACGACCGAACTATGCTCTGGCAGCCTAAGCGAGACCATCGGTGTCCTCTGCCCGAGGAGCTTCAGGACTTTGTGCGACACTGAGACGTAAGTGAAATGGCTCTCAGTCAGGCAAGTCTGAATCGCACAAGGGCAGGAGAAGTCGGATCGTGGCAGACCAAGTGCTCCAAGATCTCTTGCTCCTCAGTGAGACGGTGATCGCCGGTACCAGGGGTATCTCTTTGGCGGTAGAGCGTTTACAAGACGCTAGGATCAACATCGTTTAGGCCGACGCGACAGGTAGGTTAATTGTGGCCGGTGTTGCTATGAGCAGTGACGATGTTCGGATCATCGCAGTTTATGCATCTAACAGTGCGAGTGAGAAACGTTCCCTCTTTCAGCAATTAGGGCCCTTCTTGAAGGACCCAAAGCGATCGGGCGATTTGAATGCCATCCCAAAACCTCAAAATAGATACGGTTGGGCAAGGAGCTAGCGGGTAGGCGTGTTAGCACAGTCTGAACGGTCTGGTCACTGAACACGACCTGTTCGATAGATATCGTATAGATCAACTGGTTCGGGGAAATGTGGACTTTAACTCATAGCACGTCTCCTATACAGGACAAAAATTACTTGGATAGAATGTTAGTAAAAAGAGTTGGCGTAGATTTCCAAACCTGTCCCAAGTTCCGCTGGTAAGGGCATTCGGACCTTATACTGGTGATGGCCTGGATGCAGCTATGTAATTGGCCTAATCTGGCTAATTACTGAAAATTCAATACGTCATTACAGGAGATACGGGACTTCCGGGAACAGTTGGAAAGTTCAATTTAGCGGCAACTAGTGGAGGTAATTACGGGCAATGAGAGATGGTCGAATTCGAAACATAAGATTAGAAAGTACACCGTCAAATGCAGCCGACAATTCACCCATGGTGAGGCTGAGACGGAAGCGTTACTAGAAGATCTGAACCGGACAGTGACATTGGAAGGGATTCCTAACCATCGAAATAGCTAGGAGGGACCTGCAGCGATCGGCTAATTGATATTTTAAAAAATTCAATCGGTTGAAAAACTGAAAAGATCAACGAAATTATCTGAACGAGAAAAATATAAACGATAGATATTATGACGTAATGGTGCAGATATCCTTGGAAACGAACAATGGAAAACAAACTTAGAATAAGCAGGCCAAGAAACAAACTATCTTTTGACATTTTACGTTCTATGATCTCCCAAGTGTCAGATGTTCAAGAACTCCTTTGAAGAACTCAACAAAGCAATGTATTGGGGAAGGTTTTAGACTAAACGTAGCAGTAGAAGTTATGATGTAAATTATGTAGGGGTTTTCGTTGGTAGGGTTAATAGAAGAGTGATAACAGTTTGGATCATCTTGTGTAAATATATGAAAAAATAAATCTGCTACACTTGCGACTACAACGACGACGATAGGACTTCGATCAGCTGACCACGCCTCGTATGACTTGAAAAAAAAGATTGTACCAGCTATACTGTGCAGACTATTTCATCTGAGATTTACCGATTGGATCAAATACATTAATAAACATCGATTCATCTGCTGAATGAAACGCTACCCTCTTGGAATAATGTATTATCTGGAATGTATTTCTTTTGCTTAGTAAAGTTTATTATATCATATTTAACGGTAAAATTAGATTGTGAAATATCATCAAACAAGATACAATTCTACCATGAAACTGAACAGTACAACTCCACTCTGATATTGGAAACGACAGAAGGTTCTTCTGAAAGCGCTTTATCTTTGGGAGAATATCTTTATACGTTGACGATAAAAAGAGAATGAGCTGAAATACAAACATGAATTCGTGATAATGGATTGATTACAAACAACGTGATTTATTAAATCCAGCTTCCCGTTTGGAGCCAACCTCCTGATAACCACTACTACTAGGCTTCAACTTGGATTTGCTCAATGTAGACTTGTCATCCGTTTCTAACACCAATCTTTGCCCGGAGTTCTGAAGAAGTTCGAATTCCGAACGAAACGTTTATCATAACTAATTTTTTAAAATTGGGATGTATTAATTATCATATATATATATATATATATATATATATATATATATATATATATATATATATATATATATGTATATGCTAAAAATCGTTTTGTCATTCTTTTGCTTAATTTCAAATAATGCGTTCTAGTCGTAATTTTAAAAGTAACTAGATTAAAATCAAAATTAATCCACTATTCTTGATGAATGGTTGAACCAAGAAAGACGTGTCGGGTGATTTCTCTCCCATTTTTTTTAGTATATTGCAATATATTTTATGATTAATATATTGAGCATATGGAGATTTATCTTAATTTGATAACGATTAAATTTTAAAAATTCAACTACTCTTTTTCGTTTATCAAAATTATCGTTAAAGAAAGTAGTATTTTTATATTAATTATATCGGCACAAAAAGGGTTAGGACCCCTGCACTATGGCAAAGAATGAGACATCTCACGAATGCAGGAAGGCAAGGAAAAAGTCTGAAAGCATCTCACGAATGCAGGAAGGCAAGGAAAAAGTCTGAAAGCAAACCAGCAAGGACGGTCAAATCAAACAACAAGGCCTTTTAGAACTATGTCAACAGCCGAAGGAAGACTGGGGCAAACAATAGCAGACCAATGGATGAATCATAAATAATAAGCAAAAGGCAAAGAGAAGGTGGGGGTATTGAATAGACAATACTAGAGAGTACTTCCCCAGGAGGACCTACCTACGCTACCCACACTGGCCCAAAAGGATTCCAAGACTGACCTCAACATTGAGATCAGAAAAGAGATGGTCTAGAAAGCTTCAAGCATTACGATTAGACAAATCTCCGGGTCTTGATGGATCCATGAACGAGTTCTCCGTGAACTGACTGACATACTTGCTATTCCACTTTAATACCTGCTCCATGTCAGCCTGGGTAGAGTAGAAGTACTGATCCAATGGATGATGGTTACTGTGGTTCAAATATGTAAGAAAGGTGACAATTATCACCCAGTCTCCCTGACATCAGTCTTGTGCAAATTCATGGAGCACATCATAGTTGAGGAAGTAGTGGAACTCCTTCGCGATAATAGCATCGATTCATTTCGGGCAAATCAACTGTGACAGATCTGTTGGAAGGTCTAGACATCTGGACGTTTAGCTACAACCCATCAGAATACGTGATCTCCCTTGATTGCAGGAAAGCGTTTGACACAGTCCCCAAGGAACACCTCTGAACTAAATTGTCTACAAACAGCTGTAAAGACAAAGTGCTGGACTGGTTGGGAGGATTACCAACGACATGGAGACCACGGGTTTGGTCATTGTCGTCTTGGGCAGAGGTCACCAGTGGAGTACTGCAAGGTTCAGTTGTAGGACCCCTGCTATACTCGATATTCTTCTATTCGATTGATAAATTATGTACCCATTTTTGCTTATAGCTCTAAACTATACCAAACCATCTCGAGGTCCTCCAGAATGACATGGACCAAATACAAACACGGGTTATCAAAATGTAAATGATCTTCCACTTGTGACTGGGCAACCTTCAACATAAATATACAATGAAGGAGGTTAATGGTTCGTCACGACCTAGAGGCTGTTAATGAAGAGAAGTCAGAATAGAACAAAAGCTGGTTTTCACAGGTTACATCCAAACTCAAGTCAACAAGGTTAGTCGGGTGCTGGGAGCAGTAATGCACTGCTGTGTTGCTTTGGACCAGGACTCCTTTCTGCTTTTTTATCGGGGTATCATTCGGCCCCACGGAGTACGCATCGCTGATCTGGTCCCCAGAGCTAGAGAGAGATACAAAGATGCTAGAAAGAGAACAGAGAAGAACCCAAAGATTGGTAAAAGAAACAACACATCTTTCTTACTCAGAGAGTTTAGCAGCCATCGAGTCCTATAGAATGATCTGTAGCATTGATCGAGTGTGATACGACAGAGAATGCCAAGTCAACAGCATTTTGAAAAAAAGCACTCATCTCAAGGATCCGTGGTCACGAATAGAATTTACAGGTTAAACAACAGCCAAGAACAAGGAAGTCATTCTTTGTGGCCAGAGTCACTTCAACCTTGACCAGCTTAAGTCAGGACACACTGGTTACACCATTAGTAAATACATTCAAAGCTTGGCTAGCGAAGTATCGGTAATTCAAGGACTTTCAATACAACTACAGACTCTACTGAACACTAAAAACACTTTGAACACGCTAGACCGGACACCTCATCAAAGGAAGCTAACCTTGGAAAGAGATCTAATTACCCTGATTGGGAGTCCGGGAGGGCGTTTTCAAATCGACGAGTTACGCCTCTGATTACATCCTCAGACAAAAGGGACAACAGCTACGAGGATGAAATAATGCCTCTAATTGATGATACAAACACCTATAAAAAATAGATAAATAATCTTTGCCAAAGAAATAGATAAGTTCTGCAAATCATTCAAAGACAAAATATGATTGCGACTCATCCATCCCCAAATAACCAAACTATTAGTAAGTCTCAACATTTCCCCAACCTTCATACAAGATTATATTGGAAGAATAAAAGAGTTAATTGGTTAAAGGGGTCATCTAATTGTAAATTACATAGAAAACATAAACAATTGGATTGGCCATAACTAACTATTTTATTTCAAATCAGGGGGTTCCCTAAAATTCTAAGCAAATTTCAACTTGATCGATCGAGAATTTTGAAAATTATACCAATTGAAAGAAATAACATGTATTTGTTCATAAATTAATGTAAACAAACAATAGGATTGGCCATAAGTAACCAATTTTTTATTTCACAGATTTCCCCAACATTCTAACCAAATTTTGGCTAAATTGGTAAAAAAATTGAAAGTTCTTCCTAATTGTAGCCAGAAGCATGGTTTTGGAACCCAGAACATGTTTTTGTCTATAAACCGTAAACAAACAATAGGATCGACCATAACTCACTATACCAAAGTCTTTATACGTCCACAAACTTTCATTCAAAATTATATTGGAATGTGTTTCAAATTAAATAAGTTCTTCAATTTTAAGTTAAAAAAATCATTCAATTATGAATTACATGTAAAAAGTGAACAAACAATCGGATGGGCCATAACTAATCATTTTTTGATTCTGAGGTTTTCCCTAACATTCCAACCAAATTTCAAAATCAGTCAAGAATTGAATATTCTTCCGAAGTGGAACTCAAAACATGCAAAATTCCATCGAAATATCTTGTTTATGTGAAATTCAATTTTGAATTGGAAAAACACGGACAACGCCATTTTTTTAATTCCATAGCAAATCGTAGTCTCTACAGAAAATAAAACTTTCTCATCCCACTGATAAAATTATAAAAATCTATGCACTTTGCACAAATCAATGTTTTTTTTCTGAATTCAACAATGAATTTCACAAAAATAAATTCGGTTTATCAATGGGATCTCCTCTCAGTGGGATAATGGCTTTTTCCTTTCTTGAATGTTTTGAATTAGGGCCATTTCAGAATATCATACCCAAAATCTCGAAATGTTTTCACTGTATTGACGACGACTTACCAATATATCTCTGCAAAATAAAATTACCTGTTCTAACAGAGAAGCTGAATCAAAAAGAATGAACAATAGAATTTACACATGAAAAAGAAATCAAACCAAACCTTACCTTTCTTTGATATTTTACTGAACTGGACTGACACTGATTTACAACTAAGCGTAAACCGGAAGTCCGCGGATAAAAGCGACCATGTAAATTTCTACTCGTACTTCAATGAAGGAATCAAATCTGGAATAACCATAGGCTTCAATCTAGAAGCACTTCGAATCTGTAGACCCCAATATCGAGAAGAGGGGGATACATTGAAAATAATTACACTCCCTCACTATTTTCTTAATATACAGAGCTAAAAGAAAGACCCTCAAAATCTACGAAACCATTCTAAACTTGAAAAGAATTTACAAAGTCGTAGTGTCCAGGTCATAACTATTGCCTCCAAAACAATCGGAAACATAATTATAAAAAACGGAACGGAGAACCTACTTCCAATGCAGGAATAAACGAAATACCATGCGAAGGCTGCCACAAAAGATATATCGGTGAAACCTCTAGAACTATTTAAAAGAGGCTTACGAACATTGAGCGCATTGAGAGTGGGTGACAGACTCAATGCCCTCGTGAACCACCGAGATAAGGAGGGTTAAAATTTCGATGCGAATAATGCAAAAAAGATTTCTTAAATACAGGACAGAATTAAACTCCAAAGCATTGAAGCTGCACTAATTTCGGAATATACAACAATTGACCTGCGTTGCATTTCGCAACATATCTCCATTTCTGGCAAAATAGATATTGAAGCAGAACAAGATATCCATAAAGAAAAATACAAAGGATTTCATAGAGACGATATTGACGAGGACATTGTTGTTAAATTTATCATTGTCAAAACTTTATTCATTGATTTCCCTGAACTCGATTCTCTAAGAAATATACATTCATTAGCAAAAAAATGAATAATACATGATTTTTAAAAAAATAAGATTCTGACCATTATTGGGTGATTTGTTGCCTTCTCTGCGTTTAATTCAGTACATTTTTCAGCGTTATTTTTCAAATTAAGCCCCAATCAAGAAATCCATGAAATAAATTGACAAATACGTTTTTAACTCTCCAGAAATCTCTAGCGCGACCAATTTCAGTTCATGTAGAAGCAATTTGGCACAATCACATCGTTAGACATATTAAATGCATTAAGCAAAGGAGAGCAACTAAACTGCTTTAAAAAAAATCTAACAATTGTCGCACGAAGAAAGACTGAAGTTTTTACAGCTTCCTTCCCTCAAATATGGAAGAACGCTAGGCGATACGATTCGTGAGTATGAGTATTTCCACAATTATATTAATATGGATCAAGCAACATTTTTCAAGTTAATTACTTTGATAACTCGTGATCATAAGTTCAAGATTTACAGAGGTCATTATAAAATAATACTCAGAAGTGAATTTTTCTCACAATGAATCATTTGCAGGTGGAACAGCCTTCCATATGAAGTGGTCAGTGCACAATTGGTGGTGGAATACGAGAGACTTTATGACTCTTTTCACAAAATACTTTTACCTGATTATGAATAATTTTCAAGATGTTATAGATCAATGGCCCTCACTTTTTTTTTTAATATCATATGATACCTACCATAAACGTGCGCATGAGAGAATCATGCTAAACCTCACATGGAGAGATCACAAGACAGCACAGTATATCAGGAAGAAAACGGTATTCCGTGACATCATAGAAACTATTTAAAAAAACTCAAATGGCTATGGGCAGGCCATGTTGTAAGAATGACAGACAACCGATGAACATCAAAACTCACAACATGGATCCACAGAGATCACATTCGAAATCGAGGCCGACAGAACACAAGATGGAGAGATGAATTAGACAAATTCAAGAAATACTGGCTTCACGATGCCCATGATAGAGAAATGTGACAAATCCTGGGGAAGGTCTATGCCCAATGACGAACGTTAAAAGAATGATGATGATGATGATGATGATGATGATGATGATATACCCGTCCAAAATGACGGGGTTTGTTTATGTATGGATTGACACTAAAGACCCTACGTACTATTTTTTTCCAAGTCCCAACTCAACTCAAGTTGTTTTAATGTGTAATCAGACGTTTCAAGTCTCAAGAGTTTCAATGACGTAATTTATGACGTGATTGTTATGTCATAATAGGAAGTTGTATCAACCAATGGGATACGTCAGAATAAACAGAAAAGATTGCGTAGAATCTCATTATATGGTTAGATTATAAGACGTTTTCCGTGTTATTTCCTTGCATTAATAGTCAAAAAAGGATCTGTAAAGAATGCACCATGTCAGATGAAAACCATTTCATACATTAATGGTTCAAAAATTGATAAAACAGTATTGTGTACGGCAATACTATTGCAGGATAGTCTGTCATCATACATCAAAATCAGCAAACTGTTGTATAGATTATAACGAAACTGGCTATTTATGTAGATTCCAGTACAATTTTTCAAGTCTCTTTTCTTCTTTCCATTAATCTTTAACGGACATTTTTTTATGACGTCAAAAAAATGCATAGTTCTCAATCGCAGTCGTGACGTGTTTTTTTTTTTCATCTCATCAACTGTTTTTGTTTGACGTCATAAAAAAATGTGTAGTTTTCAATCTTAGTCGTGACGTTCTTTCCGTACTCGTCTGCTACAAAGTCGACCGTAAACCTGGGCTATCGCTGGAAACTTGACGAATCTCTCTTGCACTTGAATAGCCTCAGGTCCGTATAGATATGCTTGTGTAAACGTTTAAATTGGTTTGAGTGTGTAATGACAACGATGAATAATTTTTTTGTTTGCTGACTTTTTTAGCCGAAGATCTTAAATGATCCCGTGTAATTTTATGCCAAAACGAATGAGAGAAAAGCGTAGTTCACTCTCTCTTCATTCTTATTAGAGAAGCTGCTGAAGGACAACAAAAACTCTGAGAAAAATTAAAGTATTAGAAAAAAATCAACATGGATGTGCGTGTTTTGGTAATGGCGTCGAAACATGGATACCAAAGTATGATGACCAACACACGTGATGAGCAAATATGCAAATTTTATTCTCTGCTTGTTTGTGCATTGATCTCATTGGTTGATTTACCTCCCTACTATGACGTAATAAATATTACTTCAAAGAAACTCTAAAGACTCTTATGTCTGATCACACATTGAAAACAGAAGTTGAGTTGAGATTTGAAGAAACTTGAAATTAGGGTATAATAATATCAATAATAAAAATAAACAACAATAGAGTAATTGATAAATACTGGCGAAGCCATTAATTGGTTTGATAAAAGAAAAGAAAAGAAAAAAGCAACTTTTGTACAGTTCGATATTAAAGAATTTTACCCGTCGATTTCAGAAAAAAAAGGTTTGAAGAGGCTAAAAAATCTGCTTGAGAATATCAATGAACAAGGGATTTGTGAAGATGTAAAACGCCTTGAAAGGATAATTGTTTTCCTATTCGAAGCTGGCAAACCTCTTTTTTAAGATGCAGCAATTCTTCCGCTAACTTGATTTTGTCAGCCATTAATCCAACCATGTCACTCGACAACACAAGATGCAATAAGGATTTAAAAGGAAACAAACAATGCAAAACAACAATCCATAGAGTCTGCATGGATCTCCGAATACAATCAAACAACGAACGGGAAGTGTCCACGTGTCTATAATATTAACAAAACTTACATCAAAACAAAATGAAATATCAATATCAATAAAGAATAACGAGATTAACAAAACAGATACAGGCTTAGATTTTTTTTAAATGAAAGAAAATATCTCCAGGAGAACAAAACAGTATGGATAACTGTCATCAACATCTCCATAACAACTACAAAAAAATTAGCTTTGTAACTGATTCCGAGACCGGTTAAGGACAACCATAGTCGGTGGGTGTCCTCTGGTCGTCATCCAGGGTGTGTCCAGGACGAAAAAGAAAAACTGCAGTCGTAAAGGGACAAGAATCGCTGAAAGCGACAAAGAAAGGAAAAAGCCATGAACGTCCACACCCTGAAAGGACTCGCAGAGATTAAGAGGGTGTGTATTGAAGCTCTAGCAGTAGCCCCGTTCCCCAAAGATAGAAAGGCACCGGAGTGCCTTAAAGATTTCACACCGCTCGCTAACAACAGCACCCAAAAAGACATCATGGCCGTAATGCCTGTGTGAATAGTATGCTGAGAAGAGCACTCAGCACACAGTTCAAGGGTCATAACTTGATGTTTCAGGTGCAATACCAGCTAGGGTATGATGGCTTAGTTATGTCCTGGGGTCGCCCATTGGAAAAAAGTTTCCTTAACTTGGAAGTGAAAGAGACAAATACCAAAGACCACCTTGTGCTGGACAGTGATGATTAACTTGGAAGTGAATCTACAATCATTGCAGAGAATATAAACATATTCGTCCAGTTTGTGGAAGGGATGGTCAAATGAAGATAAGTACTACTTCACCTTCTCTTACTAAACTAAGTTAAGTAACTTATTCAACTTTGGCTCATCATAATAAGATAAGCAGCTGCGAAAAAAACTTGGAAACCAAAATCGGTCTAATTACTGCATCGTGGTAACTATTGACCGATATGAGGCACAACGAGTTTAATAGCGTGGTATGTTTGCAAATTTATTTCCCAGTCGGGACAAAGAGAATTATTTTTTTTTTTAATTCGAATTCTGGACCATCAACACTGAGAATGTCTTCATAAGTAATGAAGCATCTTATGACCAACAAGCTTTCGATTTTGGATTGGTTTAATTTTATCCATACTTTGAGAAGGATAACAATCGGTCAGAAAATGTCCAGAGACGTGTAACCAGGTTACTACCTGAATTACAGAAGATGCATCATGGAGACAGGTTAAAAGATTTTTGTTGAACAACATGAGAAAATGAGAGTGACTGAGGTGAGATAATTGATTTTTTTCTTTTCAAATCGGGTATGGTTTAGAATGGGTTCTTCACTAGAAGTTGCAACGACCCAAGGGGACGTGTTCATGCTGTTGAAGTTAACACAACTAGAATATATACATAAGAAAATTCTTATTTAGCAATTGAATTGTAGATTATGGAATGTTTTACCAAAGTATGCGCTTCTCTCGCCAGATAGAGATAATTTTAAGAAGAAGTATGATAGTTACTACAACGCCACGAATGCTTAAGGGCTTAATATGTGCTGACTAAATTTGTATATTCGACAAGCAGAACATTCCAATATCAATATTACCCTTGCCTACAAAGTGTATTGAAAGGAGCAAGCATAGACCTGATCAAAAGACCAGTTCAAAGAACCACGGCCTACTCTAATCTGACCCTATATTGTATCGTATATATATATATGTGTGTGTGAGTGTGTGTGTGTGTGTGTGTGTGTGTGTGTGTGTGTGTGTAGGGTGCAATTTATATACATTTTCTACATTAGATAAACGTATGATAAACATTCACATGATTCGAAAACGACAGTGGTTGAAACCAAAAATCTCCTAGGTCTATCCGGAAGAAATAGTCCAGTTGAATTCGCTTCCTTAACACAAAGCTGTGACAAAATTGTGCGAACCATATCTGAGCAACCTTGTATTTGCAGACGACATCGTCCTTTTCGCAGAGAACCTACACGACCTCCAACTAATGCTAGACGTACCAAACAAAGGGAGCAATTGAGTCGGCCTACACATGAACTTCAGTAAAACGAAAATCATGTGCAACAATCATGTTGAGAATAAGAACATAACTGTCAAGATAGAAGATACAAAACTCGGCAAGGTAGACCACTACATCTACCTAGGACAACAAATCTCCATGAGACCCTCAAAAGAAGAAATCAAGCGAAGAATCACTTTGGGATGGCAAGCCTTCGGCAGAGCAAGCACAACTTTCAAAAACCAGACAATCCCAATAATCCTAAAAAGATTGGAAAGATCACAAGACTGCACAGTATATAAGGAAGAAAACAGGAGTCCGAGACATCATAGAACCTATTAGAAAACTCAAATGGCAATGGGCAGGCCATGTTGCAAGGATGACAGACAACTGATGGACATCACGACTCACAACATGGATCCCCAGAGATCTGCCAGACGAAGTCCATGGTAAAAAAAGTGCACAGGAGTAAATCCCGAATGTGTATGTAAGTACGTTCGAGCAGTAAACGAGATCTCTGCTAACCTACCTAACCTGTGAGGAAGATCTATACTACCAAAGATAGGGAAATCACTGAAACGTTGAATGGCCAATACAAAATATCTCTCACCTGGAGTTAGCTTCCTGTATATGATCTCCTTATTTGAAGAAGAACTCGGGTCCCACAGAGTGAGTTGTTAGAAGAATCACCTAGACCATCTCGGGCTGGAAAATCTATCCTACACTGAAAGATTAAAACCTAATCTAGAGACAGACGCCAGATTACAGAAGAAAACCTGCCGACCTATTGGAAGTCTATAGAATGCAGAATGACGTACGTACAAGACATAAATGTCTGCAGTTTATCCAGAGGACAGAGCCATAGACTAAAAGTCAAGACCGAATTCTTCTCGATAAGAGTAGTGAACGCATTGAACAGCCTGAATGAAAAGCCGGTTAAATCCGAGAATATCAATATCAAAATGATCTTAATTTTCATATCGGCCTCACCAAATTTGACTGCAAATTCTCATACTAATTTAGTATTATCCTGTCTGCCTTACTGGGAATGAAAGAATGTATAATTGTTGGTTAAAATTCATGCTACCTACAACTTGTATAAAAGTCTCACCCTATCCGCTTAATTATCGTTTGGAATTCGAAGAGAAAAAACGTATTTTCAAAGGTCCGTAAAATTCAACACTTTTTTCTTCTTTACGGACAAAACGTTTATATAAACTATAAATATTACATACAAAATTATAATACGTTGCGTTTATAGGTAAACTCAAGGACTTCACTGTAATACTTTACCGGAAATTGACTCTTTACGAAAAAAAAAATCTTTTATAGTTCAATTTTATCAACGGAATCTTTGTAGTATGAGTAAGAAGAAAGATTTGAGAAAAATTGGGAAAATGTTAATGGTGTACAGTGCTAAGTTTGTTTGTTTCCTTTAACTGAATTTCGAAATTTGTAATTTAATTTGAGAACACTTTAAACTGTGCCGACTTAATAGAGGGAAAATCTTTCCTTATTTTCTTGTTCCTCTCCACGAACTTGTGGCGTCGCCACCCACTTTCACAATTTCTCTACCGTCCGTCTGTATAGTGAATATTTGAAAGGGAACTAAAACATTTTCTACTCCTGAAAGAACAATAAATATGAACAGTTATCACGTTACAAGAGTTTTGAAAGTAACTTCAAGTAATAACATCAAATGTTTGGCCCACGCATACCGTTTTTAGATCCCAGTGTCTGGGGTCTGGTAATCTTGTTACACACACACACACACACACACACACACACACACACACACACATTATGGAAACTCGTCCATTATAAGCTACTATAGCAATGCTCTTTCAACTCTGGAATGGAGCACTCTAGTGGATGGGGAATTTATGCGTAAATGAATATATCGCTTATATTCAGCCTTACTGACCGCCCAGTTCTGCAGCTCAGAGGTAGGATATCGGCCTCCTGGTCTGAAGCGAAGGTTTCAATCCTGCTTCGGGGTACTGGATGGGATAATGGGAAGTCTATAGCCGTTGTAATACAATGAAACAGCTGTCTGTGGATGACACAATAATATATATATATATATATATATATATATATATATATATATATATATATATATAAATTGAATGTGGAGTGGCTGCACAAACTAGTTCATGTTTCTGCCCTCTCTGGGCCTCATCAGGCGAATGATTGTCCATGTTTTGGGATTCTAGTTTGGGAAATTTAGTGACAATCTTGTGGGTGTTGCTATGGGTGGAAAGGGTTATTCATTCTGTCAAAGGATGTGTGCTAGGTTTAGGGTCTTCTCTGAAAGCATGCTTAATTGTTTTCTGAGGGATTTTTTTATCTTGACCTTGATATTTGGCATTGGGTTTATTGCCTATGTTGGTATTTTTTATGGCTCGAGTGGATTCTTAATTTATTTGGGCATGTTTGGGGGTGTATAATGGTGATAGGAAGTTTTCGGGACGATAGATATGGGAATGGACTGTCTACATTGCCTTTGATTTACCAGTATGTAGGTTTCTATTATATTATATTCATTCATAGGAATTTAGAACGATGGCTTCATTTTTGTATTATTTCATTTTTTCTATTCAATAAAACTATTTCTATTATCAATTTACCACGCAGTAATTAATTAATCTATGAAATAAATCCATCACATATCAGACGTTGCTTTATATTATTTTATGTTATTATATTATGCTATATTGCTAACCTGATCTGTACCATATATATATATATATATATATATATATATATATATATATATATATATATATATATATATATATATATATATACCACGTACCAACCTAAAGAGAGTTTATTACAGACATATACACACCTATACAAACATATACGCGTTTCTCAACGAATCTACATAATGTGCGTCATCACATTACTGCGTGGTAAATTAATAAGAGAAAATGTTGTTGATTCATTTTTTACGGTTAATTACAGACATTGATACTCGAAATACTATACTATCGTCAAAATGTTCAAAATGCCCACCATTTGTTCTGCACAGTTGCTCACCGCCAACCCAAAAGTTGAAATCGCCTACAGCTCGGTGACGTCGCCTAGGTTGAGAAACTCTGCTCTAATGAAACTGATGAGCGTGTAGAGTACGACAGGAGATTGACCGAGGCAATACCAAAGGCATTAAAGGTGGAATGCGAACCCCAGGACTTTATTTTAAGGAAACAGGATTAGTGAATTCTAGACGGAGAAACCCCAAACGCCCTTGGTGAGTCGGAAAACGACCGAGCAGAAAAGATCCTGATTTTGAGTGAGTCAGAGACCATGACCTGTATGACTCATCATCATCATCATCATCATCATCATCATCATCAGTCTTTTAACATCCGTCGTTGGACATAGACCTCCCCCAAGATTCGCCACACTTCTCTATCATGGGCGTCGCTGGGCCAGTATTTTCTAAATTTATCTAATTCGTCTCTCAACCTTGTATTCTGTCGGCCTCGGTTTCGCATGTGATCTCTGGGGATCCATGTTGTGAGTCGTGATGCCCATCGGTTGTCTGTCATTCTTGCAACATGGCCTGCCCACTGCCATTTAAGTTTATTACTAGATTCTATGATGTCTCTGACTCCCGCTTTCTTCCTTATATACCGTGCTGTCTTGTGTTCTCTCTATGTGAGGTTGAGTATGATTCTTTCTGCTGCACGTTGCATGCTGCGCAGTTTGCAAATCTGTCTCTTGGTTAGGTACTATGTTTCAGCTCCATAAGTGACTATCGGGAGGATGCATCCAGGGTGACAAAGAAAATAAAAACTGACTCTACAACAGGGCTCCTCAATTGAGGCGATCTCACCCACCAGTTGACAATTCCAACTCTTTGCTGGGCAGTTAGTAACTGTACATAAAATGGTGGGCGTTTCGAAATTTTGGCAGTTAGGATTTTGAGAATTAAAGTCTACAATAAAATAAAATGAGTCAACAGAAACATTTCCGATAAATGATTCATCAAGCAGCTCTTTGATATCACCCATTATTTAAACCCAATGTGTCTACACTGGCTGCGTCTCACCAGACACTGAGATCGCATTGATGATATCTGGAAATGGTGCCTGTGTGCCAAACATTTGATGTTACTACTTAACATTACTTTTAATCGAGAAACTGTGAGTGCTCTTCATTTCTACTGTTTTTTTCTAAGAGCTGAAATTCTTCTGAGATCCTTTTGAATATTTACTAGACAGGCTGGCAATGGGAAGATTTTTCATGTGAAAGTGGGCACTGACACCAAAAAGGTTGAGAACCCCTGCTCTACAATGAGGAGGAGTAACAGAAAAAAAATTGCGAGGGAATTCAAGGTCCAGGGGCCACTGTAGGATAGGATCACTATCGAACTGCCAAGAGGAAAGTGAAAATGTAAATAGCATAAATAAGACCAACATTTTTTGAAAACAAAACTCTATTGTCGATATACTAATATACATCAACTTCGCAACAAAGTCGGGAAACTTGAAGTGAGAATCAGAGATTATCGTCCTGACATTATAGGAACCAATGAAGTAAAACTTTGAAACAGCACATCAACTCCTTTCTCAGGCTACGTAAGGACTCTGAACTGTCCCAGTTCCAAAAAGGAGTAAGATGAGGCGATACCAGCTCACCCGAACTCTTTACAGCCTGCCTTGAGATGATCTTCCGAAACTTGGACTGGGAAAATAGCGGAATCAAAATAGACGGCGAATACTTGAGCAACCTTAGATTTGCAGACAACATCGTCTTTTTCGAAGAGAACCTACACGACCTCCAACTATTGCTAGATGAACTGAACGAAGAAAGCAAAAAATCGGCCTACACATTAACTTCAGTAAAACGAAAATCATGTGCAATAATGATGTTGAGAATAAGAATATAACAGTCAAGATAGAAGATGCAAAACTCATAAAGGTAGACCACTACATCTACCTAGGGCAACGACTCTCCATGAGATCCTCAGAAGAGGAGGAAATCAAGCGAAGAATCACTCTGGAATGGCAAGCCTTTGGCAGGGCAAGCTCAACTTTCCAGAACCAGATAATCCCAATAATCTTAAAAAGAAGCGTATATAACCAATGCATTCTCCCGATAGTCACTTACGGAGCTGAAACATGGAACCTAATCAAGAGACAGACCAACAAACTGGAAAGCATGCAACGTGCACATGAAAGAATCATGTTCAACCTCACATGGAGAGATCACAAGACAGCACAGTATATGAGGAAGAAAACGGGAGTCCGAGACATCATAGAATCCAGTAGAAAATTTAAATGGCAAATGGGAGGCCATGTTGCAAGAATGAAAGACAACCGATGGACATCACGACTCACAGCGTGGATCCCCAGAGATCACATGCGAAACCGAGGCCGACAAAAAACAAGATGGAGGGATGAACTAGATGAATTCACAAAATACAGACTCTGCGACGCCCATGATAGAGAAATGTGGTGAATCTTGGGGAAAGTCTATGTCCAACGACAGACGTTAAAAGATTGATAATGATGATGATGATCTGCCTAGAACCACTATGTACAATCTGAATGAAGCCACCAATTACAACAGCTTTTCTTTAATCACAGAAAACAATATATAGAGAGGAATTATATTATACGTGAATAGTGAACAAAAGGCAAATGAACTTAAAATGGATTCCAGATTTACTGAGAGTTTATTTGACCGTTTAGATCTGAATGTTCCTGTTGCTTTCTGTCAGAATAAGTGAATAGACCGAAACAGATTTCCAGCAATGAATAACTAAACAGTCTTATAACGGAAGCAAGCACAAAAAGGCACAGGTTGTTTGATGGTAACGGGTGACTAATCCTAATATTGACGGGGCCCCGTGGAATGCTGGTTGTTCGGTGGAGTACTATCTTGTGAACACGTTGCAGAAGAATTCCTCTTGTCCAGCGGTATTGATACCTGCAAAATGAAAGGGAAATAACAAGATGGATTTAACTGGCTTTCCTATCACAAACGAGGAAAACGTAATATCAAACTTGGAACATCAGCGTTCATTTGGGGAGAGTGATCATTATATATTGACATTTGAATGCTATACAAGGTCAAAATGGAAATCAGAGAGCAGAGATACTATGATAAAATAGATTATACGGAGCCATTAGAAAAAAAAAGTCAAAAGAATTTAGATTGGGATGAAAACTGAAAGCCGGTGATATTAACAGTAAGTGGATGTCCTTTATGTCAGTCATAAAGGACCAGATAGAACGTTTTGTATCGATTAAGAGGACCAAATTCAAAGAGAGAATTTCCCCTGCACAAAGTAGGTATTGAGCGAAATGAAAACGAAAAAATGCTGTCTAGAAAAGCATTGTCCACCGGAGATCTTACAGCAAAGACGATGAATATGTTTAATAGATATTGATAAATTTGTGGAGAAATGGGAGATTGTGGATGACAATTATAAGATGGAAATCAAAATACCCACCGGAAGTAGCAAACATAGTAAAGAGTTTGAAATCATGGATTCCAGGGGAGAGAATCCATCAGGGGTCTGACTGGAAAAGATCTTGAAGTATCTATAATAATCAGATTATAAAATTATTCGATGGACTATAAAGAAGAGAAATCTTCGGTTAAACTGCCAAAATTGGTCGTTTAGAGTGGTTCTATTCTGTCTGCCCAACAGGGACAGAAATTTAATAAACTACAGGGGTACCTATGTTCCACTGATCAACGAATGGTCATAAAAGCCTACTTAAAACAGGGCAAATATTGAGGTGAAATTGAGGTAAGAAGTGGTTTCAGAGGTGTTCTCTGCCTATTATTACTCTAATTAAAGCTAGCTTGAAGATGTAATTATTTGCAGTGAAAACAAACCTTGTTGGAGTATATATTGAAGTACACATTATCAGGCAATTGTGACCTTTTCCGTTTCAAAATGGTTGCCGATGCAACAATAGAGTGACAGGCGTCGATGGTGACTTTAAAATCAAAGAAGCATACGACAATAACTCTAAAACTAACCCTAACCCTTAAAAAACACTAACCCTGCAGCTGGAGCAGCGACAATTTTGAAACGGGAACGGTAATAATAGCCCATTATCAATCATTTACATATCTTCATTCAAACTTTTTATGTTTTGTCGTTCTTACAACGTTTCGGCTGAGCCATTCTATCGCCTTCTTCATGGATAATATCCGTAAGGAAAGAGACCCACCGGTAGCGAACAGAAAATTTGATTGTCAACAGTATTACTTATTAGTTATCCCTGGTAACGCATGCAGTCCTCTCTGTAGACGAGGGGAGATAACACAGTTAGTTATATCTCGGTTTTGTAGATAACTATATTTTTTTTTAATTTCATTCAGCGGATTTTTATTTTTCCAAAAGCATATTCGTCTGATTTTTTCCAGGAATTCTTACTTTGTCAACATCGAATGTTATGTTGACAAGGAGATCTTCTTTCTTTGATTCATAGGATTTCTAAGATGATATTTTGATTCTGTGTGGATAAGGAGGAAGTTTAGCTCCCCAGTAGGGGAAAAAATGAAACCTATCAAAGGGCGGATATGGAGTCAAAGCCCAGCGGTAAAGTTTTGCTATCAGT
This sequence comes from Thysanoteuthis rhombus, assembly GCA_963457665.1. NCBI lineage: Eukaryota > Metazoa > Mollusca > Cephalopoda > Oegopsida > Thysanoteuthidae > Thysanoteuthis > Thysanoteuthis major. The sequence continues at coordinate 32,669,561 of OY735240.1, read as the reverse complement.
TCGTATGGTCAGTCTCAAAAGGAGGTAAGTGATTTTTGTCGTCTGGTTCTTGAAAATAGGTCTTTCCTTTTTCTAGAGTATTATTGCACAAAAGAATTCTTATTGCTACTTGCCAGTTTATATTCTTTTTAGTTTATAACTGTTAAGAATATGTTTGTCGTTACTTGCAACCCTAACCACAATCCTAAAACTAACCCCAACCCTAAATTATACGCTTTAAATTTGAATTCAATAAAATAAGATTTATTTTTAAATTTAATGAAATACAGTTTCAAGTATACAATATGTCTGCCTTCGTTCATTTCGTACGTTAGTTACAGTAGCAACAGTAATGGATGGCGCATAATCTTGGGAAATAATTCACGAACCTATGGCAAACCTTTACCTAGCTAGCTATCTGGAGGTGGTGTCTTGATAAAACTAACTAGAAGAGGTCGATGGGAAACCACTCCCCATCACTCTCAAGAAGAATTACGGTGTGGCATAGTTTACAAATATTAGACAGAACGAGTACCAGAAATTTTACTGGAGAAAGAATTGCTGAAAGCGACAGAAGAAAGGACACTGTGGGGGGCCAAGATCGTCCATGCCCCGAAAAGACATGACACATTGGAAGAAATTCCAATCCTTAGTTATAGTGAATCCTTTCTCTCAATAGAGTGCGACCTACTCGTTCCCGAATCTTCTTGATCTTTTCCTTGTTAATATTGGTTCTGAACTTCAGACCCGATGCAATAAGATCTTCCGCCCCCCATCGACATAAAAATTCAGAATCGTAATAAAAAATCATTCGCTCAATTTCACTGGGCAAGGCACTGATATTCACACTCAAACCAACGTGGACTTTTTGGGCCGGTGCCAAGAGAAAAGTAAAGTACACGAAACTCAACATGAATTTGTTCGAAATAGTATGCTAGAAAGAGTACTGAGCACACGGATCGGGGTCATAGCTTGAAGCTGGAGACGCAATGCAAGCCAGGAACAAAGAAGCCATTCTTTGAAGTCATAGTCGTCCCAGCTTGAAACAGCCTGAGTCAGGGGACAGTGGACTCACCATCAATCAATACATTAAAAGCAAGGCTTGCGAAGAAATAGCAACTTAAGGACTCGCAGTACAACCACAGTTTATCCCACTGATTACTACAATCAAGATCAACCCTGAGCCACACGATAAGCTCTTCATACACGCTAGGCACGAAACCTCTTCATATGAAGTAACCTTGGCAAAGGGTCTAATTAACATAATCGGGTATCTAATGACCTATACTATAGATAAATTCCTACTATAAGATGGGTACTGCTTGTAAAGCTCTTAGTCTAATTTGTACCTTCCTTATGAAGTGGATTAATCAAAAGAAAATATAATTAATTTGTACTTGTTTACTTAATGAAATTAAAATGCATTCTATTCTACTCTGCCTCAAGGAATTTAAAAGGAGATGACGAAATGGTGCGTTCCCCAATGGCGGTAGAAAAGCATTTCTGCAGATACTTATCTTATTAAACAATATCCTGTAGATTGGATTTCGTTGTCATGAAATAAAAAATGAATAAAATTTTGTTTTGTTTTTGTTTGCTGGATCTCTTTTTTTTACTTTTTTCCATGTTTGAGCGATCCATATAAGTTTAGTCTTCCCGTTGGTTTTCTTTTAGGTGATTGTATTTGGCTACGACTTTCCTTGCGATTGTTGATGGTGGTAATCTTTTTAGGTGTCCGATTCGATCTCTTTTGATGCTTCTATTTCACGGTTTGCTGTTTGTTCTTCTGTAGAAATCTTCATTTATAACTTTTCCCTGGTTCTTTTTTATTTTCAACTAATGTATCCACCCGATAGTCACCTACTGAGCTGAAACATGGAACCTAACCAAGAGGCTGACCCTCATACTGGGAACCATGCAACTTGCACATGAAAGAATCATGCTCAACCTCACATGGAGAGATCACAAGGCGGCACAGTGTATTAGGGGAAAAATAGGAGTTAGAGACATCATAGAATCTATTAGAGAACTCAAATGGCAATGGGCTGGTCACGTTGCAGGAATGGTAGACAACCGATGGACAACACGACTCGCAACATAGATCCCCAGAGATCACATGCGAAACCGATGCCGGCAGAATACTAGATGGAGAGACGAACTAGACAAATTCAGAAAGTATTGGCTCCGTAATGCCCACGATAGAGGGTTGTGGCGAATCCTCGGGAAGGTCTGTATCCAACGACGGACTTTGAAAGGATGATGATTCTGATTCTGATTCTTCGTTGTTGGGATCGTAGAAAGATGTCTACTTTTAGTTCAAAGCGAGATGTTATAGTCCAGAGTTCACTGTCATAGAAAAAGATTGAGTGGACATGCGCATTGAAGATTGTCACTTTAGTCTGTGTTGTGGCTCTTTTGTTTTGAAGAAAACGTCTGAGTTGGTTAAATCCATCAAAGGTTTCTCCTATTCTCCTTTTGATGTCTTCTTCGATGTCCAGTAATGAGCCAAGGTATTTGTATTTTTTTTCCATTCAAAGGATCGATTCAGTATTCGGCAATTCTTGCTGTTTTTGTTTTGTTTTTTTGTTTTTTGTTTTTTTTTTGTTTTATTTGGGGGGTCGTTTTTTGTTGTTTTTTCAGTTTTGTTATTTGTTTTGTTCTTTTTTTCATTTTCTGACAGCTTTCTTCTTTTAAAATTCGTGGAACAGTTTTCAGCCGTTGTCGTCAACATATTGTTTTGTTGGTCGATATTCAAGGATGTTTGGGGGTTGGGAGGGCCTAGGTGTGGTCTTTTAGATGTTGGGGTAAGGTATTGTCCGATTCTTTTTTCGCCCTGGCATAGCTATACTCGATTTCATATCTACTCCGTTGAGCCGGTAATGATTTTGCTGGTTAGGAGTTGCCTCATGAGCTGTTTGCTCAGTCACCTTGTGGAGCTCTGATGTTGGGTGCAATGGTTTCGCCTGGTTTCCCATCTGACTTGCATCTTGAATTGTAGGCATGTAGAGCTCATCATCTTCCAGTATCCCTCGGAGGTCTACCATCTGTAGGTCTCATTAAATTGTGCCACTCTAATCAAATCATCTTCCAGTACCCCTCGAAGGTCTTCCATCTGTAGGTCTCTTTTAATTGTGCCACTGTAAACATAACACTGATATGCTTCAGTCTTGACTGGGAAAAAAACAACAGAGGCCATGATCTGAAATACCAAATGTAACCTTATAATGGCATCAGACACCAATTCTATACAGCAAGAGCTATCCTTCCTACCTGGAATAACTTACAATGTAATACAATTCACGCTAATACTGTCACTGTATTAAAAACAAAAATACACACAGATCCAGCTAGCATCACATGCAAATGTTGACAGTTGATTTTTTTTTTTTTTTTTTTCTCGAATTCAACATCCGGCCTGAAATTTTCAATCAGGAAGAAAATGGGAGTCCGAGACATCATAGAAACTATTAGAAAACTCAAATGGCCGTGGGCTAGTCATGTTGCAGGAATGGCAGACAACCAGTAGACATCTCGACTCACAACGTGGATCCCCAGAGATCACATGAGAAACTGAGGCCGACATTTTACAAGATGGAGAGACGAACTAGACAAATTCAGAAAATACTGACTCTGTGATGCCCATGATAGGTCTATATGCAAAGATGGACGTTAAATAACTGATGATGAGATAGTGACTGTCACAAAAGATTTTTCAAATGTCTTGTTCGTATCGAGTAATTATGCGTGCGTAGTATAATTCTTTGATTCTATTGCTTTTTCTTCAAGGGTTTTCGAAATTTAAAAAAAGGTGTTTCGGTGTACCTCTTCCCGATTGATAATCAGCCCTCGTAATAGGTATAGCAGCTATTCGGTTTTTCTGGGGAACGAATGATCGTGATTGCTACTTGAATTTTCCTGGGGACTTATAGTAAGATTATCAATCTTGGGATTTCGGATGGGCCTTTTTTTTTCACCTGCAGTTTCTACGCTAGCGGTAAGAGGATTACTTTCTCTATTTCTGTGGGTATGACTCTAGTTCTGGCCATGTAGTTCAACAGTGTGGCTATCCCGTGAGATATCGTTGATGGGCCGTGTTTAATGAGTCAGATTTCAGTTCGTCGTGTCAATCGATTTCCTTTTTTTTCAAATCTGGAACGCTGAGCTGCGGGTTGAAACGCTAAACTTTTTAATTTAAAAAGAAAAAAGACTATGAAGTATAGTTTTTCAAAAAAAAAATGTAGAATACGAATTTATTAACGCGGCAAATAAATTGAATATTAGTAACTAATTACCCGAAAGATCCACACCTTTCCGGAATTACTATAATAATCCCAAAATTCCGCAAGACGGTCCGTTTGGGTGTTATTCAAACCGCCATTTTCGCGCTGGACACTCGCTAAAGATAAAAAGAGAATTAGTAGCTAGTTCGGCTCATAGTCATTTTCGTTTTTTAACTAAAACAATCAAGAATATGCTTCGACGTATACCGTGTGTCAGGTGTATGTATGGTGAAATATTTGAGGTAGGTAATTCAAATACTGTATTCATTTCTTTTTTCAATTTTTCAAATTTCGAAACGCCAAGCTTCAAGCTGCGCATGCGTGTTTGCTAATGATAATTTGGGACGCTACAATGGAAGACCCTCGCTGGTAAAACCCACAACTTATTATATTACAATAAACTCTCATATCAACGGCATTCGTTTTAACGGCACTATTTAATCACACGCACGTTCTAACGGCTCATTTGTTTTTATATTCTCAAAAGACTAATGTTGGTGATTAGTTTGCAGCAACGGCACATGGGGATTTCAGTGCATTATCCCAAAAGCTGAAATTAGTAAACCTTTAAAATAATCCAACCTGAAGTAACATGGGGCATTAGACTGTAGAAGGGTAATAAAAAAAACCACGGTAATTGTTTGGAATAGGTGGGATTAAATTTTAAGCCAATTTATCGGGTACTGCCATTTTGAATTTGGCTATTTTGGAACGGGTAAAAGTGGCTAGATTTGTATAAATTTTACAGATGAAAATGGAAGTATAAAACTAAGTATTTGTGTTTGTGTTGCACTTAACAACATAAGATAGATTTTCAAACCTACCTACGAACCCTGACTCGAAACCTACCTACTAACCCTAACCCTACCTACGAACTGTAAGTAAATGCCGTATTGGCTCTGAAGTAAACGGTATTTTTTAGATCGAAAATATCGTTATTTGATCATCAGTAAAAATCTAGCTACTTTCAGCCATTCAAAATGGCCATAGCGTCAAACTCGGTTATTTCTACTACGAAATATCGGCATAATGTCTAATCAAAATTATTCCAGACAATTACCAAAATCATTCATGTCTGTACTCTTTGGTTTGTCAGTATAAATCTATTTCGTATCAACAAAAAAAACATCCGTTATAACGGCAAATTCGTTATAACGACAAACTCAGTACAACGATTCTCTTAAATCCGCCATGGACAAAAGTCAATTTCCCTTAATCATCTATATCTCTTACAAATAAATAAATATTCTGAGAGAATTATAGGCAATTTTGACCTTTCCCGTTTCAAATTGGCCAAATTATAATCCTAGCGCAACTACCATAGAGAGTTTTTTTTAATAGTTTTTCTCTTAATTTCCTCATCATCATCATCAGTCGTTTAACGTCCGTCGTTGGACATAGACCTACCCCAGGATTCGCCACATTTCTCCATCATGGGCGTGGCGGAGCCAGTATTTCCTGAATTTGTCTAGTTCGTCTCTCCATCTTGTGTTCTGTTGGCCTCGGTTTCTCATGTGATCTCTGGGGATCCATGTTGTGAGACGTGATGTCCATCGGTTGTCTTTCATTCTTGCAACATGACCTGCCCATTGCCATTTGAGTTTTTTAAAAATAGTTTCTATGATGTCTCGGACTCCTGTTTTCTTATTATTATACTGTGCTGTCTTGTGATCTTCTCTTGATTTAGAGGTTACCAAACCAAGCACTTTGGTCCCCGAACAACACCGAGTATCGTGTAGGTAAACCATATTTTTGATTATTCGAACGAGAACCATTTGAACCTGAGTTTTGGGCGCTACCACCCTTTTGGGGGCGTTGACAGACTCAAGGGGGCATTGGAAAGCAAGGGGTGGTAGGGGGCGTTGGAAGGCGAGGTGAGGTATGAAAGGGCAAAGAATACAAATCGAGAAGTGTTTTACGTCTGAAAAGCTGGTTTCACAGTAGAGCTCTTTGAAGTTCAGATATTCTGATGCAAAAAAGGTCAATTAACTTATCTAAATAATTTAATCACAATTAAATCAACATAAATTCTTTTTGAAATAAAAAGAAAAATTACCATTGCTCGAAATACAACAGCCTCCTACTCTACGATACATAAGGTTGAGAAATGGCCTGATACACATTTACAAAATAACACACAGTATGGTAGGAGAAATCAAGCGAAGAATCACTCTAGGATAGAAAGCCTTTGACGATCCCAATAATCCTTAAAAGATGAGTATACAACCAATGCATTCTCCCAATAGTCACTTATGGAGCTGAAACATGGAACCTAACCAAGAGACAAACCTTCAAACTGAGAACCATGTAACGCGCACATGAGAGAATCATGCTCAACCTCACATGGAGAGATCACAAGACAGCACTATATATAAGGAAGAAAACGGGTGTCCATGATATCATAGAATCTACTAAAAAAACTCAAATGGCAATGGGCAGGCCATGTTGCAAGAATGATAGACAACCGATGGGCATTACGACTCGCGACATAGATCCCCAGAGATTACATGCGCAACCGAGGCCGGCAGAATATTAGATGGAAAGACGAACTAGACAAATTCAGGAAATACTGGCTCCTCGACGCCCACGATAGAGAAATGTAGCGAATCTTGGGGAAGGTCTATGTCCAACGACGGACGATAAAACACTGATGATAATGATGGTAGAAATAGAACAGATACCCACTGTAAAATATGCACAGTAAACCCATGATACAAAAAAACAACATTCTGAGGTCACAGTCACAAATACCAAATACACCATCACCCTGGTATTTGAGACAGATTTATGACATCAAAATCTATTTTATACTAGAACTCTTTATCAAAAAAATAAAAAAATCGATAAACTCTATTTCAATTGGCATGTTCAAAAACAACTATTCAGAAAAAACTAATTTACCATACAAATATTTTTTTTTTTAAATCTGAAATATAACTGTCAGTCCCTATGACATCTATTCGGTGTATCTCCAGTTGGTAATCTTTATTTTAATTTTATTGAACTCGAATTTGTACGTAGCTGGTGTCAATATAACGCTTCTCATGTTCGACATATGGACAAAGGAACATACAAGTTAGAACTATATGAATTTAGCAGACGAGACACGCTCAATGTTTATCATCTTTATATTAATTAATCAAGTACTTTCAGACATTTTTGTTCATAATTGTACAAAAAAATTGTCATAAAATAAATTTTCAATTGCTTGAAATGAAGTTATATCAAAATTTAATCTCCAATTTATTATTTTCGACTGACTTTCCGTGGGGATCTTGAAGTCTACCCTCTAAAAGAGGTAGGACAAGAAAAGCGTTTGAACGAAGACATGGAACAAGGGAAGTAACTTGATATACTATAAATGGATTCCTTCCCTTTGTAAACTACAGACTTCTTCAAATTTAGCGTAGCGATTGAGTTTAAAGAGAGCTTCATGCTATATAAAAATATATGAATCCTGCACGGTTTGAACTATATAAAGATTATTTTGTTGCTATTTGATACACAAGAAAATATTTTATTAGAAGAGCATCTAATTTTGTATATCAATAACCTGTATTTGACGATCTGATTTATGTTAATAAATTCAATAATAATGGGTTACTACTCCAACTTGTTGAATTACAACAGAATGCTCGCTGGCTACATCTGTCCATCAATATTAATTCCTAAAGATGAGATAACGATATGCATTCTGGAAGAAATAGAAATAAAAAAATTGCTTTTTTCCTCTCAAAGAATTTCAAAATACTGGAATAGTCTACCATAATCTGTAAAAAAATAATACAAATATGAATAATTTTAAGAATAACTTAATAAAAATTTAGATCTTATAGAAAAGAAAATAAATTGATAGGACAATTTTAGGAATTATCAGCTCTAATATATAGAAGAATTCAAGAAAAATAAACAAATAAAATGTGCCTGGTAAATGTTCCTCTACACTGGCAAGATTGTATCATTTTTTTTATAAAGTTTCATTCATTTTTATAACTTGATATATATATATATATATACATATATATATATATATATATATATATATATATATATACATATATATATACATATATATACATACATATACATATATATATATATACATACATACATATACATATATATATATATATATGCATACATATACATACATATATATATATATATATATATACATACATATACATACATATGTATATATATACATACATATAACCTCTCAACATAGGTTTCTTCGGTTTTCAAATGGGTCCTGTTGGATGACTGGCTATGTATGTATATATGTATGTATGTATGTATGTGCATATGTATCACGTGTACAGACAGCATCAATGAAGCCAAAGGGCTGAAAATTTAAATATTGTCTACAAAAAAAAACTTTGCTTTGGGCTTTTAAATCTTAAATATGTTCTTGTTAGGGGTACAATTTGCCATGTGAGTTTACGCTAAATTGGTCCCTTTTGTGACCGGCTGCATTCATGTTCATCTTTTCAAAATTCAGATTTATAAGTAATCCAATAAAAGGCGAGAGCAGTTACTTAATCATTGATTGCCCATTTTTCAATTATTTAATTGATCGCCCCCAACA